>CM055123.1:357474583-358018495 GCA_029206835.1 Rana muscosa
TACAGCACCTGGTATTCCCAGGCGGTCTCCCATACAGGTACTTACCAGTCCCGACCCTGCTTAGCCTCACGAGATCAGACAAGATCGGGGCGCTTTCAGGGTGATGTGGCGATAGGCATTTGCTCACACTCTCCTCAACCCTCTTGATATTACTATTGCCAAAGAGAAATCCTTAGAGAAGGAAGAAATCACAAGGGCTCGGAAAAAGAAAAAAGCCTACAGCACCTGTTATTCCCAGGCAGTGTCTCATCCAGGTACTAACCAGGCCCGACCCTGCTTAGCCTCCGAGATCAGACGAGATTGGGCGCTTTCAGGGTGATGGGGCCATAGGCATTTGCTCACGCTCTCCTCAACCCTCTTGATATTACTATTGCCAAAGAGAAATCCTTAGAGAAAGAAGAAATCACAAGGGCTCGGAAAAAGAAAAAAGCCTACAGCACCTGGTATTCCCAGGCGGTCTCCCATCCAGGTACTAACCAGGCCCGACCCTGCTTAGCCTCCAAGATCAGGTGCTTCCAGGGTGATGTGGCCGTAGGCATTTGCTCATGCTCTCCTCAACCCTCTTGATATTACTATTGCCAAAGAGAAATCCTTAGAGAAGGAAGAAATCACAAGGGCTCGGAAAAAGAAAAAAAGCCTACAGCACCTGGTATTCCCAGGCGGTCTCCCATCCAGGTACTAACCAGACCCGACCCTGCTTAGCCTCTGAGGTCAGGTGCTTCCAGGGTGATGTGGCCGTAGGCATTTGCTCATGCTCTCCTCAACCCTCTTGATATTACTATTGCCAAAGAGAAATCCTTAGAGAAGGAAGAAATCACAAGGGCTCGGAAAAAGAAAAAAAGCCTACAGCACCTGGTATTCCCAGGCGGTCTCCCATCCAGGTACTAACCAGACCCGACCCTGCTTAGCCTCTGAGATCAGATGAGATCGGGCGCTTTCAGGGTGATGTGGCCGTAGGCATTTGCTCACACTCTCCTCAACCCTCTTGATTTTACTAGTGCCAAAGAGAAATCCTTAGAGAAGGAAGAAATCACAAGGGCTCGGAAAAAGAAAAAAAGCCTACAGCACCTGGTATTCCCAGGCGGTCTCCCATCCAGGTAGTAACCAGGCCCGACCCTGCTTAGCCTCCGAGATCAGACGAGATCGGGCGCTTTCAGTGTGATGTGGCCGTAGGCATTTGCTCACACTCTCCTCGACCCTCTTGATTTTACTAGTGCCAAAGAGAAATCCTTAGAGAAGGAAGAAATCACAAGGGCTCGGAAAAAGAAAAAAAGCCTACAGCACCTGGTATTCCCAGGCGGTCTCCCATCCAGGTACTAACCAGGCCCGACCCTGCTGAGCTTCCGAGATCAGATGAGATCGGGCGCTTTCAGGGTGATGTGGCCATAGGCATTTGCTCATGCTCTCCTCAACCCTCTTGATATTACTATTGCCAAAGAGAAATCCTTAGAGAAGGAAGAAATCACAAGGTCTCGAAAAAAGCCTACAGCACCTGGTATTCCCAGGCGGTCTCCCATCCAGGTACTAACCAGGCCTGACCCTGCTTAGCCTCCGAGATCAGATGAGATCGGGCGCTTTCAGGGTGATGTGGCCGTAGGCATTTGCTCACGCTCTCCTCAACCCTCTTGATATTGCTATTGCCAAAGAGAAATCCTTAGAGAAGGAAGAAATCACAAGGGCTCGGAAAAAGAAAAAAGCCTACAGCACCTGGTATTCCCAGGCGGTCTCCCATCATGGGTACTAACCAGGCCCGACCCTGCTTAGGCTCCGAGATCAGATGAGATTGGGCGCTTTCAGGGTGATGTGGCCATAGGCTTTTGCTCACGCTCTCCTCAACCCTCTTGATATTACTATTGCCAAAGAGAAATCCTTAGAGAAGAAAGAAATCACAAGGGCTCGGAAAAAGAAAAAAGCCTACAGCACCTGGTATTCCCAGGCAGTCTCCCATCCAGGTACTTACCAGGCCTGACCCTGCTTAGCCTCCGAAATCAGACGAGATTGGGTGCTTTCAGAGTGACGTGGCCGTAGGCATTTGCTCACCCTCTCCTCAACCCTCTTGATATTACTATTGCCAAAGAGAAATCCTTTGAGAAGGAAGAAATCACAAGGGCTCGGAAAAAGAAAAAAGCCTACAGCACCTGGCATTCCCAGGCGGTCTCCCATCCAGGTACTAACCAGGCCTGACCCTGCTTAGCCTCCGAGATTAGACGAGATCGGGCGCTTTCAGGGTGATGTGGCTGTAGGCAGTTGCTCACGCTCTCATCAACCCTCTTGATATTACTATTGCCAAAGAGAAATCCTTAGAGAAGGAAGAAATCACAAGGGCTCGGAAAAAGAAAAAAGCCTACAGCACCTGGTATTCCCAGGCGGTCTCCCATCCAGGTACTAACCAGGCCCGACCCTGCTTAGCCTCCGAGATCAGATGAGATCGGGCGCTTTCAGGGTGATGTGGCCATAGGCATTTGCTCATGCTCTCCTCAACCCTCTTGATATTACTATTGCCAAAGAGAAATCCTTAGAGAAGGAAGAAATCACAAGGGCTCGAAAAAAGAAAAAAGCCTACAGCACCTGGTATTTCCAGGCGGTCTCCCATCCAGGTACTAACCAGGCCCGACCCTGCTTAGCCTCCGAGATCAGACGAGATCGGGCGCTTTCAGGGTGATGTGGCCGTAGGCATTTGTTCACACTCTCCTCAACCCTCTTGATATTACTATTGCCAAAGAGAAATCCTTAGAGAAGGAAGAAATCACAAGGGCTCGGCAAAAGAAAAAAGCCTACAGCACCTGGTATTCCCAGGCGGTCTCCCATCCAGGTACTAACCAGTCCCAACCCTGCTTAGGCTCCGAGATCAGATGAGATCGGGCGCTTTCAGGGTGATGTGGCCATAGGCATTTGCTCGCACTCTCCTCAACCCTCTTGATATTACTATTGCCAAAGAGAAATCTTTAGAGAAGGAAGAAATCACAAGGGCTCGGAAAAAGAAAAAAGCCTACAGCACCTGGTATTCCCAGGCGGTCTCCCATCCAGGCCCAACCCTGCTTAGCCTCCGAGATCAGATGAGATCAGGCGTTTTCAGGGTGATGTGGCCGTAGGCATTTGCTCACGCTCTCCTCAACCCTCTTGATATTACTATTGCCAAAGAGAAATCCTTAGAGAAGGAAGAAATCACAAGGGCTCGGAAAAAGAAAAAAGCCTACAGCACCTGGTATTCCCAGGCGGTCTCCCATCCAGGTACTAACCAGGCCCGACCATGCTTAGCCTCATAGATCAGACAAGATTGGGCGCTTTCAGGGTGATGTGGCCGTAGGCTTTTGCTTCTGCTCTCCTCAATCCTCTTGATATTACTATTGCCAAAGAGAAATCCTTAGAGAAGGAAGAAATCACAAGGGCTCGGAAAAAGAAAAAAGCCTACAGCACCTGGTATTCCCAGGTGGTCTCCCATCCAGGTACTAACCAGGCCCGACCCGGCTTCGTCTCCGAAATCAGACGAGATTGGGCGCTTTCAGGGTGATGTGGCCGTAGGCATTTGCTCACGCTCTCCTCAACCCTCTTGATATTACTATTGCCAAAGAGAAATCCTTAGAGAAGGAAGATATCACAAGGGCTCGGAAAAAGAAAAAAGCCTACAGCACCTGGTATTCCCAGGCGGTCTCCCATCCAGGTACTAACCAGTCCCAACTCTGCTTAGCCTCCGAGATCAGACGAGATCGGGCGCTTTCAGGGTGATGTGGCCATAGGCATTTGCTCACACTCTCCTCAACCCTCTTGATATTACTATTGCCAAAGAGAAATCCTTAGAGAAGGAAGAAATCACAAGGGCTCGGAAAAAGAAAAAAGCCTACAGCACCTGGTATTCCCAGGCGGTCTCCCATCCAGGCCCGACGCTGCTTAGCCTCCGAGATCAGATGAGATCAGGCGTTTTCAGGGTGATGTGGCCGTAGGCATTTGCTCACGCTCTCCTCAACCCTCTTGATATTACTATTGCCAAAGAGAAATCCTTAGAGAAGGAAGAAATCACAAGGGCTCGGAAAAAGAAAAAAGCCTACAGCACCTGGTATTCCTAGGCGGTCTCCCATCCAGGTACTAACCAGGCCCGACCATGCTTAGCCTCATAGATCAGACAAGATCGGGCGCTTTCAGGGTGATGTGGCCGTAGGCTTTTGCTTCTGCTCTCCTCAATCCTCTTGATATTACTATTGCCAAAGAGAAATCCTTAGAGAAGGAAGAAATCACAAGGGCTCGGAAAAAGAAAAAAGCCTACAGCACCTGGTATTCCCAGGTGGTCTCCCATCCAGGTACTAACCAGGCCCGACCCGGCTTCGTCTCCGAGATCAGACGAGATTGGGCGCTTTCAGGGTGATGTGGCCGTAGGCATTTGCTCACGCTCTCCTCAACCCTCTTGATATTACTATTGCCAAAGAGAAATCCTTAGAGAAGGAAGATATCACAAGGGCTCGGAAAAAGAAAAAAGCCTACAGCACCTGGTATTCCCAGGCGGTCTCCCATCCAGGTACTAACCAGTCCTAACTCTGCTTAGCCTCCGAGATCAGACGAGATCGGGCGCTTTCAGGGTGATGTGGCCATAGGCATTTGCTCACACTCTCCTCAACCCTCTTGATATTACTATTGCCAAAGAGAAATCCTTAGAGAAGGAAGAAATCACAAGGGCTCGGAAAAAGAAAAAAGCCTACAGCACCTGGTATTCCCAGGCGGTCTCCCATCCAGGTACTAACCAGGCCCGATCCTGCTTAGCCTCCGAGATCAGACGAGATCGGGAGCTTTCAGGGTCATGTGGCCGTAGGCATTTGCTCACCCTCTCCTCAACCCTCTTGATATTACTATTGCCAAAGAGAAATCCTTAGAGAAGGAAGAAATCACAAGGGCTCGGAAAAAGAAAAAAGCCTACAGCACCTGGTATTCCCAGGTGGTCTCCCATCCAGGTACTAACCAGGCCCGACCCTGCTTAGCCTCCGAGATCATACGAGATCGGGCGCTTTCAGGGCGATGTGGCCTTAGGCATTTGCTCACGCTCTCCTCAACCCTCTTGATATTACTATTGCCAAAGAGAAATCCTTAGAGAAGGAAGAAATCACAAGGGCTCGGAAAAAGAAAAAAGCCTACAGCACCTGGTATTCCCAGGCGGTCTCCCATCCAGGTATTAACCAGGCCCGACCCTGCTTAGCCTCCGAGATCAGACGAGATCGGGCGCTTTCAGGGTGATGTGGCCGTAGGGATTTGCTTACGCTCTCCTCAACCCTCTTGATATTACTATTGCCAAAGAGAAATCCTTAGAGAAGAAAGAAATCACAAGGGCTCGGAAAAAGAAAAAAGCCTACAGCACCTGGTATTCCCAGGCAGTCTCCCATCCAGGTACTTAACAGGCCCGACCCTGCTTAGCCTCCGAGATCAGACGAGATTGGGTGCTTTCAGAGTGATGTGGCCGTAGGCATTTGCTCACCCTCTCCTCAACCCTCTTGATATTACTATTGCCAAAGAGAAATCCTTAGAGAAGGAAGAAATCACAAGGGCTCGGAAAAAGAAAAAAGCCTACAGCACCTGGCATTCCCAGGCGGTCTCCCATCCAGGTACTAACCAGGCCCGGCCCTGCTTAGCCTCCGAGATCAGATGAGATTGGGCGCTTTCAGGGTGATGTGGCTGTAGACAGTTGCTCACGCTCTCCTCAACCCTCTTGATATTACTATTGCCAAAGAGAAATCCTTAGAGAAGGAAGAAATCACAAGGGCTCGAAAAAAGAAAAAAGCCTACAGCACCTGGTATTTCCAGGCGGTCTCCCATCCAGGTACTAACCAGGCCTGACCCTGCTTAGCCTCAGAGATCAGACGAGATCGGGCGCTTTCAGGGTGATGTGGCCGTAGGCATTTGCTCACACTCTCCTCAACCCTCTTGATATTACTATTGCCAAAGACAAATCCTTAGAGAAGGAAGAAATCACAAGGGCTCGGAAAAAGAAAAAAGCCTACAGCACCTGGTATTCCCAGGCGGTCTCCCATCCAGGTACTAACCAGTCCCAACCCTGCTTAGCCTCCGAGATCAGATGAGATCGGGCGCTTTCAGGGTGATGTGGCCATAGGCATTTGCTCGCACTCTCCTCAACCCTCTTGATATTACTATTGCCAAAGAGAAATCTTTAGAGAAAGAAGAAATCACAAGGGCTCGGAAAAAGAAAAAAGCCTACAGCACCTGGTATTCCCAGGCGGTCTCCCATCCAGGCCCGACCCTGCTTAGCCTCCGAGATCAGATGAGATCAGGCGCTTTCAGGGTGATGTGGCCGTAGGCATTTGCTCACGCTCTCCTCAACCCTCTTGATATTACTATTGCCAAAGAGAAATCCTTAGAGAAGGAACAAATCACAAGGGCTCGGAAAAAGAAAAAAGCCTACAGCACCTGGTATTCCCAGTCGGTCTCCCATCCAGGTACTAACCAGGCCCGACCATGCTTAGCCTCATAGATCAGACAAGATCGGGCGCTTTCAGGGTGATGTGGCCGTAGGCTTTTGCTCCTGCTCTCCTCAACCCTCTTGATATTACTATTGCCAAAGAGAAATCCTTAGAGAAGGAAGAAATCACAAGGGCTCGGAAAAAGAAAAAAGCCTACAGCACCTGGTATTCCCAGGCGGTCTCCCATCCAGGTACTAACCAGGCCCGACCCGGCTTCGTCTCCGAGATCAGACGAGATTGGGCGCTTTCAGGGTGATGTGGCCGTAGGCATTTGCTCATGCTCTCCTCAACCCTCTTGATATTACTATTGCCAAAGAGAAATCCTTAGAGAAGGAAGAAATCACAAGGGCTCGGAAAAAGAAAAAAGCCTACAGCACCTGGTATTCCCAGGCGGTCTCCCATCCAGGTACTAACTAGGCCCGACCCTGCTTAGCCTCCGAGATCAGACAAGATCGGGTGCTTTCAGGGTGATGTGGCCGTAGGCATTTGCTCACGCTCTCCTCAACCCTCTAGATATTACTATTGCCAAAGAGAAATCCTTAGAGAAGGAAGAAATCACAAGGGCTCGAAAAAAGCCTACAGCACCTGGTATTTCCAGGCGGTCTCCCATCCAGGTACTAACCAGGCCCGGCCCGGCTTAGCCTCCGAGATCAGACGAGATCGGGCGCTTTCAGGGTGATGTGGCTGTAGGCAGTTGCTCACGCTCTCCTCAACCCTCTTGATATTACTATTGCCAAAGAGAAATCCTTAGAGAAGGAAGAAATCACAAGGGCTCGAAAAAAGAAAAAAGCCTACAGCACCTGGTATTTCCAGGCGGTCTCCCATCCAGGTACTAACCAGGCCCGACCCTGCTTAGCCTCCGAGATCATACGAGATCGGGCGCTTTCAGGGCGATGTGGCTGTAGGCATTTGCTCACGCTCTCCTCAACCCTCTTGATATTACTATTGCCAAAGAGAAATCCTTAGAGAAGGAAGAAATCACAAGGGCTCGGAAAAAGAAAAAAGCCTACAGCACCTGATATTCCCAGGCGGTCTCCCATCCAGGTATTAACCAGTAGGGATGAGCTTCGTGTTCGAGTCGAACATACGTTCGACTCGAACATTGGCTGTTCGATCGTTCGACGAAGATCGAACGATTTGGGCCGTTCGCGCCAAATTCGAGTGACGCGAACGGCCCACAATGCACTACGCCATCGCAGTGTCATCCAGGCGCTGTGATTGGCCAAGCATGCACTGTGACCCCGCATGCTTGGCCAATCACAGCGCCGGCAGCGAGGAGAGCAATGATTGGCCACAGGCAGGATGCCTGTGGCCAATTATTGCTGAGGGTGTTTAGTACACGCCCCACACTATAAAAGGCCGCCAGCACGGCGGCCTAGTGTAGTGTGTTCCGGAGCAGGGATAGAGTAGCATAGGCAGGGACAGTGACTGTTATTTCTTTCTTGCTTAACCTGGATTCCTTTAGTTTAGGGAAAGAGAAGGATAGGTAGGGAGAGTGTCAGTGTGTTTTGTGCTTCTGCTATAGTGTGCTTAAAAAAACATTTATTCTAGGGACAGAAAACTCTAGGTAGGGACAGTGTCAGTTTCTTTCACTCTGCAAGTCCTTGTTTCCAGGGACCTGTAAGGACAGTGAGTTAATTGTCCTTGTGCTATATTGTGCTTAAAAAAAACATTTATTCTAGGGACAGAAAACTCTAGGTAGGGACAGTGTCAGTTTCTTTCACTCTGCAAGTCCTTGTTTCCAGGGACCTGTAAGGACAGTGAGTTAATTGTCCTTGTGCTATATTGTGATTAAAAAAAACATTTATTCTAGGGACAGAAAACTCTAGGTAGGGACAGTGTCAGTTTCTTTCACTCTGCAAGTCCTTGTTTCCAGGGACCTGTAAGGACAGTGAGTTAATTTTCCTTGTGCTATATTGTGATTAAAAAAAACATTTTTTCTAGGGACAGAAAACTGTAGGTAGGGAGAGTGTTTTTTTTCTTTCACTCTGCAAGTCCTTGTTTCCAGGGACCTGTAAGGACAGTGAGTTAATTGTCCTTGTGCTATATTGTGCTTAAAAAAAACATTTATTCTAGGGACAAAAAACTCTAGGTAGGGACAGTGTCAGTTTCTTTCACTCTGCAAGTCCTTGTTTCCAGGGACCTGTAAGGACAGTGAGTTAATTGTCCTTGTGCTATATTGTGATTAAAAAAAACATTTATTCTAGGGACAGAAAACTCTAGGTAGGGACAGTGTCAGTTTCTTTCACTCTGCAAGTCCTTGTTTCCAGGGACCTGTAAGGACAGTGAGTTAATTTTCCTTGTGCTATATTGTGATTAAAAAAAACATTTATTCTAGGGACAGAAAACTCTAGGTAGGGACAGTGTCAGTTTCTTTCACTCTGCAAGTCCTTGTTTCCAGGGACCTGTAAGGACAGTGAGTTAATTTTCCTTGTGCTATATTGTGATTAAAAAAAACATTTTTTCTAGGGACAGAAAACTGTAGGTAGGGAGAGTGTTTTTTTTCTTTCACTCTGCAAGTCCTTGTTTCCAGGGACCTGTAAGGACAGTGAGTTAATTTTACTTGTGCTATATTGTGCTTAAAAAAAACATTTTTTCTAGGGACAGAAAACTGTAGGTAGGGAGAGTGTTTTTTTTCTTTCACTCTGCAAGTCCTTGTTTCCAGGGACCTGTAAGGACAGTGAGTTAATTGTCCTTGTGCTATATTGTGCTTAAAAAAAACATTTATTCTAGGGACAGAAAACTCTAGGTAGGGACAGTGTCAGTTTCTTTCACTCTGCAAGTCCTTGTTTCCAGGGACCTGTAAGGACAGTGAGTTAATTTTCCTTGTGCTATATTGTGATTAAAAAAAACATTTATTCTAGGGACAGAAAACTCTAGGTAGGGACAGTGTCAGTTTCTTTCACTCTGCAAGTCCTTGTTTCCAGGGACCTGTAAGGACAGTGAGTTAATTTTCCTTGTGCTATATTGTGATTAAAAAAAACATTTTTTCTAGGGACAGAAAACTGTAGGTAGGGAGAGTGTTTTTTTTCTTTCACTCTGCAAGTCCTTGTTTCCAGGGACCTGTAAGGACAGTGAGTTAATTTTACTTGTGCTATATTGTGCTTAAAAAAAACATTTTTTCTAGGGACAGAAAACTGTAGGTAGGGAGAGTGTTTTTTTTCTTTCACTCTGCAAGTCCTTGTTTCCAGGGACCTGTAAGGACAGTGAGTTAATTGTCCTTGTGCTATATTGTGCTTAAAAAAAACATTTATTCTAGGGACAGAAAACTCTAGGTAGGGACAGTGTCAGTTTCTTTCACTCTGCAAGTCCTTGTTTCCAGGGACCTGTAAGGACAGTGAGTTAATTGTCCTTGTGCTATATTGTGATTAAAAAAAACATTTATTCTAGGGACAGAAAACTCTAGGTAGGGACAGTGTCAGTTTCTTTCACTCTGCAAGTCCTTGTTTCCAGGGACCTGTAAGGACAGTGAGTTAATTTTCCTTGTGCTATATTGTGATTAAAAAAAACATTTTTTCTAGGGACAGAAAACTGTAGGTAGGGAGAGTGTTTTTTTTCTTTCACTCTGCATGTCCTTGTTTCCAGGGACCTGTAAGGACAGTGAGTTAATTTTACTTGTGCTATATTGTGCTTAAAAAAAACATTTTTTCTAGGGACAGAAAACTGTAGGTAGGGAGAGTGTTTTTTTTCTTTCACTCTGCAAGTCCTTGTTTCCAGGGACCTGTAAGGACAGTGAGTTAATTGTCCTTGTGCTATATTGTGCTTAAAAAAAACATTTATTCTAGGGACAGAAAACTCTAGGTAGGGACAGTGTCAGTTTCTTTCACTCTGCAAGTCCTTGTTTCCAGGGACCTGTAAGGACAGTGAGTTAATTTTCCTTGTGCTATATTGTGATTAAAAAAAACATTTATTCTAGGGACAGAAAACTCTAGGTAGGGACAGTGTCAGTTTCTTTCACTCTGCAAGTCCTTGTTTCCAGGGACCTGTAAGGACAGTGAGTTAATTTTCCTTGTGCTATATTGTGATTAAAAAAAACATTTTTTCTAGGGACAGAAAACTGTAGGTAGGGAGAGTGTTTTTTTTCTTTCACTCTGCAAGTCCTTGTTTCCAGGGACCTGTAAGGACAGTGAGTTAATTTTACTTGTGCTATATTGTGCTTAAAAAAAACATTTTTTCTAGGGACAGAAAACTGTAGGTAGGGAGAGTGTTTTTTTTCTTTCACTCTGCAAGTCCTTGTTTCCAGGGACCTGTAAGGACAGTGAGTTAATTGTCCTTGTGCTATATTGTGCTTAAAAAAAACATTTTTTCTAGGGACAGAAAACTGTAGGTAGGGAGAGTGTTTTTTTTTTTTCACTCTGCAAGTCCTTGTTTCCAGGGACCTGTAAGGACAGTGAGTTAATTGTCCTTGTGCTATATTGTGCTTTAAAAAAACATTTATTCTAGGGACAGAAAACTCTAGGTAGGGACAGTGTCAGTTTCTTTCACTCTGCAAGTCCTTGTTTCCAGGGACCTGGAGAGACATTGAGTGAATTGTCCTTGTGCTATATTGTGATTAAAAAAACATTTATTCTAGGGACAGAAAACTCTAGGTAGGGACAGTGTCAGTTTCTTTCACTGTGAAAGTCCTTGTTTCAAGGGACAGAGAAGGACACCTCAAGGTAGCCCTTATTGCTTTTTTCCCATCTCCCTGCAGGCCATCTATTAGAATGTCTGGAAGGCAAACAAGGAGAGGCAGACAGTCAGGAGGCAATAAAAGAGGGCAAGCAGGCTCTGTGTCTGGGGGCAACAGTGCTGGTCGTGGACGCGGTGCATTGTCATCAGCACATGGCCATGGGACACGCTTGTCCTTCTTTTCGGCAGCTGGACATGTTGAGCCACATCATGCCGAAGACTTGGTAGAGTGGATGACCAAGCCCTCCTCCTCCTCCTCATCCTCTCTCACCCAGGCTCAGGGTACTGGAAAAGCAGCTGCCAAAGCGTCGTCTTCCCTGGTATCAATGTCAGACAAATCATCAGTCACTCCTTCCCTAGACCCACCATGTCCTCCTCCTGAGGAGTCCCCCGAACTGTTTCAGCACAGTGTTGGGTACATGCTCCAGGAGGATGCCCAGCGTTTCGAAGGGTCTGATGATGAAACCCAGCTAGAGGAAGGCAGTAGCGTGAGAGCAGACAGAGGGGATGCTCAAGAAGGACACCAATCTGGCAGTCATGTTCCAGCAGCTGCAGCATACTGCCAGATTGGCTCCAGTGATGAGGAGGGAGGGGATGATGAGGTCAATGACTCCACGTGGGTGCCTAATAGGAGAGAGGAGGAGGAGGAGGATGAGGAGGAGGCACATCTCCAACGAGGCAGGATGCCCTTTGGTGGCCAGCGTAAGGGCAGTACACCGACGGAATCACACCGCAGAGCTCCGCCTGTGCAGGGCGCTGCCTCTGCCCGTCATTCAAAAAGTTCTTTGGTGTGGGCCTTTTTTGAGGCTAGTGCATCAGATCGCACAGCTGCTGTTTGCAACATATGTCTCAAGCGTATATCGCGTGGCCAAAACATCAGCCGCTTGGGTACCACATGCCTGACCAGACATATGTTGACCTGCCATGCAGCTCGTTGGCAAGCCTACCTCAAAGACCCACACCAAAGAACAAAGCGGACCTCTCCTTGCACCGCATCAGCTGGGATCTCCAACCCCACTATAACTTCAGTCCTCTCTGAAACATGCACTGAGAGGAATGAAGGTGTAGAATTAGGTGTGTCACAGCCAAGTACTTGCGCCCACTCTGCTAGCAGTACACCGACGTCCGATTCTAGCAGGCAAATTTCCCTGCCCCAGCTGCTGGACCGTCGAAAGAAGTTCACTCCCAGCCATCCACATGCCCAGCGGTTGAATGCTAGCTTGGCTAAATTGCTAGCGCTTCAACTGCTGCCTTTTCAGTTGGTAGACTCGGCCCCCTTCCGTGAGTTTGTGCAATGTGCGGTTCCTCAGTGGCAGGTTCCCAAACGCCACTTTTTCTCACGGAAGGCTATTCCGGCTCTCTACCGGCATGTGGAAGGCAATGTCTTGGCCTCGCTGGACAGGGCGGTCAGCGGTAAGGTGCATATTACCGCTGACTCATGGTCCAGCAGGCATGGACAGGGACGTTACCTTTCTTTCACGGCCCATTGGGTCACTCTTTTGGCAGCTGGGAAGGATTCAGGACAAGGTGCAGTAGTGTTGGAGGTTGTCCCACCGCCACGCCTCCAAAATGCTACTACTGGTTGTGACACACCTCTCTCCTCCACCCCCTCCTCTTCTTCTTCCTCCATGGCCTCTTCCTGTGGTTTGTCCTATGAACCAGCGGTGCTCCGTAGCCGTTCACGGGGCTACGCAAGTACGCAGGCAAAAAGATGCCATGCCGTGCTTGCGCTGGTGTGTTTGGGGGACAGAAGCCACACTGGGGCAGAGGTCCTGTCTGCTCTGCAGGGCCAGGCCGAGAGGTGGTTGACGCCACGCCAGCTTAAGCCAGGAATGGTGGTTTGCGACAATGGCACCAACCTCCTCTCCGCCCTCCGACAGGGACAACTGACCCATGTGCCCTGTGTGGCTCACGTCCTTAACCTGGTGGTGCAGCGCTTCTTGGGCAGGTACCCGGGCTTACAGGATGTCCTGAGGCAGGCCAGGAAAGTCTGTGTGCATTTCCGCAGATCTTATAATGCCAGTGCTCGCCTGGCTGAGCTGCAAAAGGAGTTGAACCTGCCCAAGAACCGCCTTATATGTGACATGCCCACCAGGTGGAACTCAACGTTGGCCATGCTGCAGCGGCTGCACACGCAGCAGAGGGCCATCAATGAGTACCTGTGCGACTACGGCACCAGGACAGGGTCAGGGGAGCTTGGTTTTTTTTCTCCACGCCAGTGGGGCATGATCAGGGATGCATGCACTGTCCTGGCACCATTTGAGGAGGCCACGAGGATGGTGAGCAGTGACAGTGCATGCATCAGTGACACTGTACCTCTTGTCCACCTGTTGGAGCACACGCTGCGTGGAATAATGGACAGGGCACTTGAGGCAGAACAGAGGCAGGAAGAGGAGGACTTCCTTGCCTCTCAAGGCCCCCTTTACCCAGACAGTGTTCCTTCTGTCCCACCCATCGCACAGGAAGAGGAGGAGGAGGAGGAGGAGGAGGAGGAGGATTGTGTCAGCATGGAGGTGGAGGCTGGCACTCAGCATCATCAGCAGCAGTCTTTTAGGGATGATTTACAGTCCCAAGAAACCAGTGGACTTGTACGTGGCTGGGAGGAGGTGGCTGCGGATCATGTCGTCCTTAGTGACCCAGAGGACTCCGGAGCGAATGCCTCAGCAAACCTACGCTGCATGGCCTCCCTGATCCTGCAAAGTCTGCGGAAGGATCCTCGTATTCTTCGGATCAAGGAGAGGGACCATTACTGGCTGGCCACTCTCCTTGATCCACGGTACAAGGGTAAGGTTGCGGACCTTATGTTACCGTCGCAGAGGGAGCAGAGGATGAGACAACTCCGGGAGGCCTTGCAGAAAGGTCTGTGCAACGCGTTCCCAGAGACTGGGAGGTTGCAAACTCCTGGTCCTGGACAACGAGTTGCTGAGGCTTCGGCCAGTCAAAGAAGGAGCGGTGGGGAAGGTGGCCGTCTGACCGATGCGTTCAGACAATTCTTTAGTCCGCAGCCCCAAAGTATGATCGGTTCCAGCAACCATCGCCAGCGTCTGATAAACATGGTGCAGGAATATCTAGGGGCAAGGTCAGACTTGGACACCTTCCCCACCGAAAATCCTCTGGCTTACTGGGTCTTGAGGATGGATCACTGGCCAGAGCTTGCACAGTATGCAATTGAGCTACTGGCCTGTCCTGCATCCAGCGTTCTTTCGGAACGCACATTCAGTGCTGCTGGAGGATTTGTCACGGATCACAGGGTGCGCCTGTCCACCGACTCGGTTGATCGACTGACTTTCATCAAGATGAACCAGTCTTGGATCACCACCAGCTACCACACACCTGATGCTGATATAACAGACTAATTGATTTTAAAATGTCACATCCCTTCAAGACTGATGCTGATGCTGAGTGCCTGTGCTGTTATGTTGACTGGCTATCCTCCTCCTCCGAGTCCTCAATGATACGATTGATGATGATAGCTTGGAAGATCATTTTTGTTTATGGGTGCCGCCACCAGTGCCTAACGCCCAATTTTTCAGCCCCTGTTTAACAGGGGCGTGTAATTACAATTTTTGAAGCAATACTTTGCAACAGGGCTCATTGCTGTGCTCCAAGTACAGTATCTGTGAGGAGTTGCAGTGTTGTGCCACCAGTGCCTAAGGCCCAATTTTTCAGCCCCTGTTTAACAGGGGCGTGTCATTACAATTTTTGAAGCAATACTTTGCAACAGGGCTCATTGCTGTGCTCCAAGTACAGTATCTGTGAAGGGTTGCAGTGTTGTGCCACCAGTGCCTAAGGCCCAATTTTTCAGCCCCTGTTCAACAGGGGCATGTAATTACAATTCTTGATCTAATAATTCACAGCAGGGCCCATTGCTGCACCCACCAAGAGTAACTGTCAGGGCTTACAGTGTTGTGGCACCAGCACCACCATCAAAGGCCCAATTTTTACTACCACTGTTCAACAATTATATGTAATTAAAATTCCTGATATAATAGTTGACAGCAGGGCGTTCCAGCACCAACCAAGAGTAACTGTGAGTGCTTACAGTGTTGTGCCAACACCAACAACTAAGGGGCCTATTTCTGCAGAGTATATACGGCAGGTCCCTACTTTCAAACATCCAACTTACAAACGACTCCTACTTGCAAACGCAAGAAGACAACAGGAAGTGAGAGGAAATCTACCACTAGGAAGGAAAATTCTCTCCTGTAAGAATAAATATGGGAGAAAGGTGTCTCCTCTGTACTGATGCTTTATCAGCAATCCTTGTTTCAAGAAAAACACCACATTTCAAAAACAGTTGTCATTAGGACGGAAAGTGAGGTGAAATGTTCTGAACAGGGGCACAGACAGCAAAACAAATGTTACAGGGGTGATAACCCTTACCTATGTTTTCCAAAAAGTTTAAAAATAGATTTTTGGTCTGGAGCTACACTTCAACAATGTACCTGTTCAAAATTACAAACAGATTCTACATAAGAACAAACCTACAGTCCCTGTCTTGTATGCACCGCCTGTATACGGCTGTTCAGAGTATATAGGGCCTTTTTTATTTTATGTGCGGGGTTCCCCTTAATATCCATACAAGACCCAAAGGGGCTGGTAATGGGCTGGGGTAGGGGGGGGGGTCATGGGGTAGCTATGCCATTTTTCTTAAAGATTTTCATCCATATTACCGGGACCAGACATTACATTAAAGCCGCAAGCAGTTTTAAATGGCTTTTTTTTCCTTTAGAAGTGTCATTTTGTGCAGGGACAGTTCTAAACACGGGAAACACGTGGCACTTCACAGGCATACTTTAGACACCCCCCAGGTACGATATTTAAAGGAATATTTGACTTTTTTTTTTCACTTTATGCATCATTAAAATGACTGCTCCCGGAAAACGACCGTTTTTAAAACTTATTTTTGCATTGATACATGTCCCCTGGTGCAGAACCCGGGTTCCCAAACCCTTTTTAGGACAATAACATGCATAATAGTTTTTATAATTAGCACTTTAGAATTCGAACGTTCGCATCCATTGTATTTAATAGGGTTCTAATGTTCGTTCGAACTTTCGGTCCGTTCGCGGGTTCTGGTGCGAACCGAACCCGGGGGTGTTCGGCTCATCACTATTAACCAGGCCCGACCCTGCTTAGCCTCCGAGATCAGATGAGATTGGGCGCTTTCAGGGTGATGTGGCCGTAGGGATTTGCTTACGCTCTCCTTAACCCTCTTGATATTACTATTGCCAAAGAGAAATCTTTAGAGAAGGAAGAAATCACAAGGGCTCGGAAAAAGAAAAAAGCCTACAGCACCTGGTATTCCCAGGCGGTCTCCCATCCAGGCCCGACCCTGCTTAGCCTCCAAGATCAGATGAGATCAGGCACTTTCAGGGTGATGTGGCCGTAGGCATTTGCTCACGCTCTCCTCAACCCTCTTGATATTACTATTGCCAAAGAGAAATCCTTAGAGAAGGAAGAAATCACAAGGGCTCGGAAAAAGAAAAAAGCCTACAGCACCTGGTATTCCCAGGCGGTCTCCCATCCAGGTACTAACCAGGCCCGACCCTGCTTAGCCTCTGAGATCAGACAAGATCGGGCGCTTTCAGGGTGATGTGGCCGTAGGTATTTGCTTACGCTCTCCTCAACCCTCTTGATATTACTATTGCCAAAGAGAAATCCTTAGAGAAGGAAGAAATCACAAGGGCTCGGAAAAAGAAAAAAGCCTACAGCACCTGGTATTCCCAGGCAGTCTCCCATCCAGGTACTAACCAGGCCCGACCCTGCTTAGCCTCCGAGATCAGACGAGATTGGGCGCTTTCAGGGTCATGTGGCCGTAGGCATTTGCTCACCCTCTCCTCAACCCTCTTGATATTACTATTGCCAAAGAGAAATCCTTAGAGAAGGAAGAAATCACAAGGGCTCGGAAAAAGAAAAAAGCCTACAGCACCTGGTATTCCCAGGCGGTCTCCCATCCAGGTACTAACCAGGCCCGACCCTGCTTAGCCTCCGAGATCATACGAGATCGGGCGCTTTCAGGGCGATGTGGCCGTAGGCATTTGCTCACGCTCTCCTCAACCCTCTTGATATTACTATTGCCAAAGAGAAATCCTTAGAGAAAGAAGAAATCACAAGGGCTCGGAAAAAGAAAAAAGCCTACAGCACCTGGTATTCCCAGGCGGTCTCCCATCCAGGTACTAACCAGGCCCGACCCTGCTTAGCCTCCAAGATCAAACGAGATCGGGCACTTTCAGGGTCATGTGGCCATAGGCATTTGCTCACCCTCTCCTCAACCCTCTTGATATTACTATTGCCAAAGAGAAATCCTTAGAGAAGGAAGAAATCACAAGGGCTTGGAAAAAGAAAAAAGCCTACAGCACCTGGTATTCCCAGGCGGTCTCCCATCCAGGTATTAACCAGGCCCGACCCTGCTTAGCCTCCGAGATCAGACAAGATCGGGCGCTTTCAGGGTGATGTGGCCGTAGGGATTTGCTTACGCTCTCCTCAACCCTCTTGATATTACTATTGCCAAAGAGAAATCCTTAGAGAAGAAAGAAATCACAAGGGCTCGGAAAAAGAAAAAAGCCTACAGCACCTGGTATTCCCAGGCAGTCTCCCATCCAAGTACTTACCAGGCCCGACCCTGCTTAGCCTCCGAGATCAGACGAGATTGGGTGCTTTCAGAGTGATGTGGCCGTAGGCATTTGCTCACCCTCTCCTCAACCCTCTTGATATTACTATTGCCAAAGAGAAATCCTTAGAGAAGGAAGAAATCACAAGGGCTCGGAAAAAGAAAAAAGCCTACAGCACCTGGCATTCCCAGGCGATCTCCCATCCAGGTACTAACCAGGCCCGACCCTGCTTAGCCTCCAAGATTAGACAAGATCGGGCGCTTTCAGGGTGATGTGGCTGTAGGAAGTTGCTCACGCTCTCATCAACCCTCTTGATATTACTATTGCCAAAGAGAAATCCTTAGAGAAGGAAGAAATCACAAGGGCTCGGAAAAAGAAAAAAGCCTACAGCACCTGGTATTCCCAGGAGGTCTCCCATCCAGGTACTAACCAGGCCCGACCCTGCTTAGCCTCCGAGATCAGATGAGATCGGGCGCTTTCAGGGTGATGTGGCCATAGGCATTTGCTCACGCTCTCCTCAACCCTCTAGATATTACTATTGCCAAAGAGAAATCCTTAGAGAAGGAAGAAATCACAAGGGCTCGAAAAAAGCCTACAGCACCTGGTATTTCCAGGCGGTCTCCCATCCAGGTACTAACCAGGCCCGGCCCTGCTTAGCCTCCGAGATCAGACGAGATCGGGCGCTTTCAGGGTGATGTGGCTGTAGGCAGTTGCTCACGCTCTCCTCAACCCTCTTGATATTACTATTGCCAAAGAGAAATCCTTAGAGAAGGAAGAAATCACAAGGGCTCGAAAAAAGAAAAAAGCCTACAGCACCTGGTATTTCCAGGCGGTCTCCCATCCAGGTACTAACCAGGCCTGACCCTGCTTAGCCTCCGAGATCAGACGAGATCGGGCGCTTTCAGGGTGATGTGGCCGTTGGCATTTGCTCACACTCTCCTCAACCCTCTTGATATTACTATTGCCAAAGACAAATCCTTAGAGAAGGAAGAAATCACAAGGGCTCGGAAAAAGAAAAAAGCCTACAGCACCTGGTATTCCCAGGCGGTCTCCCATCCAGGTACTAACCAGTCCCAACCCTGCTTAGCCTCCGAGATCAGATGAGATCGGGCGCTTTCAGGGTGATGTGGCCATAGGCATTTGCTCGCACTCTCCTCAACCCTCTTGATATTACTATTGCCAAAGAGAAATCTTTAGAGAAGGAAGAAATCACAAGGGCTCGGAAAAAGAAAAAAGCCTACAGCACCTGGTATTCCCAGGCGGCCTCCCATCCAGGCCCGACCCTGCTTAGCCTCCGAGATCAGATGAGATCAGGCGCTTTCAGGGTGATGTGGCCGTAGGCATTTGCTCACGCTCTCCTCAACCCGCTTGATATTACTATTGCCAAAGAGAAATCCTTAGAGAAGGAACAAATCACAAGGGCTCGGAAAAAGAAAAAAGCCTACAGCACCTGGTATTCCCAGGCGGTCTCCCATCCAGGCCCGACCATGCTTAGCCTCATAGATCAGACAAGATCGGGCGCTTTCAGGGTGATGTGGCCGTAGGCTTTTGCTCCTGCTCTCCTCAACCCTCTTGATATTACTATTGCCAAAGAGAAATCCTTAGAGAAGGAAGAAATCACAAGGGCTCGGAAAAAGAAAAAAGCCTACAGCACCTGGTATTCCCAGGCGGTCTCCCATCCAGGTACTAACCAGGCCCGACCCGGCTTCGTCTCCGAGATCAGACGAGATTGGGCACTTTCAGGGTGATGTGGCCGTAGGCATTTGCTCACGCTCTCCTCAACCCTCTTGATATTACTATTGCCAAAGAGAAATCCTTAGAGAAGGAAGATATCACAAGGGCTCGGAAAAAGAAAAAAGCCTACAGCACCTGGTATTCCCAGGCAGTCTCCCATCCAGGTACTAACCAGTCCCAACCCTGCTTAGCCTCCGAGATCAGACAAGATCGGGCGCTTTCAGGGTGATGTGGCCATAGGCATTTGCTTACACTGTCCTCAACCCTCTTGATATTACTATTGCCAAAGAGAAATCCTTAGAGAAGGAAGAAATCACAAGGTCTCGGAAAAAGAAAAAAGCCTACAGCACCTGGTATTCCCAGGCGGTCCCCCATCCAGGAACTAACCAGGCCCGACCCTGCTTAGCCTCAGAGATCAGACGAGATCGAGCGCTTTCAGAGTGATGTGGCCGTAGGCATTTGCTCATGCTCTCCTCAACCCTCTTGATATTACTATTGCCAAAGAGAAATCCTTAGAGAAGGAAGAAATCACAAGGGCTCGGAAAAAGAAAAAAGCCTACAGCACCTGTTATTCCCAGGCGGTGTCTCATCCAGGTACTAACCAGGCCCGACCCTGCTTAGCCTCCGAGATCAGACGAGATTGGGCGCTTTCAGGGTGATGGGGCCATAGGCATTTGCTCACGCTCTCCTCAACCCTCTTGATATTACTATTGCCAAAGAGAAATCCTTAGAGAAAGAAGAAATCACAAGGGCTCGGAAAAAGAAAAAAGCCTACAGCACCTGGTATTCCCAGGTGGTCTCCCATCCAGGTACTAACCGGGCCCGATCCTGCTTAGCCTCCAAGATCAGGTACTTCCAGGGTGATGTGGCCGTAGGCATTTGCTCATGCTCTCCTCAACCCTCTTGATATTACTATTGCCAAAGAGAAATCCTTAGAGAAGGAAGAAATCACAAGGGCTCGGAAAAAGAAAAAAAGCCTACAGCACCTGGTATTCTCAGGCGGTCTCCCATCCAGGTACTAACCAGGCCCGACCCTGCTTAGCCTCCGAGATCAGATGAGATCAGGCGCTTTCAGGGTGATGTGGCCGTAGGCATTTGCTCACACTCTCCTCAACCCTCTTGATTTTACTAGTGCCAAAGAGAAATCCTTAGAGAAGGAAGAAATCACAAGGGCTCGGAAAAAGAAAAAAAGCCTACAGCACCTGGTATTCCCAGGCGGTCTCCCATCCAGGTACTAACCAGGCCCGACCCTGCTTAGCCTCCGAGATCAGATGAGATCGGGCGCTTTCAGGGTGATGTGGCCGTAGGCATTTGCTCCTGCTCTCCTCAACCCTCTTGATATTACTATTGCCAAAGAGAAATCCTTAGAGAAGGAAGAAATCACAAGGTCTCGGAAAAAGAAAAAAGCCTACAGCACCTGGTATTCCCAGGCGGTCTCCCATCCAGGTACTAACCAGGCCTGACCCTGCTTAGCCTCCGAGATCAGATGAGATCGGGCGCTTTCAGGGTGATGTGGCTGTAGGCATTTGCTCATGCTCTCCTCAACCCTCTTGATATTACTATTGCCAAAGAGAAATCCTTAGAGAAGGAAGAAATCACAAGGGCTCGGAAAAAGAAAAAAGCCTACAGCACCTGGTATTCCCAGGCGGTCTCCCATCCAGGTACTAACCAGGCCCGACCCTGCTTAGCCTCCGAGCTCAGACGAGATCAGGCGCTTTCAGGGTGATGTGGCCATAGGCATTTGCTCATGCTCTCCTCAACCCTCTTGATATTATTATTGCCAAAGAGAAATCCTTAGAGAAGGAAGAAATCACAAGGGCTCGGAAAAAGAAAAAGCCTACAGCACCTGGTATTCCCAGGCGGTCTCCCATCCAGGTACTAACCAGGCCCGACCCTGCTTAGCCTCTGAGATCAGATGAGATCGGGCGCTTTCAGGGTGATGTGGCCATAGGCATTTGCTTACGCTCTCCTCAACCCTCTTGATATTACTATTGCCAAAGAGAAATCCTTAGAGAAGGAAGAAATCACAAGGGCTCGGAAAAAGAAAAAAGCCTATAGCACCTGGTATTCCCAGGCAGTCTCCCATCCAGGTACTAACCAGGCCCGACCCTGCTTAGCCTCTGAGATCAGATGAGATTGGGCGCTTTCAGGGTGATGTGGCCGTAGGCATTTGCTCACACTCTCCTCAACACTCTTGATATTACTATTGCCAAAGAGAAATCCTTAGAGAAGGAAGAAATCACAAGGGCTCGGAAAAAGAAAGAAGTCTACAGCACCTGGTATACCCGGGCGGTCCCCCATCTAGGTACTAACCAGGCCCGACCCTGCTTAGAATCCGAGATCAGACGAGATCGGGCGCTTTCAGGGTGATGTGGCCGTAGGCATTTGCTCATGCTCTCCTCAACCCTCTTGATATTACTATTGCCAAAGAGAAATCCTTAGAGAAGGAAGAAATCACAAGGGCTCGGAAAAAGAAAAAAGCCTATAGCACCTGGTATTCCCAGGCAGTCTCCCATCCAGGTACTAACCAGTCCCAACCCTGCTTAGCCTCCGAGATCAGATGAGATCGGGCGCTTTCAGGGTGATGTGGCCATAGGCATTTGCTCGCACTCTCCTCAACCCTCTTGATATTACTATTGCCAAAGAGAAATCTTTAGAGAAAGAAGAAATCACAAGGGCTCGGAAAAAGAAAAAAGCCTACAGCACCTGGTATTCCCAGGCGGTCTCCCATCCAGGCCCGACCCTGCTTAGCCTCCGAGATCAGATGAGATCAGGCGCTTTCAGGGTGATGTGGCCGTAGGCATTTGCTCACGCTCTCCTCAACCCTCTTGATATTACTATTGCCAAAGAGAAATCCTTAGAGAAGGAACAAATCACAAGGGCTCGGAAAAAGAAAAAAGCCTACAGCACCTGGTATTCCCAGGCGGTCTCCCATCCAGGTACTAACCAGGCCCGACCATGCTTAGCCTCATAGATCAGACAAGATCGGGCGCTTTCAGGGTGATGTGGCCGTAGGCTTTTGCTCCTGCTCTCCTCAACCCTCTTGATATTACTATTGCCAAAGAGAAATCCTTAGAGAAGGAAGAAATCACAAGGGCTCGGAAAAAGAAAAAAGCCTACAGCACCTGGTATTCCCAGGCGTTCTCCCATCCAGGTACTAACCAGGCCCGACCCGGCTTCGTCTCCGAGATCAGACGAGATTGGGCGCTTTCAGGGTGATGTGGCCGTAGGCATTTGCTCACGCTCTCCTCAACCCTCTTGATATTACTATTGCCAAAGAGAAATCCTTAGAGAAGGAAGAAATCACAAGGGCTCGGAAAAAGAAAAAAGCCTACAGCACCTGGTATTCCCAGGCGGTCTCCCATCCAGGTACTAACTAGGCCCGACCCTGCTTAGCCTCCGAGATCAGACAAGATCGGGTGCTTTCAGGGTGATGTGGCCGTAGGCATTTGCTCACGCTCTCCTCAACCCTCTAGATATTACTATTGCCAAAGAGAAATCCTTAGAGAAGGAAGAAATCACAAGGGCTCGAAAAAAGCCTACAGCACCTGGTATTTCCAGGCGGTCTCCCATCCAGGTACTAACCAGGCCCGGCCCGGCTTAGCCTCCGAGATCAGACGAGAACGGGCGCTTTCAGGGTGATGTGGCTGTAGGCAGTTGCTCACGCTCTCCTCAACCCTCTTGATATTACTATTGCCAAAGAGAAATCCTTAGAGAAGGAAGAAATCACAAGGGCTCGAAAAAAGAAAAAAGCCTACAGCACCTGGTATTTCCAGGCGGTCTCCCATCCAGGTACTAACCAGGCCCGACCCTGCTTAGCCTCCGAGATCATACGAGATCGGGCGCTTTCAGGGCGATGTGGCTGTAGGCATTTGCTCACGCTCTCCTCAACCCTCTTGATATTACTATTGCCAAAGAGAAATCCTTAGAGAAGGAAGAAATCACAAGGGCTCGGAAAAAGAAAAAAGCCTACAGCACCTGATATTCCCAGGCGGTCTCCCATCCAGGTATTAACCAGGCCCGACCCTGCTTAGCCTCCGAGATCAGATGAGATTGGGCGCTTTCAGGGTGATGTGGCCATAGGGATTTGCTTACGCTCTCCTCAACCCTCTTGATATTACTATTGCCAAAGAGAAATCTTTAGAGAAGGAAGAAATCACAAGGGCTCGGAAAAAGAAAAAAGCCTACAGCACCTGGTATTCCCAGGCGGTCTCCCATCCAGGCCCAACCCTGCTTAGCCTCCGAGATCAGGCGCTTTCAGGGTGATGTGGCCGTAGGCATTTGCTCATGCTCTCCTCAACCCTCTTGATATTACTATTGCCAAAGAGAAATCCTTAGAGAAGGAAGAAATCACAAGGGCTCGGAAAAAGAAAAAAGCCTACAGCACCTGGTATTCCCAGGCGGTCTCCCATCCAGGTACTAACCAGGCCCGACCCTGCTTAGCCTCTGAGATCAGACAAGATCGGGGCCGCTTTCTGGGTTATGTGGCCGTAGGTATTTGCTTACGCTCTCCTCAACCCTCTTGATATTACTATTGCCAAAGAGAAATCCTTAGAGAAGGAAGAAATCACAAGGGCTCGGAAAAAGAAAAAAGCCTACAGCACCTGGTATTCCCAGGCAGTCTCCCATCCAGGTACTAACCAGGCCCGACCCTGCTTAGCCTCCGAGATCAGACGAGATTGGGCGCTTTCAGGGTCATGTGGCCGTAGGCATTTGCTCACCCTCTCCTCAACCCTCTTGATATTACTATTGCCAAAGAGAAATCCTTAGAGAAGGAAGAAATCACAAGGGCTCGGAAAAAGAAAAAAGCCTACAGCACCTGGTATTCCCAGGCGGTCTCCCATCCAGGTACTAACCAGGCCCGACCCTGCTTAGCCTCCGAGATCATACGAGATCGGGCGCTTTCAGGGGGATGTGGCCGTAGGCATTTGCTCACGCTCTCCTCAACCCTCTTGATATTACTATTGCCAAAGAGAAATCCTTAGAGAAAGAAGAAATCACAAGGGCTCGGAAAAAGAAAAAAGCCTACAGCACCTGGTATTCCCAGGCGGTCTCCCATCCAGGTACTAACCAGGCCCGACCCTGCTTAGCCTCCAAGATCAAACGAGATCGGGCACTTTCAGGGTCATGTGGCCATAGGCATTTGCTCACCCTCTCCTCAACCCTCTTGATATTACTATTGCCAAAGAGAAATCCTTAGAGAAGGAAGAAATCACAAGGGCTCGGAAAAAGAAAAAAGCCTACAACACCTGGTATTCCCAGGCGGTCTCCCATCCAGGTATTAACCAGGCCCGACCCTGCTTAGCCTCCGAGATCAGACAAGATCGGGCGCTTTCAGGGTGATGTGGCCGTAGGGATTTGCTTACGCTCTCCTCAACCCTCTTGATATTACTATTGCCAAAGAGAAATCCTTAGAGAAGAAAGAAATCACAAGGGCTCGGAAAAAGAAAAAAGCCTACAGCACCTGGTATTCCCAGGCAGTCTCCCATCCAGGTACTTACCAGGCCCGACCCTGCTTAGCCTCCGAGATCAGACGAGATTGGGTGCTTTCAGAGTGATGTGGCCGTAGGCATTTGCTCACCCTCTCCTCAACCCTCTTGATATTACTATTGCCAAAGAGAAATCCTTAGAGAAGGAAGAAATCACAAGGGCTCGGAAAAAGAAAAAAGCCTACAGCACCTGGCATTCCCAGGCGGTCTCCCATCCAGGTACTAACCAGGCCCGACCCTGCTTAGCCTCCGAGATTAGACGAGATCGGGCGCTTTCAGGGTGATGTGGCTGTAGGTAGTTGCTCACGCTCTCATCAACCCTCTTGATATTACTATTGCCAAAGAGAAATCCTTAGAGAAGGAAGAAATCACAAGGGCTCGGAAAAAGAAAAAAGCCTACAGCACCTGGTATTCCCAGGCGGTCTCCCATCCAGGTACTAACCAGGCCCGACCCTGCTTAGCCTCCGAGATCAGATGAGATCGGGCGCTTTCAGGGTGATGTGGCCATAGGCATTTGCTCACGCTCTCCTCAACCCTCTAGATATTACTATTGCCAAAGAGAAATCCTTAGAGAAGGAAGAAATCACAAGGGCTCGAAAAAAGCCTACAGCACCTGGTATTTCCAGGCGGTCTCCCATCCAGGTACTAACCAGGCCCGGCCCTGCTTAGCCTCCGAGATCAGACGAGATCGGGCGCTTTCAGGGTGATGTGGCTGTAGGCAGTTGCTCATGCTCTCCTCAACCCTCTTGATATTACTATTGCCAAAGAGAAATCCTTAGAGAAGGAAGAAATCACAAGGGCTCGAAAAAAGAAAAAAGCCTACAGCACCTGGTATTTCCAGGCGGTCTCCCATCCAGGTACTAACCAGGCCTGACCCTGCTTAGCCTCCGAGATCAGACGAGATCGGGCGCTTTCAGGGTGATGTGGCCGTTGGCATTTGCTCACACTCTCTTCAACCCTCTTGATATTACTATTGCCAAAGACAAATCCTTAGAGAAGGAAGAAATCACAAGGGCTCGGAAAAAGAAAAAAGCCTACAGCACCTGGTATTCCCAGGCGGTCTCCCATCCAGGTACTAACCAGTCCCAACCCTACTTAGCCTCCGAGATCAGATGAGATCGGGCGCTTTCAGGGTGATGTGGCCATAGGCATTTGCTCGCACTCTCCTCAACCCTCTTGATATTACTATTGCCAAAGAGAAATCTTTAGAGAAGGAAGAAATCACAAGGGCTCGGAAAAAGAAAAAAGCCTACAGCACCTGGTATTCCCAGGCGGTCTCCCATCCAGGTACTAACCAGGCCCGACCATGCTTAGCCTCATAGATCAGACAAGATCGGGCACTTTCAGGGTGATGTGGCCGTAGGCTTTTGCTCCTGCTCTCCTCAACCCTCTTGATATTACTATTGCCAAAGAGAAATCCTTAGAGAAGGAAGAAATCACAAGGGCTCGGAAAAAGAAAAAAGCCTACAGCACCTGGTATTCCCAGGCGGTCTCCCATCCAGGTACTAACCAGGCCCGACCCGGCTTCGTCTCCGAGATCAGACGAGATTGGGCACTTTCAGGGTGATGTGGCCGTAGGCATTTGCTCACGCTCTCCTCAACCCTCTTGATATTACTATTGCCAAAGAGAAATCCTTAGAGAAGGAAGATATCACAAGGGCTCGGAAAAAGAAAAAAGCCTACAGCACCTGGTATTCCCAGGCGGTCTCCCATCCAGGTACTAACCAGTCCCAACCCTGCTTAGCCTCCGAGATCAGACAAGATCGGACGCTTTCAGGGTGATGTGGCCATAGGCATTTGCTCACACTCTCCTCAACCCTCTTGATATTACTATTGCCAAAGAGAAATCCTTAGAGAAGGAAGAAATCACAAGGGCTCGGAAAAAGAAAAAAGCCTACAGCACCTGGTATTCCCAGGCGGTCTCCCATCCAGGAACTAACCAGGCCCGACCCTGCTTAGCCTCTGAGATCAGACGAGATCGAGCGCTTTCAGAGTGATGTGGCTGTAGGCATTTGTTCATGCTCTCCTCAACCCTCTTGATATTACTATTGCCAAAGAGAAATCCTTAGAGAAGGAAGAAATCACAAGGGCTCGGAAAAAGAAAAAAGCCTACAGCACCTGTTATTCCCAGGCGGTGTCTCATCCAGGTACTAACCAGGCCCGACCCTGCTTAGCCTCCGAGATCAGACGAGATTGGGCGCTTTCAGGGTGATGGGGCCATAGGCATTTTCTCACGCTCTCCTCAACCCTCTTGATATTACTATTGCCGAAGAGAAATCCTTAGAGAAAGAAGAAATCACAAGGGCTCGGAAAAAGAAAAAAGCCTACAGCACCTGGTATTCCCAGGTGGTCTCCCATCCAGGTACTAACTGGGCCCGATCCTGCTTAGCCTCCAAGATCAGGTGCTTCCAGGGTGATGTGGCCGTAGGCATTTGCTCATGCTCTCCTCAACCCTCTTGATATTACTATTGCCAAAGAGAAATCCTTAGAGAAGGAAGAAATCACAAGGGCTCGGAAAAAGAAAAAAAGCCTACAGCACCTGGTATTCTCAGGCGGTCTCCCATCCAGGTACTAACCAGGCCCGACCCTGCTTAGCCTCCGAGATCAGATGAGATCGGGCGCTTTCAGGGTGATGTGGCCGTAGGCATTTGCTCACACTCTCCTCAACCCTCTTGATTTTACTAGTGCCAAAGAGAAATCCTTAGAGAAGGAAGAAATCACAAGGGCTCGGAAAAAGAAAAAAAGCCTACAGCACCTGGTATTCCCAGGCGGTCTCCCATCCAGGTACTAACCAGGCCTGACCCTGCTTAGCCTCCGAGAATCAGATGAGATCGGGTGCTTTCAGGGTGATGTGGCCGTAGGCATTTGCTCCTGCTCTCCTCAACCCTCTTGATATTACTATTGCCAAAGAGAAATCCTTAGAGAAGGAAGAAATCACAAGGTCTCGGAAAAAGAAAAAAGCCTACAGCACCTGGTATTCCCAGGCGGTCTCCCATCCAGGTACTAACCAGGCCTGACCCTGCTTAGCCTCCGAGATCAGATGAGATCGGGCGCTTTCAGGGTGATGTGGCTGTAGGCATTTGCTCATGCTCTCCTCAACCCTCTTGATATTACTATTGCCAAAGAGAAATCCTTAGAGAAGGAAGAAATCACAAGGGCTCGGAAAAAGAAAAAAGCCTACAGCACCTGGTATTCCCAGGCGGTCTCCCATCCAGGTACTAACCAGGCCCGACCCTGCTTAGCCTCCGAGATCAGACGAGATCAGGCGCTTTCAGGGTGATGTGGCCATAGGCATTTGCTCATGCTCTCCTCAACCCTCTTGATATTATTATTGCCAAAGAGAAATCCTTAAAGAAGGAAGAAATCACAAGGGCTCGGAAAAAGAAAAAGCCTACAGCACCTGGTATTCCCAGGCGGTCTCCCATCCAGGTACTAACCAGGCCCGACCCTGCTTAGCCTCTGAGATCAGATGAGATCGGGCGCTTTCAGGGTGATGTGGCCATAGGCATTTGCTTACGCTCTCCTCAACCCTCTTGATATTACTATTGCCAAAGAGAAATCCTTAGAGAAGGAAGAAATCACAAGGGCTCGGAAAAAGAAAAAAGCCTATAGCACCTGGTATTCCCAGGCAGTCTCCCATCCAGGTACTAACCAGGCCCGACCCTGCTTAGCCTCTGAGATCAGATGAGATTGGGTGCTTTCAGGGTGATGTGGCCGTAGGCATTTGCTCATGCTCTCCTCAACCCTCTTGATATTACTATTGCCAAAGAGAAATCCTTAGAGAAGGAAGAAATCACAAGGGCTCGGAAAAAGAAAGAAGTCTACAGCACCTGGTATACCCGGGCGGTCCCCCATCTAGGTACTAACCAGGCCCGACCCTGCTTAGAATCCGAGATCAGACGAGATTGGGCGCTTTCAGGGTGATGTGGCCGTAGGCATTTGCTCATGCTCTCCTCAACCCTCTTGATATTACTATTGCCAAAGAGAAATCCTTAGAGAAGGAAGAAATCACAAGGGCTCGGAAAAAGAAAAAAGCCTATAGCACCTGGTATTCCCAGGCAGTCTCCCATCCAGGTACTAACCAGGCCCGACCCTGCTTAGCCTCTGAGATCAGATGAGATCGGGCGCTTTCAGGGTGATGTGGCCATAGGCATTTGCTTACGCTCTCCTCAACCCTCTTGATATTACTATTGCCAAAGAGAAATCCTTAGAGAAGGAAGAAATCACAAGGGCTCGGAAAAAGAAAAAAGCCTATAGCACCTGGTATTCCCAGGCAGTCTCCGATCCAGGTACTAACCAGGCCCGACCCTGCTTAGCCTCTGAGATCAGATGAGATTGGGCGCTTTCAGGGTGATGTGGCCGTAGGCATTTGCTCATGCTCTCCTCAACCCTCTTGATATTACTATTGCCAAAGAGAAATCCTTAGAGAAGGAAGAAATAACAAGGGCTCGAAAAAAGAAAAAAGCCTTCAGCACCTGGTATTCCCAGGCGGTCTCCCATCCAGGTACTAACCAGGCCTGAGCCTGCTTAGCCTCCTACATCAGAGGAGATCGGGCGCTTTAAGGATGATGTGGCCGTAGGAATTTGCTCACGCTCTCCGCAACCCTCTTGATATTACTATTGCCAAAGAGAAATCCTTAGAGAAGGAAGAAATAACAAGGGCTCGGAAAAAGAAAAAAGCCTACAGCACCTGGTATTCCCAGGCGGTCTCCCATCCAGGTACTAACCAGGCCCGACACTGCTTAGCCTCCGAGATCAGATGAGATTGGGCGCATTCAGGGTGATGTGGCCGTAGGCATTTGCTCACACTCTCCTCAACCCTCTTGATATTACTATTGCCAAAGAGCAATCCTTAGAGAAGGAAGAAATCACAAGGGCTCGGAAAAAGAAAAAAGCCTACAGCACCTGGTATTCCCAGGCGGTCTCCCATCCAGGTACTAACCAGGCCTGACCCTGATTAGCCTCCGAGATCAGACGAGATCAGGCGCTTTCAGAGTGATGTGGCCGTAGGCATTTGCTTACGCTCTCCTCAACCCTCTTGATATTACTATTGCCAAAGAGAAATCCTTAGAGAAGGAAGAAATCTCAAGGGCTCGGAAAAAGAAAAAAGCCTACAGCACCTGGTATTCCCAGGCGGTCTCCCATCCAGGTACTAACCAGGCCCGACCCTGCTTAGCCTCCAAGAATCAGACAAGATCGGGCGCTTTCAGGATGATGTGGCCGTAGGCATTTGCTCACACTCTCCTCAACCCTCTTGATATTACTATTGCCAAAGAGAAATCCTTAGAGAAGGAAGAAATCACAAGGGCTCGGAAAAAGAAAAAAGCCTACAGCACCTGGTATTCCCAGGCGGTCTCCCATCCAGGTACTCACCAGGCCCGACCCTGCTTAGCCTCCGAGATCAGACGAGATCGGGCGCTTTCAGGGTGATGTGGCCGTAGGCATTTGCTCACGCTCTCCTCAACCCTCTTGATATTACTATTGCCAAAGAGAAATCCTTAGAGAAGGAAGAAATCACAAGGGCTCGGAAAAAGAAAAAAGCCTACATCACCTGGTATTCCCAGGCGGTCTCCCATCCAGGTACTAACCAGGCCTGACTCTGCTTAGCCTCCGACATCAGAGGAGATCGGGCGCTTTAAGGATGATGTGGCCGTAGGAATTTGCTCACGCTCTCCTCAACCCTCTTGATATTACTATTGCCAAAGAGAAATCCTTAGAGAAGGAAGAAATCACAAGGGCTCGGAAAAAGAAAAAAGCCTACAGCACCTGGTATTCCCAGGCGGTCTCCCATCCAGGTACTAATCAGGCCCGACCCTGCTTAGTCTCTGAGATCAGACGAGATCGGGTGGTTTCAGGGTGATGTGGCCATAGGCATTTGCTCATGCTCTCCTCAACCCTCTTGATATTACTATTGCCAAAGAGAAATCCTTAGAGAAGGAAGAAATCACAAGGGCTCGGAAAAAGAAAAAATCCTACAGCACCAGGTATTCCCAGGCGGTCTCCCATCCAGGTACTAACCAGGCCCGACCCTGCTTAGCCTCCGAGAATCAGACGAGATCGGGCGCTTTCAGGGTGATGTGGCCGTAGGCATTTGCTCACACTCTCCTCAACCCTCTTGATATTACTATTGCCAAAGAGAAATCCTTAGAGAAGGAAGAAATCACAAGGGCTCGGAAAAAGAAAAAAGCCTACAGCACCTGGTATTCCCAGGCGGTCTCCCATCCAGGTACTAATCAGGCCCGACCCTGCTTAGTCTCTGAGATCAGACGAGATCGGGTGGTTTCAGGGTGATGTGGCCATAGGCGTTTGCTCACGCTCTCCTCAACCCTCTTGATATTACTATTGCCAAAGAGAAATCCTTAGAGAAGGAAGAAATCACAAGGGCTCGGAAAAAGAAAAAATCCTACAGCATCTGGCATTCCCAGGCGGTCTCCCATCCAGGTACTAACCAGGCCCAACCATGCTTAGCCTCCGAGATCAGACAAGATCGGGCGCTTTCAGGGTGATGTGGCCGTAGGCATTTGCTCACGCTCTCCTCAACCCTCTTGATATTACTATTGCCAAAGAGAAATCCTTAGAGAAGGAAGAAATCACAAGGGCTCGGAAAAAGAAAAAAGCCTACAGCACCTGGTATTCCCAGGCGGTCTCCCATCCAGGTACTAACCAGGCCCGACCCTGCTTAGCCTCCGAGATCAGACGAGATCAGGCGCTTTCAGGGTGATGTGGCCGTAGGCATTTGCTCACGCTCTCCTCAACCCTCTTGATATTACTATTACCAAAGAGAAATCCTTAGAGAAGGAAGAAATCACAAGGGCTCGGAAAAAGAAAAAAGCCTGCATTACGTGGTATTCCCAGGCGGTCTCCCATCCAGGTACTAACCAGGCCCGACCCTGCTTAGCCTCCGAGATCAGAGGAGATCGGGCGCTTTAAGGATGATGTGGCCGTAGGCATTTCCTTATGCTCTCCTCAACCCTCTTGATATTACTATTACCAAAGAGAAATCCTTAGAGAAGGAAGAATTCACAAGGGCTCGGAAAAAGAAAAAAGCCTACAGCACCTGGTATTCCCAGGCGGTCTCCCATCCAGGTACTAACCAGGCCCGACCCTGCTTAGCCTCCGACATCAGAGGAGATCGGGCGCTTTAAGGATGATGTGGCCGTAGGAATTTGCTCACGCTCTCCTCAACCCTCTTGATATTACTATTGCCAAAGAGAAATCCTTAGAGAAGGAAGAAATCACAAGGGCTCGGAAAAAGAAAAAAGCCTACAGCACCTGGTATTCCCAGGCGGTCTCCCATCCAGGTACTAATCAGGCCCGACCCTGCTTAGTCTCTGAGATCAGACGAGATCGAGTGGTTTCAGGGTGATGTGGCCATAGGCATTTGCTCATGCTCTCCTCAACCCTCTTGATATTACTATTGCCAAAGAGAAATCCTTAGAGAAGGAAGAAATCACAAGGGCTCGGAAAAAGAAAAAATCCTACAGCACCTGGTATTCCCAGGCGGTCTCCCATCCAGGTACTAACCAGGCCCGACCCTGCTTAGCCTCCGAGAATCAGACGAGATCGGGCGCTTTCAGGGTGATGTGGCCGTAGGCATTTGCTCACACTCTCCTCAACCCTCTTGATATTACTATTGCCAAAGAGAAATCCTTAGAGAAGGAAGAAATCACAAGGGCTCGGAAAAAGAAAAAAGCCTACAGCACCTGGTATTCCCAGGCGGTCTCCCATCCAGGTACTAATCAGGCCCGACCCTGCTTAGTCTCTGAGATCAGACGAGATCGGGTGGTTTCAGGGTGATGTGGCCATAGGTGTTTGCTCACGCTCTCCTCAACCCTCTTGATATTACTATTGCCAAAGAGAAATCCTTAGAGAAGGAAGAAATCACAAGGGCTCGGAAAAAGAAAAAATCCTACAGCATCTGGCATTCCCAGGCGGTCTCCCATCCAGGTACTAACCAGGCCCAACCATGCTTAGCCTCCGAGATCAGACAAGATCGGGCGCTTTCAGGGTGATGTGGCCGTAGGCATTTGCTCACGCTCTCCTCAACCCTCTTGATATTACTATTGCCAAAGAGAAATCCTTAGAGAAGGAAGAAATCACAAGGGCTCGGAAAAAGAAAAAAGCCTACAGCACCTGGTATTCCCAGGCGGTCTCCCATCCAGGTACTAACCAGGCCCGACCCTGCTTAGCCTCCGAGATCAGACGAGATCAGGCGCTTTCAGGGTGATGTGGCCGTAGGCATTTGCTCACGCTCTCCTCAACCCTCTTGATATTACTATTACCAAAGAGAAATCCTTAGAGAAGGAAGAAATCACAAGGGCTCGGAAAAAGAAAAAAGCCTGCATTACGTGGTATTCCCAGGCGGTCTCCCATCCAGGTACTAACCAGGCCCGACCCTGCTTAGCCTCCGAGATCAGAGGAGATCGGGCGCTTTAAGGATGATGTGGCCGTAGGCATTTCCTTATGCTCTCCTCAACCCTCTTGATATTACTATTACCAAAGAGAAATCCTTAGAGAAGGAAGAATTCACAAGGGCTCGGAAAAAGAAAAAAGCCTACAGCACCTGGTATTCCCAGGCGGTCTCCCATCCAGGTACTAACCAGGCCCGACCCTGCTTAGCCTCCGAGATCAGACGAGATCAGGCACTTTCCGGGTGATGTGGCCATAGGCATTTGCTCATGCTCTCCTCAACCCTCTTGATATTACTATTGCCAAAGAGAAATCCTTAGAGAAGGAAGAAATCACAAGGGCTCGGAAAAAGAAAAAGCCTACAGCACCAGTTATTCCCAGGCGGTCTCCCATCCAGGTACTAACCAGGCCCGACCCTGCTTAGCCTCCGAGATCAGACGAGATCGGGCGCTTTTAGGGTGATGTGGCCGTAGGCATTTGCTCACACTCTCCTCAACCCTCTTGATATTACTATTGCCAAAGAGAAATCCTTAGAGAAGGAAGAAATCACAAGGGCTCGGAAAAAGACAAAAGCCTACAGCACCTGGTATTCCCAGGCGGTCTCCCATCCAGGTACTAACCAGTCCTGACCCTGCTTAGCCTCTGAGATCAGACGAGATCGGGTGCTTTCAGGGTGATGTGGCCATAGGCTTTTGCTCACGCTCTCCTCAACCCTCTTGATATTACTATTGCCAAAGAGAAATCCTTAGAGAAGGAAGAAATCACAAGGGCTCGGAAAAAGAAAAAATCCTACAGCACCTGGCATTCCCAGGCGGTCTCCCATCCAGGTACTAACCAGGCCCAACCCTGCTTATCCTCTGAGATCAGACGAGATCGGGCGCTTTCAGGGTGATGTTGCCGTAGGCATTTGCTTATGCTCTCCTCAACCCTCTTGATATTACTATTGCCAAAGAGAAATCCTTAGAGAAGGAAGAAATCACAAGAGCTCGGAAAAAGAAAAAAGCCTACAGCACCTGGTATTCACAGGCGGTCTCCCATCCGGGTACTAACCAGGCCCGACCCTGCTTAGGCTCCGAGATCAGATGAGATCGGGCGCTTTCAGAGTGATGTGGTCGTAGGCATTTGCTCACGCTCTCCTCAACCCTCTTGATATTACTATTGCCAAAGAGAAATCCTTAGAGAAGGAAGAAATAACAAGGGCTCGGAAAAAGAAAAAAGCCTACAGCACCTGGTATTCCCAGGCGGTCTCCCATCCAGGTACTAACCAGGCCCGACACTGCTTAGCCTCCGAGATCAGATGAGATTGGGCGCATTCAGGGTGATGTGGCCGTAGGCATTTGCTCACACTCTCCTCAACCCTCTTGATATTACTATTGCCAAAGAGAAATCCTTAGAGAAGGAAGAAATCACAAGGGCTCGGAAAAAGAAAAAAGCCTACAGCACCTGGTATTCCCAGGCGGTCTCCCATCCAGGTACTAACCAGGCCTGACCCTGATTAGCCTCCGAGATCAGACGAGATCAGGCGCTTTCAGAGTGATGTGGCCGTAGGCATTTGCTTATGCTCTCCTCAACCCTCTTGATATTACTATTGCCAAAGAGAAATCCTTAGAGAAGGAAGAAATCACAAGGGCTCGGAAAAAGAAAAAAGCCTACAGCACCTGGTATTCCCAGGCGGTCTCCCATCCAGGTACTAACCAGGCCCGACCCTGCTTAGCCTCCAAGAATCAGACAAGATCGGGCGCTTTCAGGATGATGTGGCCGTAGGCATTTGCTCACACTCTCCTCAACCCTCTTGATATTACTATTGCCAAAGAGAAATCCTTAGAGAAGGAAGAAATCACAAGGGCTCGGAAAAAGAAAAAAGCCTACAGCACCTGGTATTCCCAGGCGGTCTCCCATCCAGGTACTCACCAGGCCCGACCCTGCTTAGCCTCCGAGATCAGACGAGATCGGGCGCTTTCAGGGTGATGTGGCCTAAGGCATTTGCTCACCCTCTCCTCAACCCTCTTGATATTACTATTGCCAAAGAGAAATCCTTAGAGAAGGAAGAAATCACAAGGGCTCGGAAAAAGAAAAAAGCCTACATCACCTGGTATTCCCAGGCGGTCTCCCATCCAGGTACTAACCAGGCCCGACCCTGCTTAGCCTCCGACATCAGAGGAGATCGGGCGCTTTAAGGATGATGTGGCCGTAGGAATTTGCTCACGCTCTCCTCAACCCTCTTGATATTACTATTGCCAAAGAGAAATCCTTAGAGAAGGAAGAATTCACAAGGGCTCGGAAAAATAAAAAAGCCTACAGCACCTGGTATTCCCAGGCGGTCTCCCATCCAGGTACTAACCAGGCCCGACCCTGCTTAGCCTCCGAGATCAGACGAGATCGGGCGCTTTCAGGGTGATGTGGCCATAGGCATTTGCTCATGCTCTCCTCAACCCTCTTGATATTACTATTGCCAAAGAGAAATCCTTAGAGAAGGAAGAAATCACAAGGGCTCGGAAAAAGAAAAAGCCTACAGCACCTGGTATTCCCAGGCGGTCTCCCATCCAGGTACTAACCAGGCCCGACCCTGCTTAGCCTCCGAGATCAGACGAGATCGGGCGCTTTCAGGGTGATGTGGCCGTAGGCATTTGCTCACACTCTCCTCAACCCTCTTGATATTACTATTGCCAAAGAGAAATCCTTAGAGAAGGAAGAAATCACAAGGGCTCGGAAAAAGAAAAAAGCCTACAGCACCTGGTATTCCCAGGCGGTCTCCCATCCAGGTACTCACCAGGCCCGACCCTGCTTGGTCTCTGAGATCAGACGAGATCGGGTGGTTTCAGGGTGATGTGGCCATAGGCGTTTGCTCACGCTCTCCTCAACCCTCTTGATATTACTATTGCCAAAGAGAAATCCTTAGAGAAGGAAGAAATCACAAGGGCTCGGAAAAAGAAAAAATCCTACAGCACCTGGCATTCCCAGGCGGTCTCCCATCCAGGTACTAACCAGGCACAACCATGCTTAGCCTCCGAGATCAGACGAGATCGGGTGCTTTCAGGGTGATGTGGCCGTAGGCATTTGCTCACGCTCTCCTCAACCCTCTTGATATTACTATTGCCAAAGAGAAATCCTTAGAGAAGGAAGAAATCACAAGGGCTCGGAAAAAGAAAAAAGCCTACAGCACCTGGTATTCCCAGGCGGTCTCCCATCCAGGTACTAACCAGGCCCGACCCTGCTTAGCCTCCGAGATCAGAGGAGATTGGGTGCTTTCAGGGTGATGTGGCCATAGGCATTTGCTCATGCTCTCATCAACTCTCTTGATATTACTATTGCCAAAGAGAAATCCTTAGAGAAGGAAGAAATCACAAGGGCTCGGAAAAAGAAAAAAGCCTACAGCACCTGGTATTCCCAGGCGGTCTCCCATCCAGGTACTAACCAGGCCTGACCCTGCTTAGCCTCCAAGAATCAGACAAGATCGGGCGCTTTCAGGGTGATGTGGCCGTAGGCATTTGCTCACGCTCTCCTCAACCCTCTTGATATTACTATTGCCAAAGAGAAATCCTTAGAGAAGGAAGAAATCACAAGGGCTCGGAAAAAGAAAAAAGCCTACAGCACCTGGTATTCCCAGGCGGTCTCCCATCCAGGTACTAACCAGGCCCGACCCTGCTTAGCCTCCGAGATCAGACGAGATCAGGCGCTTTCAGGGTGATGTGGCCGTAGGCATTTGCTCACGCTCTCCTCAACCCTCTTGATATTACTATTACCAAAGAGAAATCCTTAGAGAAGGAAGAAATCACAAGGGCTCGGAAAAAGAAAAAAGCCTGCATTACGTGGTATTCCCAGGCGGTCTCCCATCCAGGTACTAACCAGGCCCGACCCTGCTTAGCCTCCGAGATCAGAGGAGATCGGGCGCTTTAAGGATGATGTGGCCGTAGGCATTTCCTTATGCTCTCCTCAACCCTCTTGATATTACTATTACCAAAGAGAAATCCTTAGAGAAGGAAGAATTCACAAGGGCTCGGAAAAAGAAAAAAGCCTACAGCACCTGGTATTCCCAGGCGGTCTCCCATCCAGGTACTAACCAGGCCCGACCCTGCTTAGCCTCCGAGATCAGACAAGATCAGGCGCTTTCTGGGTGATGTGGCCATAGGCATTTGCTCATGCTCTCCTCAACCCTCTTGATATTACTATTGCCAAAGAGAAATCCTTAGAGAAGGAAGAAATCACAAGGGCTCGGAAAAAGAAAAAAGCCTACAGCACCTGGTATTCCCAGGCGGTCTCCCATCCAGGTACTCACCAGTAGGGATGAGCTTCGTGTTCGAGTCGAACATACGTTCGACTCGAACATCGGCTGTTCGATCGTTCGACGAAGATCGAACGATTTGGGCCGTTCGCGCCAAATTCGAGTGACGCGAACGGCCCACAATGCACTACGCCATCGCAGTGTCATCCAGGCGCTGTGATTGGCCAAGCATGCACTGTGACCCCGCATGCTTGGCCAATCACAGCGCCGGCAGCGAGGAGAGCAATGATTGGCCACAGGCAGGATGCCTGTGGCCAATTATTGCTGAGGGTGTTTAGTACACGCCCCACACTATAAAAGGCCGCCAGCACGGCGGCCTAGTGTAGTGTGTTCCGGAGCAGGGATAGAGCAGCATAGGCAGGGACAGTGACTGTTATTTCTTTCTTGCTTAACCTGGATTCCTTTAGTTTAGGGAAAGAGAAGGATAGGTAGGGAGAGTGTCAGTGTGTTTTGTGCTTGTGCTATAGTGTGCTTAAAAAAAACATTTATTCTAGGGACAGAAAACTGTAGGTAGGGACAGTGTCAGTTTCTTTCACTCTGCAAGTCCTTGTTTCCAGGGACCTGGAAGGACAGTGAGTGAATTGTCCTTGTGCTATATTGTGCTTAAAAAAACATTTATTCTAGGGACAGAAAACTGTAGGTAGGGAGAGTGTCAGTTTCTTTCACTCTGCAAGTCCTTGTTTCCAGGGACCTGTAAGGACAGTGAGTGAATTGTCCTTGTGCTATATTGTGCTTAAAAAAAACATTTATTCTAGGGACAGAAAACTGTAGGTAGGGAGAGTGTCAGTTTATTTCACTCTGCAAGTCCTTGTTTCCAGGGACCTGGAAGGACAGTGAGTGAATTCTCCTTGTGCTATATTGTGCTTAAAAAAAACATTTATTCTAGGGACAGAAAACTGTAGGTAGGGAGAGTGTCAGTTTATTTCACTCTGCAAGTCCTTGTTTCCAGGGACCTGTAAGGACAGTGAGTGAATTGTCCTTGTGCTATATTGTGATTAAAAAAAACATTTTTTCTAGGGACAGAAAACTGTAGGTAGGGAGAGTGTTTTTTTTCTTTCACTCTGCAAGTCCTTGTTTCCAGGGACCTGTAAGGACAGTGAGTGAATTGTCCTTGTGCTATATTGTGCTTAAAAAAAACATTTATTCTAGGGACAGAAAACTGTAGGTAGGGAGAGTGTCAGTTTATTTCACTCTGCAAGTCCTTGTTTCCAGGGACCTGGAAGGACAGTGAGTGAATTGTCCTTGTGTTATATTGTGATTAAAAAAAACATTTTTTCTAGGGACAGAAAACTGTAGGTAGGGAGAGTGTTTTTTTTCTTTCACTCTGCAAGTCCTTGTTTCCAGGGACCTGTAAGGACAGTGAGTGAATTGTCCTTGTGCTATATTGTGCTTAAAAAAAACATTTTTTCTAGGGACAGAAAACTGTAGGTAGGGAGAGTGTTTTTTTTCTTTCACTCTGCAAGTCCTTGTTTCCAGGGACCTGTAAGGACAGTGAGTGAATTGTCCTTGTGCTATATTGTGCTTAAAAAAAACATTTATTCTAGGGACAGAAAACTGTAGGTAGGGAGAGTGTCAGTTTATTTCACTCTGCAAGTCCTTGTTTCCAGGGACCTGGAAGGACAGTGAGTGAATTGTCCTTGTGCTATATTGTGATTAAAAAAAACATTTATTCTAGGGACAGAAAACTGTAGGTAGGGAGAGTGTCAGTTTATTTCACTCTGCAAGTCCTTGTTTCCAGGGACCTGTAAGGACAGTGAGTGAATTGTCCTTGTGCTATATTGTGATTAAAAAAAACATTTTTTCTAGGGACAGAAAACTGTAGGTAGGGAGAGTGTTTTTTTTCTTTCACTCTGCAAGTCCTTGTTTCCAGGGACCTGTAAGGACAGTGAGTGAATTGTCCTTGTGCTATATTGTGCTTAAAAAAAACATTTATTCTAGGGACAGAAAACTGTAGGTAGGGAGAGTGTTTTTTTTCTTTCACTCTGCAAGTCCTTGTTTCCAGGGACCTGTAAGGACAGTGAGTGAATTGTCCTTGTGCTATATTGTGATTAAAAAAAACATTTTTTCTAGGGACAGAAAACTGTAGGTAGGGAGAGTGTTTTTTTTCTTTCACTCTGCAAGTCCTTGTTTCCAGGGACCTGTAAGGACAGTGAGTGAATTGTCCTTGTGCTATATTGTGCTTAAAAAAAACATTTATTCTAGGGACAGAAAACTGTAGGTAGGGAGAGTGTCAGTTTATTTCACTCTGCAAGTCCTTGTTTCCAGGGACCTGTAAGGACAGTGAGTGAATTGTCCTTGTGCTATATTGTGATTAAAAAAAACATTTTTTCTAGGGACAGAAAACTGTAGGTAGGGAGAGTGTTTTTTTTCTTTCACTCTGCAAGTCCTTGTTTCCAGGGACCTGGAAGGACAGTGAGTGAATTCTCCTTGTGCTATATTGTGCTTAAAAAAAACATTTATTCTAGGGACAGAAAACTGTAGGTAGGGAGAGTGTCAGTTTATTTCACTCTGCAAGTCCTTGTTTCCAGGGACCTGTAAGGACAGTGAGTGAATTGTCCTTGTGCTATATTGTGCTTAAAAAAACATTTATTCTAGGGACAGAAAACTGTAGGTAGGGAGAGTGTCAGTTTCTTTCACTCTGCAAGTCCTTGTTTCCAGGGACCTGTAAGGACAGTGAGTGAATTGTCCTTGTGCTATATTGTGCTTAAAAAAAACATTTATTCTAGGGACAGAAAACTGTAGGTAGGGAGAGTGTCAGTTTATTTCACTCTGCAAGTCCTTGTTTCCAGGGACCTGGAAGGACAGTGAGTGAATTCTCCTTGTGCTATATTGTGCTTAAAAAAAACATTTATTCTAGGGACAGAAAACTGTAGGTAGGGACAGTGTCAGTTTCTTTCACTCTGCAAGTCCTTGTTTCCAGGGACCTGTAAGGACAGTGAGTGAATTGTCCTTGTGCTATATTGTGATTAAAAAAAACATTTTTTCTAGGGACAGAAAACTGTAGGTAGGGAGAGTGTTTTTTTTCTTTCACTCTGCAAGTCCTTGTTTCCAGGGACCTGTAAGGACAGTGAGTGAATTGTCCTTGTGCTATATTGTGCTTAAAAAAAACATTTTTTCTAGGGACAGAAAACTGTAGGTAGGGAGAGTGTTTTTTTTCTTTCACTCTGCAAGTCCTTGTTTCCAGGGACCTGTAAGGACAGTGAGTGAATTGTCCTTGTGCTATATTGTGCTTAAAAAAAACATTTATTCTAGGGACAGAAAACTGTAGGTAGGGAGAGTGTCAGTTTATTTCACTCTGCAAGTCCTTGTTTCCAGGGACCTGGAAGGACAGTGAGTGAATTGTCCTTGTGCTATATTGTGATTAAAAAAACATTTATTCTAGGGACAGAAAACTGTAGGTAGGGAGAGTGTCAGTTTATTTCACTCTGCAAGTCCTTGTTTCCAGGGACCTGTAAGGACAGTGAGTGAATTGTCCTTGTGCTATATTGTGATTAAAAAAAACATTTTTTCTAGGGACAGAAAACTGTAGGTAGGGAGAGTGTTTTTTTTCTTTCACTCTGCAAGTCCTTGTTTCCAGGGACCTGTAAGGACAGTGAGTGAATTGTCCTTGTGCTATATTGTGCTTAAAAAAAACATTTATTCTAGGGACAGAAAACTGTAGGTAGGGAGAGTGTCAGTTTATTTCACTCTGCAAGTCCTTGTTTCCAGGGACCTGGAAGGACAGTGAGTGAATTGTCCTTGTGTTATATTGTGATTAAAAAAAACATTTTTTCTAGGGACAGAAAACTGTAGGTAGGGAGAGTGTTTTTTTTCTTTCACTCTGCAAGTCCTTGTTTCCAGGGACCTGTAAGGACAGTGAGTGAATTGTCCTTGTGCTATATTGTGATTAAAAAAAACATTTTTTCTAGGGACAGAAAACTGTAGGTAGGGAGAGTGTTTTTTTTCTTTCACTCTGCAAGTCCTTGTTTCCAGGGACCTGTAAGGACAGTGAGTGAATTGTCCTTGTGCTATATTGTGCTTAAAAAAAACATTTATTCTAGGGACAGAAAACTGTAGGTAGGGAGAGTGTCAGTTTATTTCACTCTGCAAGTCCTTGTTTCCAGGGACCTGGAAGGACAGTGAGTGAATTGTCCTTGTGCTATATTGTGATTAAAAAAAACATTTTTTCTAGGGACAGAAAACTGTAGGTAGGGAGAGTGTTTTTTTTCTTTCACTCTGCAAGTCCTTGTTTCCAGGGACCTGGAAGGACAGTGAGTGAATTCTCCTTGTGCTATATTGTGCTTAAAAAAAACATTTATTCTAGGGACAGAAAACTGTAGGTAGGGAGAGTGTCAGTTTATTTCACTCTGCAAGTCCTTGTTTCCAGGGACCTGTAAGGACAGTGAGTGAATTGTCCTTGTGCTATATTGTGATTAAAAAAAACATTTTTTCTAGGGACAGAAAACTGTAGGTAGGGAGAGTGTTTTTTTTCTTTCACTCTGCAAGTCCTTGTTTCCAGGGACCTGTAAGGACAGTGAGTGAATTGTCCTTGTGCTATATTGTGATTAAAAAAACATTTTTTCTAGGGACAGAAAACTGTAGGTAGGGAGAGTGTTTTTTTTCTTTCACTCTGCAAGTCCTTGTTTCCAGGGACCTGTAAGGACAGTGAGTGAATTGTCCTTGTGCTATATTGTGCTTAAAAAAACATTTATTCTAGGGACAGAAAACTGTAGGTAGGGAGAGTGTCAGTTTATTTCACTCTGCAAGTCCTTGTTTCCAGGGACCTGGAAGGACAGTGAGTGAATTGTCCTTGTGCTATATTGTGATTAAAAAAAACATTTTTTCTAGGGACAGAAAACTGTAGGTAGGGAGAGTGTTTTTTTTCTTTCACTCTGCAAGTCCTTGTTTCCAGGGACCTGTAAGGACAGTGAGTGAATTGTCCTTGTGCTATATTGTGATTAAAAAAAACATTTTTTCTAGGGACAGAAAACTGTAGGTAGGGAGAGTGTTTTTTTTCTTTCACTCTGCAAGTCCTTGTTTCCAGGGACCTGTAAGGACAGTGAGTGAATTGTCCTTGTGCTATATTGTGATTAAAAAAAACATTTTTTCTAGGGACAGAAAACTGTAGGTAGGGAGAGTGTCAGTTTCTTTCACTGTGAAAGTCCTTGTTTCAAGGGACAGAGAAGGACACCTGAAGGTAGCCCTTATTGCTTTTTTCCCATCTCCCTGCAGGCCATCTATTAGAATGTCTGGAAGGCAAACAAGGAGAGGCAGACAGTCAGGAGGCAATAAAAGAGGGCAAGCAGGCTCTGTGTCTGGGGGCAACAGTGCTGGTCGTGGACGCGGTGCATTGTCATCAGCACATGGCCATGGGACACGCTTGTCCTTCTTTTCGGCAGCTGGACATGTTGAGCCACATCATGCCGAAGACTTGGTAGAGTGGATGACCAAGCCCTCCTCCTCCTCCTCATCCTCTCTCACCCAGGCTCAGGGTACTGGAAAAGCAGCTGCCAAAGCGTCGTCTTCCCTGGTATCAATGTCAGACAAATCATCAGTCACTCCTTCCCTAGACCCACCATGTCCTCCTCCTGAGGAGTCCCCCGAACTGTTTGAGCACAGTGTTGGGTACATGCTCCAGGAGGATGCCCAGCGTTTCGAAGGGTCTGATGATGAAACCCAGCTAGAGGAAGGCAGTAGCGTGAGAGCAGACAGAGGGGATGCTCAAGAAGGACACCAATCTGGCAGTCATGTTCCAGCAGCTGCAGCATACTGCCAGATTGGCTCCAGTGATGAGGAGGGAGGGGATGATGAGGTCACTGACTCCACGTGGGTGCCTAATAGGAGAGAGGAGGAGGAGGAGGATGAGGAGGAGGCACATCTCCAACGAGGCAGGATGCCCTTTGGTGGCCAGCGTAAGGGCAGTACACCGACGGAATCACACCGCAGAGCTCCGCCTGTGCAGGGCGCTGCCTCTGCCCGTCATTCAAAAAGTTCTTTGGTGTGGGCCTTTTTTGAGGCTAGTGCATCAGATCGCACAGCTGCTGTTTGCAACATATGTCTCAAGCGTATATCGCGTGGCCAAAACATCAGCCGCTTGGGTACCACATGCCTGACCAGACATATGTTGACCTGCCATGCAGCTCGTTGGCAAGCCTACCTCAAAGACCCACACCAAAGAACAAAGCGGACCTCTCCTTGCACCGCATCAGCTGGGATCTCCAACCCCACTATAACTTCAGTCCTCTCTGAAACATGCACTGAGAGGAATGAAGGTGTAGAATTAGGTGTGTCACAGCCAAGTACTTGCGCCCACTCTGCTAGCAGTACACCGACGTCCGATTCTAGCAGGCAAATTTCCCTGCCCCAGCTGCTGGACCGTCGAAAGAAGTTCACTCCCAGCCATCCACATGCCCAGCGGTTGAATGCTAGCTTGGCTAAATTGCTAGCGCTTCAACTGCTGCCTTTTCAGTTGGTAGACTCGGCCCCCTTCCGTGAGTTTGTGCAATGTGCAGTTCCTCAGTGGCAGGTTCCCAAACGCCACTTTTTCTCACGGAAGGCTATTCCGGCTCTCTACCGGCATGTGGAAGGCAATGTCTTGGCCTCGCTGGACAGGGCGGTCAGCGGTAAGGTGCATATTACCGCTGACTCATGGTCCAGCAGGCATGGACAGGGACGTTACCTTTCTTTCACGGCCCATTGGGTCACTCTTTTGGCAGCTGGGAAGGATTCAGGACAAGGTGCAGTAGTGTTGGAGGTTGTCCCACCGCCACGCCTCCAAAATGCTACTACTGGTTGTGACACACCTCTCTCCTCCACCCCCTCCTCTTCTTCTTCCTCCATGGCCTCTTCCTGTGGTTTGTCCTATGAACCAGCGGTGCTCCGTAGCCGTTCACGGGGCTACGCAAGTACGCAGGCAAAAAGATGCCATGCCGTGCTTGCGCTGGTGTGTTTGGGGGACAGAAGCCACACTGGGGCAGAGGTCCTGTCTGCTCTGCAGGGCCAGGCCGAGAGGTGGTTGACGCCACGCCAGCTTAAGCCAGGAATGGTGGTTTGCGACAATGGCACCAACCTCCTCTCCGCCCTCCGACAGGGACAACTGACCCATGTGCCCTGTGTGGCTCACGTCCTTAACCTGGTGGTGCAGCGCTTCTTGGGCAGGTACCCGGGCTTACAGGATGTCCTGAGGCAGGCCAGGAAAGTCTGTGTGCATTTCCGCAGATCTTATAATGCCAGTGCTCGCCTGGCTGAGCTGCAAAAGGAGTTGAACCTGCCCAAGAACCGCCTTATATGTGACATGCCCACCAGGTGGAACTCAACGTTGGCCATGCTGCAGCGGCTGCACACGCAGCAGAGGGCCATCAATGAGTACCTGTGCGACTACGGCACCAGGACAGGGTCAGGGGAGCTTGGTTTTTTTTCTCCACGCCAGTGGGGCATGATCAGGGATGCATGCACTGTCCTGGCACCATTTGAGGAGGCCACGAGGATGGTGAGCAGTGACAGTGCATGCATCAGTGACACTGTACCTCTTGTCCACCTGTTGGAGCACACGCTGCGTGGAATAATGGACAGGGCACTTGAGGCAGAACAGAGGCAGGAAGAGGAGGACTTCCTTGCCTCTCAAGGCCCCCTTTACCCAGACAGTGTTCCTTCTGTCCCACCCATCGCACAGGAAGAGGAGGAGGAGGAGGAGGAGGAGGAGGAGGATTGTGTCAGCATGGAGGTGGAGGCTGGCACTCAGCATCATCAGCAGCAGTCTTTTAGGGATGATTTACAGTCCCAAGAAACCAGTGGACTTGTACGTGGCTGGGAGGAGGTGGCTGCGGATCATGTCGTCCTTAGTGACCCAGAGGACTCCGGAGCGAATGCCTCAGCAAACCTACGCTGCATGGCCTCCCTGATCCTGCAAAGTCTGCGGAAGGATCCTCGTATTCTTCGGATCAAGGAGAGGGACCATTACTGGCTGGCCACTCTCCTTGATCCACGGTACAAGGGTAAGGTTGCGGACCTTATGTTACCGTCGCAGAGGGAGCAGAGGATGAGACAACTCCGGGAGGCCTTGCAGAAAGGTCTGTGCAACGCGTTCCCAGAGACTGGGAGGTTGCAAACTCCTGGTCCTGGACAACGAGTTGCTGAGGCTTCGGCCAGTCAAAGAAGGAGCGGTGGGGAAGGTGGCCGTCTGACCGATGCGTTCAGACAATTCTTTAGTCCGCAGCCCCAAAGTATGATCGGTTCCAGCAACCATCGCCAGCGTCTGATAAACATGGTGCAGGAATATCTAGGGGCAAGGTCAGACTTGGACACCTTCCCCACCGAAAATCCTCTGGCTTACTGGGTCTTGAGGATGGATCACTGGCCAGAGCTTGCACAGTATGCAATTGAGCTACTGGCCTGTCCTGCATCCAGCGTTCTTTCGGAACGCACATTCAGTGCTGCTGGAGGATTTGTCACGGATCACAGGGTGCGCCTGTCCACCGACTCGGTTGATCGACTGACTTTCATCAAGATGAACCAGTCTTGGATCACCACCAGCTACCACACACCTGATGCTGATATAACAGACTAATTGATTTTAACATGTCACATCCCTTCAAGACTGATGCTGATGCTGAGTGCCTGTGCTGTTATGTTGACTGGCTATCCTCCTCCTCCGAGTCCTCAATGATACGATTGATGATGATAGCTTGTAAGATCATTTTTGTTTATGGGTGCCGCCACCAGTGCCTAACGCCCAATTTTTCAGCCCCTGTTTAACAGGGGCGTGTAATTACAATTTTTGAAGCAATACTTTGCAACAGGGCTCATTGCTGTGCTCCAAGTACAGTATCTGTGAGGAGTTGCAGTGTTGTGCCACCAGTGCCTAAGGCCCAATTTTTCAGCCCCTGTTTAACAGGGGCGTGTCATTACAATTTTTGAAGCAATACTTTGCAACAGGGCTCATTGGTGTGCTCCAAGTACAGTATCTGTGAGGAGTTGCAGTGTTGTGCCACCAGTGCCTAAGGCCCAATTTTTCAGCCCCTGTTTAACAGGGGCGTGTCATTACAATTTTTGAAGCAATACTTTGCAACAGGGCTCATTGCTGTGCTCCAAGTACAGTATCTGTGAGGGGTTGCAGTGTTGTGCCACCAGTGCCTAAGGCCCAATTTTTCAGCCCCTGTTCAACAGGGGCATGTAATTACAATTCTTGATCTAATAATTCACAGCAGGGCCCATTGCTGCACCCACCAAGAGTAACTGTCAGGGCTTACAGTGTTGTGGCACCAGCACCACCATCAAAGGCCCAATTTTTACTACCACTGTTCAACAATTATATGTAATTAAAATTCCTGATATAATAGTTGACAGCAGGGCGTTCCAGCACCAACCAAGAGTAACTGTGAGTGCTTACAGTGTTGTGCCAACACCAACAACTAAGGGGCCTATTTCTGCAGAGTATATACGGCAGGTCCCTACTTTCAAACATCCAACTTACAAACGACTCCTACTTGCAAACGCAAGAAGACAACAGGAAGTGAGAGGAAATCTACCACTAGGAAGGAAAATTCTCTCCTGTAAGAATAAATATGGGAGAAAGGTGTCTCCTCTGTACTGATGCTTTATCAGCAATCCTTGTTTCAAGAAAAACACCACATTTCAAAAACAGTTGTCATTGGGACGGAAAGTGAGGTGAAATGTTCTGAACAGGGGCACAGACAGCAAAACAAATGTTACAGGGGTGATAACCCTTACCTATGTTTTCCAAAAAGTTTAAAAATAGATTTTTGGTCTGGAGCTACACTTCAACAATGTACCTGTTCAAAATTACAAACAGACTCTACATAAGAACAAACCTACAGTCCCTGTCTTGTATGCACCGCCTGTATAGGGCTGTTCAGAGTATATAGGGCCTTTTTTATTTTATGTGCGGGGTTCCCCTTAATATCCATACAAGACCCAAAGGGGCTGGTAATGGGCTGGGGTAGGGGGGGGGTCATGGGGTAGCTATGCCATTTTTCTTAAAGAATTTCATCCATATTACCGGGACCAGACATTACATTAAAGCCGCAAGCAGTTTTAAATGGCTTTTTTTTCCTTTAGAAGTGTCATTTTGTGCAGGGACAGTTCTAAACACGGGAAACACATGGCACTTCACAGGCATACTTTAGACACCCCCCAGGTACGATATTTAAAGGAATATTTGACTTTTTTTTTTTCACTTTATGCATCATTAAAATGACTGCTCCCGAAAAACGACCGTTTTTAAAACTTCTTTTTGCATTGATACATGTCCCCTGGTGCAGAACCCGGGTTCCCAAACCCTTTTTAGGACAATAACATGCATAATAGTTGTTATAATTAGCACTTTAGAATTCGAACGTTCGCATCCATTGTATTTAATAGGGTTCTAATGTTCGTTCGAACTTTCGGTCCGTTCGCGGGTTCTGGTGCGAACCGAACCCGGGGGTGTTCGGCTCATCACTACTCACCAGGCCCGACCCTGCTTAGCCTCCGAGATCAGACGAGATCGGGCGCTTTCAGGGTGATGTGGCCGTAGGCATTTGCTCACGCTCTCCTCAACCCTCTTGATATTACTATTGCCAAAGAGAAATCCTTAGAGAAGGAAGAAATCACAAGGGCTCGGAAAAAGAAAAAAGCCTACATCACCTGGTATTCCCAGGCGGTCTCCCATCCAGGTACTAACCAGGCCCGACCCTGCTTAGCCTCCGACATCAGAGGAGATCGGGCGCTTTAAGGATGATGTGGCCGTAGGAATTTGCTCACGCTCTCCTCAACCCTCTTGATATTACTATTGCCAAAGAGAAATCCTTAGAGAAGGAAGAAATCACAAGGGCTCGGAAAAAGAAAAAAGCCTACAGCACCTGGTATTCACAGGCGGTCTCCCATCCGGGTACTAACCAGGCCCGACCCTGCTTAGGCTCCGAGATCAGATGAGATCGGGCGCTTTCAGAGTGATGTGGCCGTAGGCATTTGCTCAAGCTCTCCTCAACCCTCTTGATATTACTATTGCCAAAGAGAAATCCTTAGAGAAGGAAGAAATAACAAGGGCTCGGAAAAAGAAAAAAGCCTACAGCACCTGGTATTCCCAGGCGGTCTCCCATCCAGGTACTAACCAGGCCCGACACTGCTTAGCCTCCGAGATCAGATGAGATTGGGCGCATTCAGGGTGATGTGGCCGTAGGCATTTGCTCACACTCTCCTCAACCCTCTTGATATTACTATTACCAAAGAGAAATCCTTAGAGAAGGAAGAAATCACAAGGGCTCGGAAAAAGAAAAAAGCCTACAGCACCTGGTATTCCCAGGCGGTCTCCCATCCAGGTACTAACCAGGCCCGACACTGCTTAGCCTCCGAGATCAGATGAGATTGGGCGCATTCAGGGTGATGTGGCCGTAGGCATTTGCTCACACTCTCCTCAACCCTCTTGATATTACTATTGCCAAAGAGAAATCCTTAGAGAAGGAAGAAATCACAAGGGCTCGGAAAAAGAAAAAAGCCTACAGCACCTGGTATTCCCAGGCGGTCTCCCATCCAGGTACTAACCAGGCCTGACCCTGATTAGCCTCCGAGATCAGATGAGATCAGGCGCTTTCAGAGTGATGTGGCCATAGGCATTTGCTTATGCTCTCCTCAACCCTCTTGATATTACTATTGCCAAAGAGAAATCCTTAGAGAAGGAAGAAATCACAAGGGCTCGGAAAAAGAAAAAAGCCTACAGCACCTGGTATTCCCAGGCGGTCTCCCATCCAGGTACTAACCAGGCCCGACCCTGCTTAGCCTCCAAGAATCAGACAAGATCGGGCGCTTTCAGGATGATGTGGCCGTAGGCATTTGCTCACACTCTCCTCAACCCTCTTGATATTACTATTGCCAAAGAGAAATCCTTAGAGAAGGAAGAAATCACAAGGGCTCGGAAAAAGAAAAAAGCCTACAGCACCTGGTATTCCCAGGCGGTCTCCCATCCAGGTACTCACCAGGCCCGACCCTCCTTAGCCTCCGAGATCAGACGAGATCGGGCGCTTTCAGGGTGATGTGGCCGTAGGCATTTGCTCATGCTCTCCTCAACCCTCTTGATATTACTATTGCCAAAGAGAAATCCTTAGAGAAGGAAGAAATCACAAGGGCTCGGAAAAAGAAAAAAGCCTACATCACCTGGTATTCCCAGGCGGTCTCCCATCCAGGTACTAACCAGGCCCGACCCTGCTTAGCCTCCGACATCAGAGGAGATCGGGCGCTTTAAGGATGATGTGGCCGTAGGAATTTGCTCACGCTCTCCTCAACCCTCTTGATATTACTATTGCCAAAGAGAAATCCTTAGAGAAGGAAGAATTCACAAGGGCTCGGAAAAAGAAAAAAGCCTACAGCACCTGGTATTCCCAGGCGGTCTCCCATCCAGGTACTAACCAGGCCCGACCCTGCTTAGCCTCCGGGATCAGACGAGATCGGGCGCTTTCAGGGTGATGTGGCCATAGGCATTTGCTCATGCTCTCCTCAACCCTCTTGATATTACTATTGCCAAAGAGAAATCCTTAGAGAAGGAAGAAATCACAAGGGCTCGGAAAAAGAAAAAGCCTACAGCACCTGGTATTCCCAGGCGGTCTCCCATCCAGGTACTAACCAGGCCCGACCCTGCTTAGCCTCCGAGATCAGACGAGATCGGGCGCTTTCAGGGTGATGTGGCCGTAGGCATTTGCTCACACTCTCCTCAACCCTCTTGATATTACTATTGCCAAAGAGAAATCCTTAGAGAAGGAAGAAATCACAAGGGCTCGGAAAAAGAAAAAAGCCTACAGCACCTGGTATTCCCAGGCGGTCTCCCATCCAGGTACTAACCAGGCCCGACCCTGCTTAGTCTCTGAGATCAGACGAGATCGGGTGGTTTCAGGGTGATGTGGCCATAGGCGTTTGCTCACACTCTCCTCAACCCTCTTGATATTACTATTGCCAAAGAGAAATCCTTAGAGAAGGAAGAAATCACAAGGGCTCGGAAAAAGAAAAAATCCTACAGCACCTGGCATTCCCAGGCGGTCTCCCATCCAGGTACTAACCAGGCCCAACCATGCTTAGCCTCCGAGATCAGACGAGATCGGGCGCTTTCAGGGTGATGTGGCCGTAGGCATTTGCTCACGCTCTCCTCAACCCTCTTGATATTACTATTGCCAAAGAGAAATCCTTAGAGAAGGAAGAAATCACAAGGGCTCGGAAAAAGAAAAAAGCCTACAGCACCTGGTATTCCCAGGCGGTCTCCCATCCAGGTACTAACCAGGCCCGACCCTGCTTAGCCTCCGAGATCAGACGAGATCAGGCGCTTTCAGGGTGATGTGGCCGTAGGCATTTGCTCACGCTCTCCTCAACCCTCTTGATATTACTATTACCAAAGAGAAATCCTTAGAGAAGGAAGAAATCACAAGGGCTCGGAAAAAGAAAAAAGCCTGCATTACGTGGTATTCCCAGGCGGTCTCCCATCCAGGTACTAACCAGGCCCGACCCTGCTTAGCCTCCGAGATCAGAGGAGATCGGGCGCTTTAAGGATGATGTGGCCGTAGGCATTTCCTTATGCTCTCCTCAACCCTCTTGATATTACTATTACCAAAGAGAAATCCTTAGAGAAGGAAGAATTCACAAGGGCTCGGAAAAAGAAAAAAGCCTACAGCACCTGGTATTCACAGGCGGTCTCCCATCCAGGTACTAACCAGGCCCGACCCTGCTTAGCCTCCGAGATCAGACAAGATCAGGCGCTTTCTGGGTGATGTGGCCATAGGCATTTGCTCATGCTCTCCTCAACCCTCTTGATATTACTATTGCCAAAGAGAAATCCTTAGAGAAGGAAGAAATCACAAGGGCTCGGAAAAAGAAAAAAGCCTACAGCACCTGGTATTCCCAGGCGGTCTCCCATCCAGGTACTCACCAGGCCCGACCCTGCTTAGCCTCCGAGATCAGACGAGATCGGGCGCTTTCAGGGTGATGTGGCCGTAGGCATTTGCTCACGCTCTCCTCAACCCTCTTGATATTACTATTGCCAAAGAGAAATCCTTAGAGAAGGAAGAAATCACAAGGGCTCGGAAAAAGAAAAAAGCCTACATCACCTGGTATTCCCAGGCGGTCTCCCATCCAGGTACTAACCAGGCCCGACACTGCTTAGCCTCTGAGATCAGACGAGATCGGGCGCTTTCAGGGTGATGTTGCCGTAGGCATTTGCTTTTGCTCTCCTCAACCCTCTTGATATTACTATTGCCAAAGAGAAATCCTTAGAGAAGGAAGAAATCACAAGGGCTCGGAAAAAGAAAAAATCCTACAGCACCTGGCATTCCCAGGCGGTCTCCCATCCAGGTACTAACCAGGCCCAACCCTGCTTAGCCTCTGAGATCAGACGAGATCGGGCGCTTTCAGGGTGATGTTGCCGTAGGCATTTGCTTATGCTCTCCTCAACCCTCTTGATATTACTATTGCCAAAGAGAAATCCTTAGAGAAGGAAGAAATCACAAGGGCTCGGAAAAAGAAAAAAGCCTACAGCACCTGGTATTCACAGGCGGTCTCCCATCCGGGTACTAACCAGGCCCGACCCTGCTTAGGCTCCGAGATCAGATGAGATCGGGCGCTTTCAGAGTGATGTGGTCGTAGGCATTTGCTCACGCTCTCCTCAACCCTCTTGATATTACTATTGCCAAAGAGAAATCCTTAGAGAAGGAAGAAATAACAAGGGCTCGGAAAAAGAAAAAAGCCTACAGCACCTGGTATTCCCAGGCGGTCTCCCATCCAGGTACTAACCAGGCCCGACACTGCTTAGCCTCCGAGATCAGATGAGATTGGGCGCATTCAGGGTGATGTGGCCGTAGGCATTTGCTCACACTCTCCTCAACCCTCTTGATATTACTATTGCCAAAGAGAAATCCTTAGAGAAGGAAGAAATCACAAGGGCTCGGAAAAAGAAAAAGGCCTACAGCACCTGGTATTCCCAGGCGGTCTCCCATCCAGGTACTAACCAGGCCTGACCCTGATTAGCCTCCAAGATCAGACGAGATCAGGCGCTTTCAGAGTGATGTGGCCGTAGGCATTTGCTTATGCTCTCCTCAACCCTCTTGATATTACTATTGCCAAAGAGAAATCCTTAGAGAAGGAAGAAATCACAAGGGCTCGGAAAAAGAAAAAAGCCTACAGCACCTGGTATTCCCAGGCGGTCTCCCATCCAGGTACTAACCAGGCCCGACCCTGCTTAGCCTCCAAGAATCAGACAAGATCGGGCGCTTTCAGGATCATGTGGCCGTAGGCATTTGCTCACACTCTCCTCAACCCTCTTGATATTACTATTGCCAAAGAGAAATCCTTAGAGAAGGAAGAAATCACAAGGGCTCGGAAAAAGAAAAAAGCCTACAGCACCTGGTATTCCCAGGCGGTCTCCCATCCAGGTACTCACCAGGCCCGACCCTGCTTAGCCTCCGAGATCAGACGAGATCGGGCGCTTTCAGGGTGATGTGGCCGTAGGCATTTGCTCACGCTCTCCTCAACCCTCTTGATATTACTATTGCCAAAGAGAAATCCTTAGAGAAGGAAGAAATCACAAGGGCTCGGAAAAAGAAAAAAGCCTACATCACCTGGTATTCCCAGGCGGTCTCCCATCCAGGTACTAACCAGGCCCGACCCTGCTTAGCCTCCGACATCAGAGGAGATCGGGCGCTTTAAGGATGATGTGGCCGTAGGAATTTGCTCACGCTCTCCTCAACCCTCTTGATATTACTATTGCCAAAGAGAAATCCTTAGAGAAGGAAGAATTCACAAGGGCTCGGAAAAATAAAAAAGCCTACGGCACCTGGTATTCCCAGGCGGTCTCCCATCCAGGTACTAACCAGGCCCGACCCTGCTTAGCCTCCGAGATCAGACGAGATCGGGCGCTTTCAGGGTGATGTGGCCATAGGCATTTGCTCATGCTCTCCTCAACCCTCTTGATATTACTATTGCCAAAGAGAAATCCTTAGAGAAGGAAGAAATCACAAGGGCTCGGAAAAAGAAAAAGCCTACAGCACCTGGTATTCCCAGGCGGTCTCCCATCCAGGTACTAACCAGGCCCGACCCTGCTTAGCCTCCGAGATCAGACGAGATCGGGCGCTTTCAGGGTGATGTGGCCGTAGGCATTTGCTCACACTCTCCTCAACCCTCTTGATATTACTATTGCCAAAGAGAAATCCTTAGAGAAGGAAGAAATCACAAGGGCTCGGAAAAAGAAAAAAGCCTACAGCACCTGGTATTCCCAGGCGGTCTCCCATCCAGGTACTCACCAGGCCCGACCCTGCTTAGTCTCTGAGATCAGACGAGATCGGGTGGTTTCAGGGTGATGTGGCCATAGGCGTTTGCTCACGCTCTCCTCAACCCTCTTGATATTACTATTGCCAAAGAGAAATCCTTAGAGAAGGAAGAAATCACAAGGGCTCGGAAAAAGAAAAAATCCTACAGCACCTGGCATTCCCAGGCGGTCTCCCATCCAGGTACTAACCAGGCCCAACCATGCTTAGCCTCCGAGATCAGACGAGATCGGGTGCTTTCAGGGTGATGTGGCCGTAGGCATTTGCTCACGCTCTCCTCAACCCTCTTGATATTACTATTGCCAAAGAGAAATCCTTAGAGAAGGAAGAAATCACAAGGGCTCGGAAAAAGAAAAAAGCCTACAGCACCTGGTATTCCCAGGCGGTCTCCCATCCAGGTACTAACCAGGCCCGACCCTGCTTAGCCTCCGAGATCAGAGGAGATTGGGTGCTTTCAGGGTGATGTGGCCATAGGCATTTGCTCATGCTCTCATCAACTCTCTTGATATTACTATTGCCAAAGAGAAATCCTTAGAGAAGGAAGAAATCACAAGGGCTCGGAAAAAGAAAAAAGCCTACAGCACCTGGTATTCCCAGGCGGTCTCCCATCCAGGTACTAACCAGGCCTGACCCTGCTTAGCCTCCAAGAATCAGACAAGATCGGGCGCTTTCAGGGTGATGTGGCCGTAGGCATTTGCTCACGCTCTCCTCAACCCTCTTGATATTACTATTGCCAAAGAGAAATCCTTAGAGAAGGAAGAAATCACAAGGGCTCGGAAAAAGAAAAAAGCCTACAGCACCTGGTATTCCCAGGCGGTCTCCCATCCAGGTACTAACCAGGCCCGACCCTGCTTAGCCTCCGAGATCAGACGAGATCAGGCGCTTTCAGGGTGATGTGGCCGTAGGCATTTGCTCACGCTCTCCTCAACCCTCTTGATATTACTATTACCAAAGAGAAATCCTTAGAGAAGGAAGAAATCACAAGGGCTCGGAAAAAGAAAAAAGCCTGCATTACGTGGTATTCCCAGGCGGTCTCCCATCCAGGTACTAACCAGGCCCGACCCTGCTTAGCCTCCGAGATCAGAGGAGATCGGGCGCTTTAAGGATGATGTGGCCGTAGGCATTTCCTTATGCTCTCCTCAACCCTCTTGATATTACTATTACCAAAGAGAAATCCTTAGAGAAGGAAGAATTCACAAGGGCTCGGAAAAAGAAAAAAGCCTACAGCACCTGGTATTCCCAGGCGGTCTCCCATCCAGGTACTAACCAGGCCCGACCCTGCTTAGCCTCCGAGATCAGACAAGATCAGGCGCTTTCTGGGTGATGTGGCCATAGGCATTTGCTCATGCTCTCCTCAACCCTCTTGATATTACTATTGCCAAAGAGAAATCCTTAGAGAAGGAAGAAATCACAAGGGCTCGGAAAAAGAAAAAAGCCTACAGCACCTGGTATTCCCAGGCGGTCTCCCATCCAGGTACTCACCAGGCCCGACCCTGCTTAGCCTCCGAGATCAGACGAGATCGGGCGCTTTCAGGGTGATGTGGCCGTAGGCATTTGCTCACGCTCTCCTCAACCCTCTTGATATTACTATTGCCAAAGAGAAATCCTTAGAGAAGGAAGAAATCACAAGGGCTCGGAAAAAGAAAAAAGCCTACATCACCTGGTATTCCCAGGCGGTCTCCCATCCAGGTACTAACCAGGCCCGACCCTGCTTAGCCTCCGACATCAGAGGAGATCGGGCGCTTTAAGGATGATGTGGCCGTAGGAATTTGCTCACGCTCTCCTCAACCCTCTTGATATTACTATTGCCAAAGAGAAATCCTTAGAGAAGGAAGAAATCACAAGGGCTCGGAAAAAGAAAAAAGCCTACAGCACCTGGTATTCACAGGCGGTCTCCCATCCGGGTACTAACCAGGCCCGACCCTGCTTAGGCTCCGAGATCAGATGAGATCGGGCGCTTTCAGAGTGATGTGGCCGTAGGCATTTGCTCAAGCTCTCCTCAACCCTCTTGATATTACTATTGCCAAAGAGAAATCCTTAGAGAAGGAAGAAATAACAAGGGCTCGGAAAAAGAAAAAAGCCTACAGCACCTGGTATTCCCAGGCGGTCTCCCATCCAGGTACTAACCAGGCCCGACACTGCTTAGCCTCCGAGATCAGATGAGATTGGGCGCATTCAGGGTGATGTGGCCGTAGGCATTTGCTCACACTCTCCTCAACCCTCTTGATATTACTATTACCAAAGAGAAATCCTTAGAGAAGGAAGAAATCACAAGGGCTCGGAAAAAGAAAAAAGCCTACAGCACCTGGTATTCCCAGGCGGTCTCCCATCCAGGTACTAACCAGGCCCGACACTGCTTAGCCTCCGAGATCAGTTGAGATTGGGCGCATTCAGGGTGATGTGGCCGTAGGCATTTGCTCACACTCTCCTCAACCCTCTTGATATTACTATTGCCAAAGAGAAATCCTTAGAGAAGGAAGAAATCACAAGGGCTCGGAAAAAGAAAAAAGCCTACAGCACCTGGTATTCCCAGGCGGTCTCCCATCCAGGTACTAACCAGGCCTGACCCTGATTAGCCTCCGAGATCAGATGAGATCAGGCGCTTTCAGAGTGATGTGGCCATAGGCATTTGCTTATGCTCTCCTCAACCCTCTTGATATTACTATTGCCAAAGAGAAATCCTTAGAGAAGGAAGAAATCACAAGGGCTCGGAAAAAGAAAAAAGCCTACAGCACCTGGTATTCCCAGGCGGTCTCCCATCCAGGTACTAACCAGGCCCGACCCTGCTTAGCCTCCAAGAATCAGACAAGATCGGGCGCTTTCAGGATGATGTGGCCGTAGGCATTTGCTCACACTCTCCTCAACCCTCTTGATATTACTATTGCCAAAGAGAAATCCTTAGAGAAGGAAGAAATCACAAGGGCTCGGAAAAAGAAAAAAGCCTACAGCACCTGGTATTCCCAGGCGGTCTCCCATCCAGGTACTCACCAGGCCCGACCCTGCTTCGCCTCCGAGATCAGACGAGATCGGGCGCTTTCAGGGTGATGTGGCCGTAGGCATTTGCTCATGCTCTCCTCAACCCTCTTGATATTACTATTGCCAAAGAGAAATCCTTAGAGAAGGAAGAAATCACAAGGGCTCGGAAAAAGAAAAAAGCCTACATCACCTGGTATTCCCAGGCGGTCTCCCATCCAGGTACTAACCAGGCCCGACCCTGCTTAGCCTCCGACATCAGAGGAGATCGGGCGCTTTAAGGATGATGTGGCCGTAGGAATTTGCTCACGCTCTCCTCAACCCTCTTGATATTACTATTGCCAAAGAGAAATCCTTAGAGAAGGAAGAAATCACAAGGGCTCGGAAAAAGAAAAAAGCCTACAGCACCTGGTATTCCCAGGCGGTCTCCCATCCAGGTACTAACCAGGCCCGACCCTGCTTAGTCTCTGAGATCAGACGAGATCGGGTGGTTTCAGGGTGATGTGGCCATAGGCGTTTGCTCACCCTCTCCTCAACCCTCTTGATATTACTATTGCCAAAGAGAAATCCTTAGAGAAGGAAGAAATCACAAGGGCTCGGAAAAAGAAAAAATCCTACAGCACCTGGCATTCCCAGGCGGTCTCCCATCCAGGTACTAACCAGGCCCAGCCATGCTTAGCCTCCGAGATCAGACGAGATCGGGCGCTTTCAGGGTGATGTGGCCGTAGGCATTTGCTCACGCTCTCCTCAACCCTCTTGATATTACTATTGCCAAAGAGAAATCCTTAGAGAAGGAAGAAATCACAAGGGCTCGGAAAAAGAAAAAAGCCTACAGCACCTGGTATTCCCAGGCGGTCTCCCATCCAGGTACTAACCAGGCCCGACCCTGCTTAGCCTCCGAGATCAGACGAGATCAGGCGCTTTCAGGGTGATGTGGCCGTAGGCATTTGCTCACGCTCTCCTCAACCCTCTTGATATTACTATTACCAAAGAGAAATCCTTAGAGAAGGAAGAAATCACAAGGGCTCGGAAAAAGAAAAAAGCCTGCATTACGTGGTATTCCCAGGCGGTCTCCCATCCAGGTACTAACCAGGCCCGACCCTGCTTAGCCTCCGAGATCAGAGGAGATCGGGCGCTTTAAGGATGATGTGGCCGTAGGCATTTCCTTATGCTCTCCTCAACCCTCTTGATATTACTATTACCAAAGAGAAATCCTTAGAGAAGGAAGAATTCACAAGGGCTCGGAAAAAGAAAAAAGCCTACAGCACCTGGTATTCCCAGGCGGTCTCCCATCCAGGTACTAACCAGGCCCGACCCTGCTTAGCCTCCGAGATCAGACAAGATCAGGCGCTTTCTGGGTGATGTGGCCATAGGCATTTGCTCATGCTCTCCTCAACCCTCTTGATATTACTATTGCCAAAGAGAAATCCTTAGAGAAGGAAGAAATCACAAGGGCTCGGAAAAAGAAAAAAGCCTACAGCACCTGGTATTCCCAGGCGGTCTCCCATCCAGGTACTCACCAGGCCCGACCCTGCTTAGCCTCCGAGATCAGACGAGATCGGGCGCTTTCAGGGTGATGTGGCCGTAGGCATTTGCTCACGCTCTCCTCAACCCTCTTGATATTACTATTGCCAAAGAGAAATCCTTAGAGAAGGAAGAAATCACAAGGGCTCGGAAAAAGAAAAAAGCCTACATCACCTGGTATTCCCAGGCGGTCTCCCATCCAGGTACTAACCAGGCCCGACCCTGCTTAGCCTCCGACATCAGAGGAGATCGGGCGCTTTAAGGATGATGTGGCCGTAGGAATTTGCTCACGCTCTCCTCAACCCTCTTGATATTACTATTGCCAAAGAGAAATCCTTAGAGAAGGAAGAAATCACAAGGGCTCGGAAAAAGAAAAAAGCCTACAGCACCTGGTATTCACAGGCGGTCTCCCATCCGGGTACTAACCAGGCCCGACCCTGCTTAGGCTCCGAGATCAGATGAGATCGGGCGCTTTCAGAGTGATGTGGCCGTAGGCATTTGCTCAAGCTCTCCTCAACCCTCTTGATATTACTATTGCCAAAGAGAAATCCTTAGAGAAGGAAGAAATAACAAGGGCTCGGAAAAAGAAAAAAGCCTACAGCACCTGGTATTCCCAGGTGGTCTCCCATCCAGGTACTAACCAGGCCCGACACTGCTTAGCCTCCGAGATCAGATGAGATTGGGCGCATTCAGGGTGATGTGGCCGTAGGCATTTGCTCACACTCTCCTCAACCCTCTTGATATTACTATTACCAAAGAGAAATCCTTAGAGAAGGAAGAAATCACAAGGGCTCGGAAAAAGAAAAAAGCCTACAGCACCTGGTATTCCCAGGCGGTCTCCCATCCAGGTACTAACCAGGCCCGACACTGCTTAGCCTCCGAGATCAGATGAGATTGGGCGCATTCAGGGTGATGTGGCCGTAGGCATTTGCTCACACTCTCCTCAACCCTCTTGATATTACTATTGCCAAAGAGAAATCCTTAGAGAAGGAAGAAATCACAAGGGCTCGGAAAAAGAAAAAAGCCTACAGCACCTGGTATTCCCAGGTGGTCTCCCATCCAGGTACTAACCAGGCCTGACCCTGATTAGCCTCCGAGATCAGATGAGATCAGGCGCTTTCAGAGTGATGTGGCCATAGGCATTTGCTTATGCTCTCCTCAACCCTCTTGATATTACTATTGCCAAAGAGAAATCCTTAGAGAAGGAAGAAATCACAAGGGCTCGGAAAAAGAAAAAAGCCTACAGCACCTTGTATTCCCAGGCAGTCTCCCATCCAGGTACTAACCAGGCCCGACCCTGCTTAGCCTCCAAGAATCAGACAAGATCGGGCGCTTTCAGGATGATGTGGCCGTAGGCATTTGCTCACACTCTCCTCAACCCTCTTGATATTACTATTGCCAAAGAGAAATCCTTAGAGAAGGAAGAAATCACAAGGGCTCGGAAAAAGAAAAAAGCCTACAGCACCTGGTATTCCCAGGCGGTCTCCCATCCAGGTACTCACCAGGCCCGACCCTGCTTAGCCTCCGAGATCAGACGAGATCGGGCGCTTTCAGGGTGATGTGGCCGTAGGCATTTGCTCATGCTCTCCTCAACCCTCTTGATATTACTATTGCCAAAGAGAAATCCTTAGAGAAGGAAGAAATCACAAGGGCTCGGAAAAAGAAAAAAGCCTACATCACCTGGTATTCCCAGGCGGTCTCCCATCCAGGTACTAACCAGGCCCGACCCTGCTTAGCCTCCGACATCAGAGGAGATCGGGCGCTTTAAGGATGATGTGGCCGTAGGAATTTGCTCACGCTCTCCTCAACCCTCTTGATATTACTATTGCCAAAGAGAAATCCTTAGAGAAGGAAGAATTCACAAGGGCTCGGAAAAAGAAAAAAGCCTACAGCACCTGGTATTCCCAGGCGGTCTCCCATCCAGGTACTAACCAGGCCCGACCCTGCTTAGCCTCCGAGATCAGACGAGATCGGGCGCTTTCAGGGTGATGTGGCCATAGGCATTTGCTCATGCTCTCCTCAACCCTCTTGATATTACTATTGCCAAAGAGAAATCCTTAGAGAAGGAAGAAATCACAAGGGCTCGGAAAAAGAAAAAGCCTACAGCACCTGGTATTCCCAGGCGGTCTCCCATCCAGGTACTAACCAGGCCCGACCCTGCTTAGCCTCCGAGATCAGATGAGATCGGGCGCTTTCAGGGTGATGTGGCCGTAGGCATTTGCTCACACTCTCCTCAACCCTCTTGATATTACTATTGCCAAAGAGAAATCCTTAGAGAAGGAAGAAATCACAAGGGCTCGGAAAAAGAAAAAAGCCTACAGCACCTGGTATTCCCAGGCGGTCTCCCATCCAGGTACTAACCAGGCCCGACCCTGCTTAGTCTCTGAGATCAGACGAGATCGGGTGGTTTCAGGGTGATGTGGCCATAGGCGTTTGCTCACACTCTCCTCAACCCTCTTGATATTACTATTGCCAAAGAGAAATCCTTAGAGAAGGAAGAAATCACAAGGGCTCGGAAAAAGAAAAAATCCTACAGCACCTGGCATTCCCAGGCGGTCTCCCATCCAGGTACTAACCAGGCCCAACCATGCTTAGCCTCCGAGATCAGACGAGATCGGGCGCTTTCAGGGTGATGTGGCCGTAGGCATTTGCTCACGCTCTCCTCAACCCTCTTGATATTACTATTGCCAAAGAGAAATCCTTAGAGAAGGAAGAAATCACAAGGGCTCGGAAAAAGAAAAAAGCCTACAGCACCTGGTATTCCCAGGCGGTCTCCCATCCAGGTACTAACCAGGCCCGACCCTGCTTAGCCTCCGAGATCAGAGGAGATTGGGTGCTTTCAGGGTGATGTGGCCATAGGCATTTGCTCATGCTCTCCTCAACTCTCTTGATATTACTATTGCCAAAGAGAAATCCTTAGAGAAGGAAGAAATCACAAGGGCTCGGAAAAAGAAAAAAGCCTACAGCACCTGGTATTCCCAGGCGGTCTCCCATCCAGGTACTAACCAGGCCTGACCCTGCTTAGCCTCCAAGAATCAGACAAGATCGGGTGCTTTCAGGGTGATGTGGCCGTAGGCATTTGCTCACGCTCTCCTCAACCCTCTTGATATTACTATTGCCAAAGAGAAATCCTTAGAGAAGGAAGAAATCACAAGGGCTCGGAAAAAGAAAAAAGCCTACAGCACCTGGTATTCCCAGGCGGTCTCCCATCCAGGTACTAACCAGGCCCGACCCTGCTCAGCCTCCGAGATCAGACGAGATCAGGCGCTTTCAGGGTGATGTGGCCGTAGGCATTTGCTCACGCTCTCCTCAACCCTCTTGATATTACTATTACCAAAGAGAAATCCTTAGAGAAGGAAGAAATCACAAGGGCTCGGAAAAAGAAAAAAGCCTGCATTACGTGGTATTCCCAGGCGGTCTCCCATCCAGGTACTAACCAGGCCCGACCCTGCTTAGTCTCTGAGATCAGACGAGATCGGGTGGTTTCAGGGTGATGTGGCCATAGGCGTTTGCTCACACTCTCCTCAACCCTCTTGATATTACTATTGCCAAAGAGAAATCCTTAGAGAAGGAAGAAATCACAAGGGCTCGGAAAAAGAAAAAAGCCTACAGCACCTGGTATTCCCAGGCGGTCTCCCATCCAGGTACTAACCAGGCCTGACCCTGCTTAGCCTCCAAGAATCAGACAAGATCGGGTGCTTTCAGGGTGATGTGGCCGTAGGCATTTGCTCACGCTCTCCTCAACCCTCTTGATATTACTATTGCCAAAGAGAAATCCTTAGAGAAGGAAGAAATCACAAGGGCTCGGAAAAAGAAAAAAGCCTACAGCACCTGGTATTCCCAGGCGGTCTCCCATCCAGGTACTAACCAGGCCCGACCCTGCTCAGCCTCCGAGATCAGACGCTTTCAGGGTGATGTGGCCGTAGGCATTTGCTCACGCTCTCCTCAACCCTCTTGATATTACTATTACCAAAGAGAAATCCTTAGAGAAGGAAGAAATCACAAGGGCTCGGAAAAAGAAAAAAGCCTGCATTACGTGGTATTCCCAGGCGGTCTCCCATCCAGGTACTAACCAGGCCCGACCCTGCTTAGCCTCCGAGATCAGAGGAGATCAGGCGCTTTAAGGATGATGTGGCCGTAGGCATTTCCTTATGCTCTCCTCAACCCTCTTGATATTACTATTACCAAAGAGAAATCCTTAGAGAAGGAAGAATTCACAAGGGCTCGGAAAAAGAAAAAAGCCTACAGCACCTGGTATTCCCAGGCGGTCTCCCATCCAGGTACTAACCAGGCCCGAACCTGCTTAGCCTCCGAGATCAGACGAAATCAGGAGCTTTCCGGGTGATGTGGCCATAGGCATTTTCTCAAGCTCTCCTCAACCCTCTTGATATTACTATTGCCAAAGAGAAATCCTTAGAGAAGGAAGAAATCACAAGGGCTCGGAAAAAGAAAAAGCCTACAGCACCTGGTATTCCCAGGCGGTCTCCCATCCAGGTACTAACCAGGCCCGACCCTGCTTAGCCTCCAAGATCAGACGAGATCGGGCGCTTTTAGGGTGATGTGGCCGTAGGCATTTGCTCACACTCTCCTCAACCCTCTTGATATTACTATTGCCAAAGAGAAATCCTTAGAGAAGGAAGAAATCACAAGGGCTCGGAAAAAGACAAAAGCCTACAGCACCTGGTATTCCCAGGCGGTCTCCCATCCAGGTACTAACCAGTCCCGACCCTGCTTAGCCTCTGAGATCAGACGAGATCGGGTGCTTTCAGGGTGATGTGGCCATAGGCATTTGCTCACGCTCTCCTCAACCCTTTTGATATTACTATTGCCAAAGAGAAATCCTTAGAGAAGGAAGAGATCACAAGGGCTCGGAAAAAGAAAAAATCCTACAGCACCTGGCATTCCCAGGCGGTCTCCCATCCAGGTACTAACCAGGCCCAACCCTGCTTAGCCTCTGAGATCAGACGAGATCGGGCGCTTTCAGGGTGATGTGGCTGTAGGCATTTGCTCATGCTCTCCTCAACCCTCTTGATATTACTATTGCCAAAGAGAAATCCTTAGAGAAGGAAGAAATCACAAGGGCTAGGAAAAAGAAAAAAGCCTACAGCACGTGGTATTCCCAGGCGGTCTCCCATCCAGGTACTAACCAGGCCCGACCCTGCTTAGCCTCCGAGATCAGACGCTTTCAGGGTGATGTGGCCGTGGGAATTTGCTCATGCTCTCCTCAACCCTCTTGATATTACTATTGCCAAAGAGAAATCCTTAGAGAAGGAAGAAATCACAAGGGCTCGGAAAAAGAAAAAAGCCTACAGCACCTGGTATTCCCAGGCGGTCTCCCATACAGGTACTAACCAGGCCCGACCCTGCTTAGCCTCCGAGATCAGACGCTTTCAGGGTGATGTGGCCGTAGGCCTTTGCTCACACTCTCCTCAACCCTCTTGATATTACTATTGCCAAAGAGAAATCCTTAGAGAAGGAAGAAATCATAAGGGCTCGGAAAAAGAAAAAAGCCTACAGCACCTGGTATTCCCAGGCGGTCTCCCATCCAGGTACTAACCAGGACCGTCCCTGCTTAGCCTCCGAGATCAGACGAGATCGGGCACTTTCAGGGTGATGTGGCCGTAGGCGTTTGCTCACGCTCTCCTCAACCCTCTTGATATTACTATTGCCAAAGAGAAATCCTTAGAGAAGGAAGAAATCACAAGGGCTCGGAAAAAGAAAAAAGCCTACAGCACCTGGCATTCCCAGGCGGTCTCCCACCCAGGTACTAACCAGGCCCGACCCTGCTTAGCCTCCAAGAATCAGACAAGATCGGGTGCTTTCAGGGTGATGTGGCCGTAGGCATTTGCTCACCCTCTCCTCAACCCTCTTGATATTACTATTGCCAAAGAGAAATCCTTAGAGAAGGAAGAAATCACAAGGGCTCGGAAAAAGAAAAAAGCCTACAGCACCTGGTATTCCCAGGCGGTCTCCCATCCAGGTACTAACCAGGCACGACCCTGCTTAGCCTCCGAGATCAGACGAGATTGGGCGCATTCAGGGTGATGTGGCCGTAGGCATTTGCTCATGCTCTCCTCAACCCTCTTGATATTACTATTGCCAAAGAGAAATCCTTAGAGAAGGAAGAAATCACAAGGGCTCGGAAAAAGAAAAAAGCCTACATCACCTGGTATTCCCAGGCGGTCTCCCATCCAGGTACTAACCAGGCCCGACCCTGCTTAGCCTCCGAGATCAGAGGAGATCGGGCACTTTAAGGATGATGTGGCCGTAGGCATTTGCCCACACTCTCCTCAACCCTCTTGATATTACTATTGCCAAAGAGAAATCCTTAGAGAAGGAAGAATTCACAAGGGCTCGGAAAAAGAAAAAAGCCTACAGCACCTGGTATTCCCAGGCAGTCTCCCATCCAGGTACTAACCAGGCCCGACCCTGCTTAGCCTCCGAGATCAGACGAGATTGGGCGCATTCAGGGTGATGTGGCCGTAGGCATTTGCTCACGCTCTCCTCAACCCTCTTGATATTACTATTGCCAAAGAGAAATCCTTAGAGAAGGAAGAAATCACAAGGGCTCGGAAAAAGAAAAAAGCCTACATCACCTGGTATTCCCAGGCGGTCTCCCATCCAGGTACTAACCAGGCCCGACCCTGCTTAGCCTCCGAGATCAGAGGAGATCGGGCGCTTTAAGGATGATGTGGCCGTAGGCATTTGCCCACACTCTCCTCAACCCTCTTGATATTACTATTGCCAAAGAGAAATCCTTAGAGAAGGAAGAATTCACAAGGGCTCGGAAAAAGAAAAAAGCCTACAGCACCTGGTATTCCCAGGCAGTCTCCCATCCAGGTACTAACCAGGCCCGACCCTGCTTAGCCTCCGAGATCAGACGAGATCGGGCGCTTTCAGGGTGATGTGGCCATAAGCATTTGCTCCTGCTCTCCTCAACCCTCTTGATATTACTATTGCCAAAGAGAAATCCTTAGAGAAGGAAGAAATCACAAGGGCTCGGAAAAAGAAAAAAGCCTACAGCACCTGGTATTCCCAGGCGGTCTCCCATCCAGGTACTAACCAAGCCCGACCCTGCTTAGCCTCCGAGATCAGATGAGATCGGGCGCTTTCAGGGTGATGTGGCCATAGGCATTTGCTCACGCTCTCCTCAACCCTCTTGATATTACTATTGCCAAAGAGAAATCCTTAGAGAAGGAAGAAATCACAAGGGCTCGGAAAAAGAAAAAATCCTACAGCACCTGGTATTCCCAGGCTGTCTCCCATCCAGGTACTAACCAGGCCCAACCCTGCCTAGCTTCCGAGATCAGACGAGATCGGGCGCTTTCAGGGTGATGTGGTCGTAGGCATTTGCTCATGCTCTCCTCAACCCTCTTGATATTACTATTGCCAAAGAGAAATCCTTAGAGAAGGAAGAAATCACAAGGGCTCGGAAAAAGAAAAAAGCCTACAGCACCTGGTATTCCCAGGCGGTCTCCCATCCAGGTACTAACCAGGCCCGACCCTGCTCAGCCTCCGAGATCAGACGAGATCAGGCGCTTTCAGGGTGATGTGGCCGTAGGCATTTGCTCACGCTCTCCTCAACCCTCTTGATATTACTATTACCAAAGAGAAATCCTTAGAGAAGGAAGAAATCACAAGGGCTCGGAAAAAGAAAAAAGCCTGCATTACGTGGTATTCCCAGGCGGTCTCCCATCCAGGTACTAACCAGGCCCGACCCTGCTTAGCCTCCGAGATCAGAGGAGATCAGGCGCTTTAAGGATGATGTGGCCATAGGCATTTCCTTATGCTCTCCTCAACCCTCTTGATATTACTATTACCAAAGAGAAATCCTTAGAGAAGGAAGAATTCACAAGGGCTCGGAAAAAGAAAAAAGCCTACAGCACCTGGTATTCCCAGGCGGTCTCCCATCCAGGTACTAACCAGGCCTGAACCTGCTTAGCCTCCGAGATCAGACGAGATCAGGCGCTTTCCGGGTGATGTGGCCATAGGCATTTTCTCGTGCTCTCCTCAACCCTCTTGATATTACTATTGCCAAAGAGAAATCCTTAGAGAAGGAAGAAATCACAAGGGCTCGGAAAAAGAAAAAGCCTACAGCACCTGGTATTCCCAGGCGGTCTCCCATCCAGGTACTAACCAGGCTCGACCCTGCTTAGCCTCCAAGATCAGACGAGATCGGGCGCTTTTAGGGTGATGTGGCCGTAGGCATTTGCTCACACTCTCCTCAACCCTCTTGATATTACTATTGCCAAAGAGAAATCCTTAGAGAAGGAAGAAATCACAAGGGCTCGGAAAAAGACAAAAGCCTACAGCACCTGGTATTCCCAGGCGGTCTCCCATCCAGGTACTAACCAGTCCCGACCCTGCTTAGCCTCTGAGATCAGACGAGATCGGGTGCTTTCAGGGTGATGTGGCCATAGGCATTTGCTCACGCTCTCCTCAACCCTCTTGATATTACTATTGCCAAAGAGAAATCCTTAGAGAAGGAAGAGATCACAAGGGCTCGGAAAAAGAAAAAATCCTACAGCACCTGGCATTCCCAGGCGGTCTCCCATCCAGGTACTAACCAGGCCCAACCCTGCTTAGCCTCTGAGATCAGACGAGATCGGGCGCTTTCAGGGTGATGTGGCTGTAGGCATTTGCTCATGCTCTCCTCAACCCTCTTGATATTACTATTGCCAAAGAGAAATCCTTAGAGAAGGAAGAAATCACAAGGGCTAGGAAAAAGAAAAAAGCCTACAGCACCTGGTATTCCCAGGCGGTCTCCCATCCAGGTACTAACCAGGCCCGACCCTGCTTAGCCTCCGAGATCAGACGCTTTCAGGGTGATGTGGCCGTGGGAATTTGCTCATGCTCTCCTCAACCCTCTTGATATTACTATTGCCAAAGAGAAATCCTTAGAGAAGGAAGAAATCACAAGGGCTCGGAAAAAGAAAAAAGCCTACAGCACCTGGTATTCCCAGGCGGTCTCCCATCCAGGTACTAACCAGGCCCGACCCTGCTTAGCCTCCGAGATCAGAGGAGATTGGGCGCTTTCAGGGTGATGTGGCCGTAGGCATTTGCTCACGCTCTCCTCAACTCTCTTGATATTACTATTGCCAAAGAGAAATCCTTAGAGAAGGAAGAAATCACAAGGGCTCGGAAAAAGAAAAAAGCCTACAGCACCTGGTATTCCCAGGCGGTCTCCCATCCAGGTACTAACCAGGCCCGACCCTGCTTAGCCTCCGAGATCAGATGAGATTGGGCGCTTTCAGGGTGATGTGGCCGTAGGCATTTGCTCACGCTCTCCTCAACCCTCTTGATATTACTATTACCAAAGAGAAATCCTTAGAGAAGGAAGAAATCACAAGGGCTCGGAAAAAGAAAAAAGCCTACATCACCTGGTATTCCCAGGCGGTCTCCCATCCAGGTACTAACCAGGCCCGACCCTGCTTAGCCTCCGAGATCAGAGGAGATCGGGCGCTTTAAGGATGATGTGGCCGTAGGCATTTCCTCACGCTCTCCTCAACCCTCTTGATATTACTATTGCCAAAGAGAAATCCTTAGAGAAGGAAGAATTCACAAGGGCTCGGAAAAAGAAAAAAGCCTACAGCACCTGGTATTCCCAGGCGGTCTCCCATCCAGGTACTAACCAGGCCCGACCCTGCTTAGCCTCCGAGATCAGATGAGATCGGGCGCTTTCAGGGTGATGTGGCCGTAGGCATTTGCTCACACTCTCCTCAACCCTCTTGATATTACTATTGCCAAAGAGAAATCCTTAGAGAAGGAAGAAATTACAAGGGCTCGGAAAAAGAAAAAAGCCTACAGCACCTGGTATTCCCAGGCGGTCTCCCATCCAGGTACTAACCGGTCCCGACCCTGCTTAGCCTCTGAGATCAGACGAGATTGGGTGCTTTCAGGGTGATGTAGCCATAGGCATTTGCTCATGCTCTCCTCAACCCTCTTGATATTACTATTGCCAAAGAGAAATCCTTAGAGAAGGAAGAAATCACAAGGGCTCGGAAAAAGAAAAAATCCTACAGCACCTGGCATTCCCAGGCGGTTTCCCATCCAGGTACTAACCAGGCCCAACCCTGCTTAGCCTCCGAGATCAGACGAGATCGGGCGCTTTCAGGGTGATGTGGCCGTAGGCATTTGCTCACGCTCTCCTCAACCCTCTTGATATTACTATTGCCAAAGAGAAATCCTTAGAGAAGGAAGAAATCACAAGGGCTCGGAAAAAGAAAAAAGCCTACAGCACCTGGTATTCCCAGGCGGTCTCCCATCCAGGTACTAACCAGGCCCGACCCTGCTTAGCCTCCGAGTTCAGATGCTTTCAGGGTGATGTGGCCGTAGGAATTTGCTCACACTTGCCTCAACCCTCTTGATATTACTATTGCCAAAGAGAAATCCTTAGAGAAGGAAGAAATCACAAGGGCTCGCAAAAAGAAAAAAGCCTACAGCACCTGGTATTCCCAGGCGGTCTCCCATCCAGGCCCGACCCTGCTTAGCCTCCGAGATCAGAGGAGATTGGGCGCTTTCAGGGTGATGTGGCCGTAGGCATTTGCTCACGCTCTCCTCAACTCTCTTGATATTACTATTGCCAAAGAGAAATCCTTAGAGAAGGAAGAAATCACAAGGGCTCGGAAAAAGAAAAAAGCCTACAGCACCTGGTATTCCCAGGCGGTCTCCCATCCAGGTACTAACCAGGCCCGACCCTGCTTAGTCTCCGAGATCAAACGAGATCGGGCGCTTTCAGGGTGATGTGGCCGTAATCATTTGCTCAAGCTCTCCTCAACCCTCTTGATATTACTATTGCCAAAGAGAAATCCTTAGAGAAGGAAGAAATCACAAGGGCTCGGAAAAAGAAAAAAGCCTACAGCACCTGGTATTCCCAGGCGGTCTCCCATCCAGGTACTAAACAGGCCCCGACCCTGCTTAGCCTCCGAGATCAGACGAGATCGGGCGCTTTCAGGGTGATGTAGCCATAGGCATTTGTGCATGCTCTCCTCAACCCTCTTGATATTACTATTGCCAAAGAGAAATCCTTAGAGAAGGAAGAAATCACAAGGGCTCGGAAAAAGAAAAAAGCCTACAGCACCTGGTATTCCCAGGCGGTCTCCCACCCAGGTACTAACCAGGCCCGACCCTGCTTAGCCTCCAACAATCAGACAAGATCGGGCGCTTTCAGGGTGATGTGGCCGTAGGCATTTGCTCACGCTCTCCTCAACCCTCTTGATATTACTATTGCCAAAGAGAAATCCTTAGAGAAGGAAGAAATCACAAGAGCTCGGAAAAAGAAAAAAGCCTACAGCACCTGGTATTCCCAGGCGGTCTCCCATCCAGGTACTAACCAGGCACGACCCTGCTTAGCCTCCGAGATCAGACGAGATTGGGCGCATTCAGGGTGATGTGGCCGTAGGCATTTGCTCACGCTCTCCTCAACCCTCTTGATATTACTATTGCCAAAGAGAAATCCTTAGAGAAGGAAGAAATCACAAGGGCTCGGAAAAAGAAAAAAGCCTACATCACCTGGTATTCCCAGGCGGTCTCCCATCCAGGTACTAACCAGGCACGACCCTGCTTAGCCTCCGAGATCAGAGGAGATCGGGCGCTTTAAGGATGATGTGGCCGTAGGCATTTGCCCACCCTCTCCTCAACCCTCTTGATATTACTATTGCCAAAGAGAAATCCTTAGAGAAGGAAGAATTCACAAGGGCTCGGAAAAAGAAAAAAGCCTACAGCACCTGGTATTCCCAGGCGGTCTCCCAACCAGGTACTAACCAGGCCCGACCCTGCTTAGCCTCCGAGATCAGACGAGATTGGGCGCTTTCAGGGTGATGTGGCCATAGGCATTTGCTCATGCTCTCCTCAACCCTCTTGATATTACTATTGCCAAAGAGAAATCCTTAGAGAAGGAAGAAATCAGAAGGGCTCGGAAAAAGAAAAAGCCTACAGCACCTGGTATTCCCAGGCGGTCTCCCATCCAGGTACTAACCAGGCCTGACCCTGCTTAGCCTCCAAGATCAGACGAGATCGGGCGCTTTCAGGGTGATTTGGCCGTAGGCATTTGCTCACACTCTCCTCAACCCTCTTGATATTACTATTGCCAAAGAGAAATCCTTAGAGAAGGAAGAAATCACAAGGGCTCGGAAAAAGAAAAAAGCCTACAGCACCTGGTATTCCCAGGCGGTCTCCCATCCAGGTACTAACCAGGCCTGACCCTGCTTAGCCTCTGAGATCAGACGAGATTGGGTGCTTTCAGGGTGATGTGGCCGTAGGCATTTGCTCACGCTCTCCTCAACCCTCTTGATATTACTATTGCCAAAGAGAAATCCTTAGAGAAGGGAGAAATCACAAGGGCTCGGAAAAAGAAAAAATCCTACAGCACCTGGCATTCCCAGGCAGTCTCCCATCCAGGTACTAACCAGGCCCAACCCTACTTAGCCTCCGAGATCAGACGAGATCGGGCGCTTTCAGGGTGATGTGGCCGTAGGCATTTGCTCACGCTCTCCTCAACCCTCTTGATATTACTATTGCCAAAGAGAAATCCTTAGAGAAGGAAGAAATCACAAGGGCTCGGAAAAAGAAAAAAGCCTACAGCACCTGGTATTCCCAGGCGGTCTCCCATCCAGGTACTAACCAGGCCCGACCCTGCTTAGCCTCCGAGATCAGAGGAGATTGGGCGCTTTCAGGGTTATGTGGCCGTAGGCATTTGCTCATGCTCTCCTCAACTCTCTTGATATTACTATTGCCAAAGAGAAATCCTTAGAGAAGGAAGAAATCACAAGGGCTCGGAAAAAGAAAAAAGCCTACAGCACCTGGTATTCCCAGGCGGTCTCCCATACAGGTACTAACCAGGCCCGACCCTGCTTAGCCTCCGAGATCATACGCTTTCAGGGTGATGTGGCCGTAGGCATTTGCTCACACTCTCCTCAACCCTCTTGATATTACTATTGCCAAAGAGAAATCCTTAGAGAAGGAAGAAATCATAAGGGCTCGGAAAAAGAAAAAAGCCTACAGCACCTGGTATTCCCAGGCGGTCTCCCATCCAGGTACTAACCATGACCGTCCCTGCTTAGCCTCCGAGATCAGACGAGATCGGGCACTTTCAGGGTGATGTGGCCGTAGGCGTTTGCTCACGCTCTCCTCAACCCTCTTGATATTACTATTGCCAAAGAGAAATCCTTAGAGAAGGAAGAAATCACAAGGGCTCGGAAAAAGAAAAAAGCCTACAGCACCTGGCATTCCCAGGCGGTCTCCCACCCAGGTACTAACCAGGCCCGACCCTGCTTAGCCTCCAAGAATCAGACAAGATCGGGTGCTTTCAGGGTGATGTGGCCGTAGGCATTTGCTCACGCTCTCCTCAACCCTCTTGATATTACTATTGCCAAAGAGAAATCCTTAGAGAAGGAAGAAATCACAAGGGCTCGGAAAAAGAAAAAAGCCTACAGCACCTGGTATTCCCAGGCGGTCTCCCATCCAGGTACTAACCAGGCACGACCCTGCTTAGCCTCCGAGATCAGACGAGATTGGGCGCATTCAGGGTGATGTGGCCGTAGGCATTTGCTCACGCTCTCCTCAACCCTCTTGATATTACTATTGCCAAAGAGAAATCCTTAGAGAAGGAAGAAATCACAAGGGCTCGGAAAAAGAAAAAAGCCTACATCACCTGGTATTCCCAGGCGGTCTCCCATCCAGGTACTAACCAGGCCCGACCCTGCTTAGCCTCCGAGATCAGAGGAGATCGGGCGCTTTAAGGATGATGTGGCCGTAGGCATTTGCCCACACTCTCCTCAACCCTCTTGATATTACTATTGCCAAAGAGAAATCCTTAGAGAAGGAAGAATTCACAAGGGCTCGGAAAAAGAAAAAAACCTACAGCACCTGGTATTCCCAGGCAGTCTCCCATCCAGGTACTAACCAGGCCCGACCCTGCTTAGCCTCCGAGATCAGACGAGATTGGGCGCATTCAGGGTGATGTGGCCGTAGGCATTTGCTCACGCTCTCCTCAACCCTCTTGATATTACTATTGCCAAAGAGAAATCCTTAGAGAAGGAAGAAATCACAAGGGCTCGGAAAAAGAAAAAAGCCTACATCACCTGGTATTCCCAGGCGGTCTCCCATCCAGGTACTAACCAGGCCCGACCCTGCTTAGCCTCCGAGATCAGAGGAGATCGGGCGCTTTAAGGATGATGTGGCCGTAGGCATTTGCCGACACTCTCCTCAACCCTCTTGATATTACTATTGCCAAAGAGAAATCCTTAGAGAAGGAAGAATTCACAAGGGCTCGGAAAAAGAAAAAAGCCTACAGCACCTGGTATTCCCAGGCAGTCTCCCATCCAGGTACTAACCAGGCCCGACCCTGCTTAGCCTCCGAGATCAGACGAGATCGGGCGCTTTCAGGGTGATGTGGCCATAAGCATTTGCTCCTGCTCTCCTCAACCCTCTTGATATTACTATTGCCAAAGAGAAATCCTTAGAGAAGGAAGAAATCACAAGGGCTCGGAAAAAGAAAAAAGCCTACAGCACCTGGTATTCCCAGGCGGTCTCCCATCCAGGTACTAACCAAGCCCGACCCTGCTTAGCCTCCGAGATCAGATGAGATCGGGCGCTTTCAGGGTGATGTGGCCATAGGCGTTTGCTCACGCTCTCCTCAACCCTCTTGATATTACTATTGCCAAAGAGAAATCCTTAGAGAAGGAAGAAATCACAAGGGCTCGGAAAAAGAAAAAATCCTACAGCACCTGGTATTCCCAGGCTGTCTCCCATCCAGGTACTAACCAGGCCCAACCCTGCCTAGCTTCCGAGATCAGACGAGATCGGGCGCTTTCAGGGTGATGTGGTCGTAGGCATTTGCTCATGCTCTCCTCAACCCTCTTGATATTACTATTGCCAAAGAGAAATCCTTAGAGAAGGAAGAAATCACAAGGGCTCGGAAAAAGAAAAAAGCCTACAGCACCTGGTATTCCCAGGCGGTCTCCCATCCAGGTACTAACCAGGCCCGACCCTGCTCAGCCTCCGAGATCAGACGAGATCAGGCGCTTTCAGGGTGATGTGGCCGTAGGCATTTGCTCACGCTCTCCTCAACCCTCTTGATATTACTATTACCAAAGAGAAATCCTTAGAGAAGGAAGAAATCACAAGGGCTCGGAAAAAGAAAAAAGCCTGCATTACGTGGTATTCCCAGGCGGTCTCCCATCCAGGTACTAACCAGGCCCGACCCTGCTTAGCCTCCGAGATCAGAGGAGATCAGGCGCTTTAAGGATGATGTGGCCGTAGGCATTTCCTTATGCTCTCCTCAACCCTCTTGATATTACTATTACCAAAGAGAAATCCTTAGAGAAGGAAGAATTCACAAGGGCTCGGAAAAAGAAAAAAGCCTACAGCACCTGGTATTCCCAGGCGGTCTCCCATCCAGGTACTAACCAGGCCTGAACCTGCTTAGCCTCCGAGATCAGACGAGATCAGGCGCTTTCCGGGTGATGTGGCCATAGGCATTTTCTCATGCTCTCCTCAACCCTCTTGATATTACTATTGCCAAAGAGAAATCCTTAGAGAAGGAAGAAATCACAAGGGCTCGGAAAAAGAAAAAGCCTACAGCACCTGGTATTCCCAGGCGGTCTCCCATCCAGGTACTAACCAGGCCCGACCCTGCTTAGCCTCCAAGATCAGACGAGATCGGGCGCTTTTAGGGTGATGTGGCCGTAGGCATTTGCTCACACTCTCCTCAACCCTCTTGATATTACTATTGCCAAAGAGAAATCCTTAGAGAAGGAAGAAATCACAAGGGCTCGGAAAAAGACAAAAGCCTACAGCACCTGGTATTCCCAGGCGGTCTCCCATCCAGGTACTAACCAGTCCCGACCCTGCTTAGCCTCTGAGATCAGACAAGATCGGGTGCTTTCAGGGTGATGTGGCCATAGGCATTTGCTCACGCTCTCCTCAACCCTCTTGATATTACTATTGCCAAAGAGAAATCCTTAGAGAAGGAAGAGATCACAAGGGCTCGGAAAAAGAAAAAATCCTACAGCACCTGGCATTCCCAGGCGGTCTCCCATCCAGGTACTAACCAGGCCCAACCCTGCTTAGCCTCTGAGATCAGACGAGATCGGGCGCTTTCAGGGTGATGTGGCTGTAGGCATTTGCTCATGCTCTCCTCAACCCTCTTGATATTACTATTGCCAAAGAGAAATCCTTAGAGAAGGAAGAAATCACAAGGGCTAGGAAAAAGAAAAAAGCCTACAGCACCTGGTATTCCCAGGCGGTCTCCCATCCAGGTACTAACCAGGCCCGACCCTGCTTAGCCTCCGAGATCAGACGCTTTCAGGGTGATGTGGCCGTGGGAATTTGCTCATGCTCTCCTCAACCCTCTTGATATTACTATTGCCAAAGAGAAATCCTTAGAGAAGGAAGAAATCACAAGGGCTCGGAAAAAGAAAAAAGCCTACAGCACCTGGTATTCCCAGGCGGTCTCCCATCCAGGTACTAACCAGGCCCGACCCTGCTTAGCCTCCGAGATCAGAGGAGATTGGGCGCTTTCAGGGTGATGTGGCCGTAGGCATTTGCTCACGCTCTCCTCAACTCTCTTGATATTACTATTGCCAAAAGAGAAATCCTTAGAGAAGGAAGAAATCACAAGGGCTCGGAAAAAGAAAAAAGCCTACAGCACCTGGTATTCCCAGGCGGTCTCCCATCCAGGTACTAACCAGGCCCGACCCTGCTTAGCCTCCGAGATCAGATGAGATTGGGCGCTTTCAGGGTGATGTGGCCGTAGGCATTTGCTCACGCTCTCCTCAACCCTCTTGATATTACTATTACCAAAGAGAAATCCTTAGAGAAGGAAGAAATCACAAGGGCTCGGAAAAAGAAAAAAGCCTACATCACCTGGTATTCCCAGGCGGTCTCCCATCCAGGTACTAACCAGGCCCGACCCTGCTTAGCCTCCGAGATCAGAGGAGATCGGGCGCTTTAAGGATGATGTGGCCGTAGGCATTTCCTCACGCTCTCCTCAACCCTCTTGATATTACTATTGCCAAAGAGAAATCCTTAGAGAAGGAAGAATTCACAAGGGCTCGGAAAAAGAAAAAAGCCTACAGCACCTGGTATTCCCAGGCGGTCTCCCATCCAGGTACTAACCAGGCCCGACCCTGCTTTGCCTCCGAGATCAGATGAGATCGGGCGCTTTCAGGGTGATGTGGCCGTAGGCATTTGCTCACACTCTCCTCAACCCTCTTGATATTACTATTGCCAAAGAGAAATCCTTAGAGAAGGAAGAAATTACAAGGGCTCGGAAAAAGAAAAAAGCCTACAGCACCTGGTATTCCCAGGCGGTCTCCCATCCAGGTACTAACCGGTCCCGACCCTGCTTAGCCTCTGAGATCAGACGAGATTGGGTGCTTTCAGGGTGATGTAGCCATAGGCATTTGCTCATGCTCTCCTCAACCCTCTTGATATTACTATTGCCAAAGAGAAATCCTTAGAGAAGGAAGAAATCACAAGGGCTCGGAAAAAGAAAAAATCCTACAGCACCTGGCATTCCCAGGCGGTTTCCCATCCAGGTACTAACCAGGCCCAACCCTGCTTAGCCTCCGAGATCAGACGAGATCGGGCGCTTTCAGGGTGATGTGGCCGTAGGCATTTGCTCACGCTCTCCTCAACCCTCTTGATATTACTATTGCCAAAGAGAAATCCTTAGAGAAGGAAGAAATCACAAGGGCTCGGAAAAAGAAAAAAGCCTACAGCACCTGGTATTCCCAGGCGGTCTCCCATCCAGGTACTAACCAGGCCCGACCCTGCTTAACCTCCGAGTTCAGATGCTTTCAGGGTGATGTGGCCGTAGGAATTTGCTCACACTCTCCTCAACCCTCTTGATATTACTATTGCCAAAGAGAAATCCTTAGAGAAGGAAGAAATCACAAGGGCTCGCAAAAAGAAAAAAGCCTACAGCACCTGGTATTCCCAGGCGGTCTCCCATCCAGGCCCGACCCTGCTTAGCCTCCGAGATCAGAGGAGATTGGGCGCTTTCAGGGTGATGTGGCCGTAGGCATTTGCTCACGCTCTCCTCAACTCTCTTGATATTACTATTGCCAAAGAGAAATCCTTAGAGAAGGAAGAAATCACAAGGGCTCGGAAAAAGAAAAAAGCCTACAGCACCTGGTATTCCCAGGCGGTCTCCCATCCAGGTACTAACCAGGCCCGACCCTGCTTAGTCTCCGAGATCAAACGAGATCGGGCGCTTTCAGGGTGATGTGGCCGTAATCATTTGCTCAAGCTCTCCTCAACCCTCTTGATATTACTATTGCCAAAGAGAAATCCTTAGAGAAGGAAGAAATCACAAGGGCTCGGAAAAAGAAAAAAGCCTACAGCACCTGGTATTCCCAGGCGGTCTCCCATCCAGGTACTAAACAGGCCCCGACCCTGCTTAGCCTCCGAGATCAGACGAGATCGGGCGCTTTCAGGGTGATGTAGCCATAGGCATTTGTGCATGCTCTCCTCAACCCTCTTGATATTACTATTGCCAAAGAGAAATCCTTAGAGAAGGAAGAAATCACAAGGGCTCGGAAAAAGAAAAAAGCCTACAGCACCTGGTATTCCCAGGCGGTCTCCCACCCAGGTACTAACCAGGCCCGACCCTGCTTAGCCTCCAAGAATCAGACAAGATCGGGCGCTTTCAGGGTGATGTGGCCGTAGGCATTTGCTCACGCTCTCCTCAACCCTCTTGATATTACTATTGCCAAAGAGAAATCCTTAGAGAAGGAAGAAATCACAAGAGCTCGGAAAAAGAAAAAAGCCTACAGCACCTGGTATTCCCAGGCGGTCTCCCATCCAGGTACTAACCAGGCACGACCCTGCTTAGCCTCCGAGATCAGATGAGATTGGGCGCATTCAGGGTGATGTGGCCGTAGGCATTTGCTCACGCTCTCCTCAACCCTCTTGATATTACTATTGCCAAAGAGAAATCCTTAGAGAAGGAAGAAATCACAAGGGCTCGGAAAAAGAAAAAAGCCTACATCACCTGGTATTCCCAGGCGGTCTCCCATCCAGGTACTAACCAGGCACGACCCTGCTTAGCCTCCGAGATCAGAGGAGATCGGGTGCTTTAAGGATGATGTGGCCGTAGGCATTTGCCCACCCTCTCCTCAACCCTCTTGATATTACTATTGCCAAAGAGAAATCCTTAGAGAAGGAAGAATTCACAAGGGCTCGGAAAAAGAAAAAAGCCTACAGCACCTGGTATTCCCAGGCGGTCTCCCAACCAGGTACTAACCAGGCCCGACCCTGCTTAGCCTCCGAGATCAGACGAGATTGGGCGCTTTCAGGGTGATGTGGCCATAGGCATTTGCTCATGCTCTCCTCAACCCTCTTGATATTACTATTGCCAAAGAGAAATCCTTAGAGAAGGAAGAAATCAGAAGGGCTCGGAAAAAGAAAAAGCCTACAGCACCTGGTATTCCCAGGCGGTCTCCCATCCAGGTACTAACCAGGCCTGACCCTGCTTAGCCTCCAAGATCAGACGAGATCGGGCGCTTTCAGGGTGATTTGGCCGTAGGCATTTGCTCACACTCTCCTCAACCCTCTTGATATTACTATTGCCAAAGAGAAATCCTTAGAGAAGGAAGAAATCACAAGGGCTCGGAAAAAGAAAAAAGCCTACAGCACCTGGTATTCCCAGGCGGTCTCCCATCCAGGTACTAACCAGGCCTGACCCTGCTTAGCCTCTGAGATCAGACGAGATTGGGTGCTTTCAGGGTGATGTGGCCGTAGGCATTTGCTCACGCTCTCCTCAACCCTCTTGATATTACTATTGCCAAAGAGAAATCCTTAGAGAAGGGAGAAATCACAAGGGCTCGGAAAAAGAAAAAATCCTACAGCACCTGGCATTCCCAGGCAGTCTCCCATCCAGGTACTAACCAGGCCCAACCCTACTTAGCCTCCGAGATCAGACGAGATCGGGCGCTTTCAGGGTGATGTGGCCGTAGGCATTTGCTCACGCTCTCCTCAACCCTCTTGATATTACTATTGCCAAAGAGAAATCCTTAGAGAAGGGAGAAATCACAAGGGCTCGGAAAAAGAAAAAATCCTACAGCACCTGGCATTCCCAGGCAGTCTCCCATCCAGGTACTAACCAGGCCCAACCCTACTTAGCCTCCGAGATCAGACGAGATCGGGCGCTTTCAGGGTGATGTGGCCGTAGGCATTTGCTCACGCTCTCCTCAACCCTCTTGATATTACTATTGCCAAAGAGAAATCCTTAGAGAAGGAAGAAATCACAAGGGCTCGGAAAAAGAAAAAAGCCTACAGCACCTGGTATTCCCAGGCGGTCTCCCATCCAGGTACTAACCAGGCCCGACCCTGCTTAGCCTCCGAGATCAGAGGAGATTGGGCGCTTTCAGGGTTATGTGGCCGTAGGCATTTGCTCATGCTCTCCTCAACTCTCTTGATATTACTATTGCCAAAGAGAAATCCTTAGAGAAGGAAGAAATCACAAGGGCTCGGAAAAAGAAAAAAGCCTACAGCACCTGGTATTCCCAGGCGGTCTCCCATACAGGTACTAACCAGGCCCGACCCTGCTTAGCCTCCGAGATCAGACGCTTTCAGGGTGATGTGGCCGTAGGCATTTGCTCACACTCTCCTCAACCCTCTTGATATTACTATTGCCAAAGAGAAATCCTTAGAGAAGGAAGAAATCATAAGGGCTCGGAAAAAGAAAAAAGCCTACAGCACCTGGTATTCCCAGGCGGTCTCCCATCCAGGTACTAACCAGGACCGTCCCTGCTTAGCCTCCGAGATCAGACGAGATCGGGCACTTTCAGGGTGATGTGGCCGTAGGCGTTTGCTCACGCTCTCCTCAACCCTCTTGATATTACTATTGCCAAAGAGAAATCCTTAGAGAAGGAAGAAATCACAAGGGCTCGGAAAAAGAAAAAAGCCTACAGCACCTGGCATTCCCAGGCGGTCTCCCACCCAGGTACTAACCAGGCCCGACCCTGCTTAGCCTCCAAGAATCAGACAAGATCGGGTGCTTTCAGGGTGATGTGGCCGTAGGCATTTGCTCACGCTCTCCTCAACCCTCTTGATATTACTATTGCCAAAGAGAAATCCTTAGAGAAGGAAGAAATCACAAGGGCTCGGAAAAAGAAAAAAGCCTACAGCACCTGGTATTCCCAGGCGGTCTCCCATCCAGGTACTAACCAGGCACGACCCTGCTTAGCCTCCGAGATCAGACGAGATTGGGCGCATTCAGGGTGATGTGGCCCTAGGCATTTGCTCACGCTCTCCTCAACCCTCTTGATATTACTATTGCCAAAGAGAAATCCTTAGAGAAGGAAGAAATCACAAGGGCTCGGAAAAAGAAAAAAGCCTACATCACCTGGTATTCCCAGGCGGTCTCCCATCCAGGTACTAACCAGGCCCGACCCTGCTTAGCCTCCGAGATCAGAGGAGATCGGGCGCTTTAAGGATGATGTGGCCGTAGGCATTTGCCCACACTCTCCTCAACCCTCTTGATATTACTATTGCCAAAGAGAAATCCTTAGAGAAGGAAGAATTCACAAGGGCTCGGAAAAAGAAAAAAGCCTACAGCACCTGGTATTCCCAGGCAGTCTCCCATCCAGGTACTAACCAGGCCCGACCCTGCTTAGCCTCCGAGATCAGACGAGATTGGGCGCATTCAGGGTGATGTGGCCGTAGGCATTTGCTCACGCTCTCCTCAACCCTCTTGATATTACTATTGCCAAAGAGAAATCCTTAGAGAAGGAAGAAATCACAAGGGCTCGGAAAAAGAAAAAAGCCTACATCACCTGGTATTCCCAGGCGGTCTCCCATCCAGGTACTAACCAGGCCCAACCCTGCTTAGCCTCCGAGATCAGAGGAGATCGGGCGCTTTAAGGATGATGTGGCCGTAGGCATTTGCCCACACTCTCCTCAACCCTCTTGATATTACTATTGCCAAAGAGAAATCCTTAGAGAAGGAAGAATTCACAAGGGCTCGGAAAAAGAAAAAAGCCTACAGCACCTGGTATTCCCAGGCAGTCTCCCATCCAGGTACTAACCAGGCCCGACCCTGCTTAGCCTCCGAGATCAGATGAGATCGGGCGCTTTCAGGGTGATGTGGCCATAAGCATTTGCTCCTGCTCTCCTCAACCCTCTTGATATTACTATTGCCAAAGAGAAATCCTTAGAGAAGGAAGAAATCACAAGGGCTCGGAAAAAGAAAAAAGCCTACAGCACCTGGTATTCCCAGGCGGTCTCCCATCCAGGTACTAACCAAGCCCGACCCTGCTTAGCCTCCGAGATCAGATGAGATCGGGCGCTTTCAGGGTGATGTGGCCATAGGCATTTGCTCACGCTCTCCTCAACCCTCTTGATATTACTATTGCCAAAGAGAAATCCTTAGAGAAGGAAGAAATCACAAGAGCTCGGAAAAAGAAAAAATCCTACAGCACCTGGTATTCCCAAGCTGTCTCCCATCCAGGTACTAACCAGGCCCAACCCTGCCTAGCTTCCGAGATCAGACGAGATCGGGCGCTTTCAGGGTGATGTGGTCGTAGGCATTTGCTCATGCTCTCCTCAACCCTCTTGATATTACTATTGCCAAAGAGAAATCCTTAGAGAAGGAAGAAATCACAAGGGCTCGGAAAAAGAAAAAAGCCTACAGCACCTGGTATTCCCAGGCGGTCTCCCATCCAGGTACTAACCAAGCCCGACCCTGCTTAGCCTCCGAGATCAGATGAGATCGGGCGCTTTCAGGGTGATGTGGCCGTAGGCATTTGCTCACGCTCTCCTCAACCCTCTTGATATTACTATTGCCAAAGAGAAATCCTTAGAGAAGGAAGAAATCACAAGGGCTCGGAAAAAGAAAAAAGCCTACAGCACCTAGTATTCCCAGGCGGTCTCCCATCCAGGTACTAACCAGGCCCTACCCTGCTTAGCCTCCGAGATCAGACGAGATCGGGCGCTTTCAGGGTGATGTGGTCGTAGGCATTTGCTCATGCTCTCCTCAACCCTCTTGATATTACTATTGCCAAAGAGAAATTCTTAGAGAAGGAAGAAATCACAAGGGCTCGGAAAAAGAAAAAAGCCTACAGCACCTGGTATTCCCAGGCGGTCTCCCATCCAGGTACTAACCAGGCCCAACCCTGCTTAGCCTCCGAGATCAGATGAGATCGGGTGCTTTCAGGGTGATGTGGCCGTAGGCATTTGCTCACGCTCTCTTCAACCCTCTTGATATTACTATTGCCAAAGAGAAACCCTTAGAGAAGGAAGAAATCACAAGGGCTCGGAAAAAGAAAAAAGCCTACAGCACCTGGTATTCCCAGGCGGTCTCCCATCCAGGTACTAACCAGGCCCAATCCTGCTTAGCCTCCGAGATCAGATGAGATCGGGTGCTTTCAGGGTGATGTGGCTGTAGGCATTTGCTCACGCTCTCCTCAACCCTCTTGATATTACTATTGCCAAAGAGAAATCCTTAGAGAAGGAAGAAATCACAAGGGCTCGGAAAAAGAAAAAATCCTACAGCACCTGGGATTCCCAGGCGGTCTCCCATCCAGGTACTAACCAGGCCCAACCCTGCTTAGCCTCCGAGATCAGACGAGATTGGGCGCTTTCAGGGTGATGTGGTCGTAGGCATTTGCTCACGCTCTCCTCAACCCTCTTGATATTACTATTGCCAAAGAGAAATTCTTAGAGAAGGAAGAAATCACAAGGGCTCGGAAAAAGAAAAAAGCCTACAGCACCTGGTATTCCCAGGTGGTCTCCCATCCAGGTACTAACCAAGCCTGACCCTGCTTAGCCTCCGAGATCAGATGAGATCGGGCGCTTTCAGGGTGATGTGGCCGTGGGCATTTGCTCATGCTCTCCTCAACCCTCTTGATATTACTATTGCCAAAGAGAAATCCTTAGAGAAGGAAGAAATCACAAGGGCTCGGAAAAAGAAAAAAGCCTACAGCACCTGGTATTCCCAGGCGGTCTCCCATCCAGGTACTAACCAGGCCCTACCCTGCTTAGCCTCCGAGAATCAGACGAGATTGTTGCGCTTTCAGGGTGATGTGGCCGTAGGCATTTGCTCACGCTCTCCTCAACCCTCTTGATATTACTATTGCCAAAAAGAAATCCTTAGAGAAGGAAGAAATCACAAGGGCTCGGAAAAAGAAAAAAGCCTACAGCACCTGGTATTCCCAGGCAGTCTCCCATGCAGGTAATAACCAGGCCCGACCCTGCATAGCCTCCGAGATCAGATGAGATTGGGCGCTTTCAGGGTGATGTGGCCGTAGGCATTTGCTCACACTCTGCTCAACCCTCTTGATATTACTATTGCCAAAGAGAAATCCTTAGAGAAGGAAGAAATCACAAGGGCTCGGAAAAAGAAAAAAGCCTACAGCACCTGGTATTCCCAGGCGGTCTCCCATCCAGGTACTAACCAGACCCGACCCTGCTTAACCGCTGAGATCAGACAAGATCGGGTGCTTTCAGGGTGATGTGGCCGTAGGCATTTGCTCTTGCTCTCCTCAACCCTCTTGATATTACTATTGCCAAAGAGAAATCCTTAGAGAAGGAAGAAATCACAAGGGCTCGGAAAAAGAAAAAAGACTACAGCACCTGGTATTCCCAGGCGGTCTCCCATCCAGGTACTAACCAGGCCCGACCCTGCTTAGCCTCCGAGATCAGACGAGATCGGGCGATTTCAGGGTGATGTGGCCGTAGGCATTTGCTCTTGCTCTCCTCAACCCTCTTGATATTACTATTGCCAAAGAGAAATCCTTAGAGAAGGAAGAAATCACAAGGGCTCGGAAAAAGAAAAAAGCCTACAGCACCTGGTAATCCCAGGCGGTCTCCCATCCAGGTACTAACCAGGCCTGACCCTGCTTAGCCTCCGATGTCAGGCGCTTTCAGGGTGATGTGGCCGTAGGCATTTGCTCATGCTCTCCTCAACCCTCTTGATATTACTATTGCCAAAGAGAAATCCTTAGAGAAGGAAGAAATCACAAGGGCTCGGGAAAAGAAAAAAGCCTACAGCACCTGGTATTCCCAGGCGGTCTCCCATCCAGGTACTAACCAGGCCCGACCCTGCTTAGCCTCCGAGAGCAGACGAAATCGGGCGCTTTCAGGGTGATGTGACCGTAGGCATTTGCTCACTCTCTCCTCAACCCTCTTGATATTACTATTGCCAAAGAGAAATCCTTAGAGAAGGAAGAAATCACAAGGGCTCGGAAAAAGAAAAAAGCCTACAGCACCTGGTATTCCCAGGTGGTCTCCCATCCAGGTACTAACCAGGCCTGACCCTGCTTAGCCTCCCAGATCAGATGAGATCGGGCGCTTTCAGGGTGATGTGGCTGTGGGCATTTGCTCATGCTCTCCTCAACCCTCTTGATATTACTATTGCCAAAGAGAAATCCTTAGAGAAGGAAGAAATCACAAGGGCTCGGAAAAAGAAAAAAGCCAACAGCACCTGGTATTCCCAGGCGGTCTCCCATCCAGGTACTAACCAGGCCCGACCCTGCTTAGCCTCCGAGATCAGACGAGATCGGGCGCTTTCAGGGTGATGTGGCCGTAGGCATTTGCTCATGCTCTCCTCAACCCTCTTGATATTACTATTGCCAAAGAGAAATCCTTAGAGAAGGAAGAAATCACAAGGGCTCGGAAAAAGAAAAAAGCCTACAGCACCTGGTATTCCCAGGCGGTCTCCCATCCAGGTACTAACCAGGCCCGACCCTGCTTAGCCTCTGAGATCAGATGAGATCAGGCGCTTTCAGGGTGATGTGGCCATAGGCATTTGCTCACGCTCTCCTTAACCCTCTTGCCAAAGAGAAATCCTTAGAGAAGGAAGAAATCACAAGGGCTCAGAAAAAGAAAAAAGCCTACAGCACCTGGTATTCCCAGGCGGTCTCCCATCCAGGTACTAACCAGGCCCGACCCTGCTTAGCCTCTGAGATCATACGAGATCGGGCGCTTTCAGGGTGATGTGGCCGTAGGCATTTGCTCACACTCTCCTCAACCCTCTTGATATTACTATTGCCAAAGAGAAATCCTTAGAGAAGGAAGAAATCACAAGGGCTCGGAAAAAGAAAAAAGCTTACAGCACCTGGTATTCCCAGGCGGTCTCCCATCCAGGTACTAACCAGGCCCGACCCTGCTTAGCCTCCGAGATCAGACGAGATCGGGCACTTTCAGGGTGATGTGGCCGTAGGCGTTTGCTCACGCTCTCCTCAACCCTCTTGATATCACTATTGCCAAAGAGAAATCCTTAGAGAAGGAAGAAATCACAAGGGCTCGGAAAAAGAAATAAGCCTACAGCACCTGGTATTCCCAGGCGGTCTCCCATCCAGGCCCGACCCTGCTTAGCCTCCGAGATCAGACGAGATCGGGCACTTTCAGGGTGATGTGGCCGTAGGCATTTGCTCTCGCTCTCCTCAACCCTCTTGATATTACTATTGCCAAAGAGAAATCCTTAGAGAAGGAAGAAATCACAAGGGCTCGGAAAAAGAAAAAAGCCTACAGCACCTAGTATTCCCAGGCGGTCTCCCATCCAGGCCCTACCCTGCTTAGCCTCCGAGATCAGACAAGATCGGGCGCTTTCAGGGTGATGTGGCCGTAGGCATTTGCTCATGCTCTCCTCAACCCTCTTGATATTACTATTGCCAAAGAGAAATTCTTAGAGAAGGAAGTAATCACAAGGGCTCGGAAAAAGAAAAAAGCCTACAGCACCTGGTATTCCCAGGCGGTCTCCCATCCAGGTACTAACCAGGCCCAACCCTGCTTAGCCTCCGAGATCAGATGAGATCGGGTGCTTTCAGGGTGATGTGGCCGTAGGCATTTGCTCATGCTCTCTTCAACCCTCTTGATATTACTATTGCCAAAGAGAAACCCTTAGAGAAGGAAGAAATCACAAGGGCTCGGAAAAAGAAAAAAGCCTACAGCACCTGGTATTCCCAGGCGGTCTCCCATCCAGGTACTAACCAGGCCCGACCCTGCTTAGCCTCTGAGATCAGACGAGATTGGGCAATTTCAGGGTGATGTGGCCGTAGGCATTTGCTCACGCTCTCCTCAACCCTCTTGATATTACTATTGCCAAAGAGAAATCCTTAGAGAAGGAAGAAATCACAAGGGCTCGGAAAAAGAAAAAAGCCTACAGCACCTAGTATTCCCAGGCGGTCTCCCATTCAGGTACTAACCAAGCCCTACCCTGCTTAGCCTCCGAGATCAGACGAGATCGGGCGCTTTCAGGGTGATGTGGCCGTAGGCATTTGCTCACGCTCTCCTCAACCCTCTTGATATTACTATTGCCAAAGAGAAATCCTTAGAGAAGGAAGAAATCACAAGGGCTCGGAAAAAGAAAAAAGCCTACAGCACCTAGTATTCCCAGGCGGTCTCCCATCCAGGTACTAACCAGGCCCTACCCTGCTTAGCCTCCGAGATCAGACGAGATCGGGGGCTTTCAGGGTGATGTGGCCGTAGGCATTTGCTCACGCTCTCCTCAACCCTCTTGATATTACTATTGCCAAAGAGAAATCCTTAGAGAAGGAAGAAATCACAAGGGCTCGGAAAAAGAAAAAAGCCTACAGCACCTAGTATTCCCAGGCGGTCTCCCATCCAGGTACTAACCAGGCCCTACCCTGCTTAGCCTCCGAGATCAGACGAGATCGGGCGCTTTCAGGGTGATGTGGCCGTAGGCATTTGCTCATGCTCTCCTCAACCCTCTTGATATTACTATTGCCAAAGAGAAATTCTTAGAGAAGGAAGAAATCACAAGGGCTCGGAAAAAGAAAAAAGCCTACAGCACCTGGTATTCCCAGGCGGTCTCCCATCCAGGTACTAACCAGGCCCAACCCTGCTTAGCCTCCGAGATCAGATGAGATCGGGTGCTTTCAGGGTGATGTGGCCGTAGGCATTTGCTCACGCTCTCTTCAACCCTCTTGATATTACTATTGCCAAAGAGAAACCCTTAGAGAAGGAAGAAATCACAAGGGCTCGGAAAAAGAAAAAAGCCTACAGCACCTGGTATTCCCAGGCGGTCTCCCATCCAGGTACTAACCAGGCCCGACCCTGCTTAAGCCTCTGAAATCAGACGAGATTGGGCAATTTCAGGGTGATGTGGCTGTAGGCATTTGCTCTCGCTCTCCTCAACCCTCTTGATATTACTATTGCCAAAGAGAAATCCTTAGAGAAGGAAGAAATCACAAGGGCTCGGAAAAAGAAAAAAGCCTACAGCACCTGGTATTCCCAGGCAGTCTCCCATCCAGGTAATAACCAGGCCCGACCCTGCTTAGCCTCCGAGATCAGACGAGATCGGGTACTTTCAGGGTGATGTGGCCGTAGGCATTTGCTTACGCTCTCCTCAACCCTCTTGATATTACTATTGCCAAAGAGAAATCCTTAGAGAAGGAAGAAATCACAAGGGCTCGGAAAAAGAAAAAATCCTACAGCACCTGGTATTCCCAGGCGGTCTCCCATCCAGGTACTAACCAGACCCGACCCTGCTTAACCGCCGAGATCAGACAAGATCGGGCGCTTTCAGGGTGATGTGGCCGTAGGCATTTGCTCTTGCTCTCCTCAACCCTCTTGATATTACTATTGCCAAAGAGAAATCCTTAGAGAAGGAAGAAATCACAAGGGCTCGGAAAAAGAAAAAAGCCTACAGCACCTGGTATTCCCAGGCGGTCTCCCATCCAGGTACTAACCAGGCCCGACCCTGCTTAGCCTCCGAGATCAGACGAGATCGGGTGATTTCAGGGTGATGTGGCCGTAGGCATTTGCTCTCGCTCTCCTCAACCCTCTTGATATTACTATTGCCAAAGAGAAATCCTTAGAGAAGGAAGAAATCACAAGGGCTCGGAAAAAGAAAAAAGCCTACAGCACCTGGTAATCCCAGGCGGTCTCCCAACCAGGTACTAACCAGGCCTGACCCTGCTTAGCCTCCGATGTCAGGCGCTTTCAGGGTGATGTGGCCGTAGGCATTTGCTCATGCTCTCCTCAACCCTCTTGATATTACTATTGCCAAAGAGAAATCCTTAGAGAAGGAAGAAATCACAAGGGCTCGGGAAAAGAAAAAAGCCTACAGCACCTGGTATTCCTAGGCGGTCTCTCATCCAGGTACTAACCAGGCCCGACCCTGCTTAGTTTCCGAGAGCAGACGAGATCGGGCGCTTTCAGGGTGATGTGGCCATAGGCATTTGCTCACTCTCTCCTCAACCCTCTTGATATTACTATTGCCAAAGAGAAATCCTTAGAGAAGGAAGAAATCACAAGGGCTTGGAAAAAGAAAAAAGCCTACAGCACCTGGTATTCCCAGGTGGTCTCCCATCCAGGTATTAACCAGGCCTGACCCTGCTTAGCCTCCCAGATCAGATGAGATCGGGCGCTTTCAGGGTGATGTGGCTGTAGGCATTTGCTCATGCTCTCCTCAACCCTCTTGATATTACTATTGCCAAAGAGAAATCCTTAGAGAAGGAAGAAATCACAAGGGCTCGGAAAAAGAAAAAAGCCAACAGCACCTGGTATTCCCAGGCGGTCTCCCATCCAGGTACTAACCAGGCCCGACCCTGCTTAGCCTCCTAGATCAGATGAGATCGGGCGCTTTCAGGGTGATGTGGCCGTAGGCATTTGCTCATGCTCTCCTCAACCCTCTTGATATTACTATTGCCAAAGAGAAATCCTTAGAGAAGGAAGAAATCACAAGGGCTCGGAAAAAGAAAAAAGCCTACAGCACCTGGTATTCCCAGGCGGTCTCCCATCCAGGTACTAACCAGGCCCGACCCTGCTTAGCCTCCGAGCTCAGACGAGATCAGGCGCTTTCAGGGTGATGTGGCCATAGGCATTTGCTCACGCTCTCCTCAACCCTCTTGTCAAAGAGAAATCCTTAGAGAAGGAAGAAATCACAAGGGCTCGGAAAAAGAAAAAAGCCTACAGCACCTGGTATTCCCAGGCGGTCTCCCACCCAGGTACTAACCAGGCCCGACCCTGCTTAGCCTCTGAGATCATACGAGATCGGGTGCTTTCAGGGTGATGTGGCCGTAGGCATTTGCTCTTGCTCTCCTCAACCCTTTTGATATTACTATTGCCAAAGAGAAATCCTTAGAGAAGGAAGAAATCACAAGGGCTCGGAAAAAGAAAAAAGCTTACAGCACCTGGTATTCCCAGGCGGTCTCCCATCCAGGTACTAACCAGGCCCGACCCTGCTTAGCCTCCGAGATCAGACGAGATCGGGCGCTTTCAGGGTGATGTGGCCGTAGGCGTTTGCTCACGCTCTCCTCAACCCTCTTGATATCACTATTGCCAAAGAGAAATCCTTAGAGAAGGAAGAAATCACAAGGGCTCGGAAAAAGAAATAAGCCTACAGCACCTGGTATTCCCAGGTGGTCTCCCATCCAGGCCCGACCCTGCTTAGCCTCCGAGATCAGACGAGATCGGGCACTTTCAGGGTGATGTGGCCGTAGGCATTTGCTCTCGCTCTCCTCAACCCTCTTGCCAAAGAGAAATCCTTAGAGAAGGAAGAAATCACAAGGGCTCGGAAAAAGAAAAAAGCCTACAGCACCTTGTATTCCCAGGCGGTCTCCCATCCAGGTACTAACCAGGCCCGACCCTGCTTAGACCTCCGAGATCGGGCGCTTTCAGGGTGATGTGGCTGTAGGCATTTGCTCTCGCTCTCCTCAACCCTCTTGATATTACTATTGCCAAAGAGAAATCCTTAGAGAAGGAAGAAATCACAAGGGCTCGGAAAAAGAAAAAAGCCTACAGCTACTGGTATTCCCAGCCGGTCTCCCATCCAGGTACTAACCAGGCCCGACCCTGCTTAGCCTCCGAGATCAGACGAGATTGGGCGCTTTCAGGGTGATGTGGCCATAGGCATTTGCTCACGCTCTCCTCAACCCTCTTGATATTACTATTGCCAAAGAGAAATCCTTAGAGAAGGAAGAAATCACAAGGGCTCGGAAAAAGAAAAAAGCCTACAGCACCTGGTATTCCCAGGCGGTCTCCCATCCAGGTACTAACCAGGCCCGACCCTGCTTAGCCTCCGAGATCAGACAAGATCGGGCGCTTTCAGGGTGATGTGGCCGTAGGCATTTGCTCATGCTCTCCTCAACCCTCTTGATATTACTATTGCCAAAGAGAAATCCTTAGAGAAGGAAGAAATCACAAGGGCTCGGAAAAAGAAAAAAGCCTACAGCACCTGGTATTCCCAGGTGGTCTCCCATCCAGGTACTAACCAGGCCCGACCCTGCTTAGCCTCCGAGATCAGACGAGATCGGGTGCTTTCAGCGTGATGTGGCCGTAGGCATTTGCTCACGCTCTCCTCAACCCTCTTGCCAAAGAGAAATCCTTAGAGAAGGAAGAAATCACAAGGGCTCGGAAAAAGAAAAAAGCCTACAGCTACTGGTATTCCCAGCCGGTCTCCCATCCAGGTACTAACCAGGCCCGACCCTGCTTAGCCTCCGAGATCAGACGAGATTGGGCGCTTTCAGGGTGATGTGGCCGTAGGCATTTGCTCACGCTCTCCTCAACCCTCTTGATATTACTACTGCCAAAGAGAAATCCTTAGAGAAGGAAGAAATCACAAGGGCTCGGAAAAAGAAAAAAGCCTACAGCACCTGGTATTCCCAGGCGGTCTCCCATCCAGGTACTAACCAGGCCTGACCCTGCTTAGCCTCCGAGATCAGACAAGATCGGGCGCTTTCAGGGTGATGTGGCCGTAGGCATTTGCTCACGCTCTCCTCAACCCTCTTGATATTACTATTGCCAAAGAGAAATCCTTAGAGAAGGAAGAAATCACAAGGGCTCGGAAAAAGAAAAAAGCCTACAGCACCTGGTATACCCAGGCGGTCTCCCATCCAGGTACTAACCAGGCCTGACCCTGCTTAGCCTCCAAGATCAGACGAGATCGGGCGCTTTCAGGGTGATGTGGCCATAGGCATTTGCTTACGCTCTCCTCAACCCTCTTGATATTACTATTGCCAAAGAGAAATCCTTAGAGAAGGAAGAAATCACAAGGTCTCGAAAAAAGAAAAAAGCCTACAGCACCTGGTTTTCCCAGGCGGCCTCCAATCCAGGTACTAACCAGGCCCGACCCTGCTTAGCCTCCGAGATCAGACAAGATCAGGCGCTTTTAGAGTGATGTGGCCGTAGGCATTTGCTGACGCTCTCCTCGACCCTCATGATTTTAGTATTGTCAAAGAGATTTACACATGGGATGTCCCAAAGCAGTGTCAAGAGGGATGGGAGCAGTATAAATGGAAAAAACAAAAAACTTCACTCCAAACAAGGCAGAGCTCCTCAACAGAGGAGTTGCAACTTTAAATAGCGGCCTGCAACACCTTGCGGCCAAAGGAAGCATCCGAAGATGCAGCCACATCAACCTTATAAAACTTAAAAAGGGCATGAACAGACGACCAGGTCGCCGCCTTGCACACTTGTGCAACCGACGCTTGATGTCGAAAAGCCCAGGAAGCACCAATTGCCCTGGTGTAATGCGCCGTAACCGGAAAGGGAGGCGCCCGATCTTTGAGAGCATAGGCTTGAATGACGGTTTGTCTGATTCCAATAGAAATTATGGCAGACGAAACCGATTGGCCCTGTTTTGGACCAGAGACAGTCACAAATAGTGAGCCAGACTTCCGAATAGAAGTAGTAGCAGACAGGTACACCCGCAAGGCTCGTACCACATCCAATATGTGCAGCGCAAACTCTCTGGGATGCGATGGGTGAGGACACAAGGACGGGAGGACAATGTCCTCATTAAGGTGAAAGGTCGACACCACCTTTGGCAAAAAGGAAGGTTGCGGATGCAACACCGCCTTATCCTTATGGATGACTAAATATGGCGACTTGCAGGACAAGGCCGCCAACTCAGACACTCGTCAAACAGAAGTGATTGCCACTAAAAGGCCACCTTCTGAGACAAGACAAGAGGGGAATATCCCTGATATTCTCAAAAGGAGGTTCCTGGAGGACCGAGAGCACCAAATTCAGATCCCACGGTGGGAGAGGAGGCTTGACAGGAGGGAGCACATGGCGAACCCCCAACACAAGGTGCTAACCAAGGAATGACCCGCTAGAGGTCGCTGAAAGAAGATGGCCAAGGCCGAAATCTGATCCTTAATGGTACTCAAAGCAAGCTTTTGGGTCACTCCACACTGCAGAAGACGCAGGATTCTGGGGACGGAATACGTCCGAGGACGCCAGTCCAGCGCTTCGCACATGGCGATATAAGCTTTCCAGGCACGGTGATAGATCTGTCTGGAGGAAGACTTCCGTGCCCTTAACATGGTCAAAATGACCAAGTCCGAGAGACCTCGGTCCCTCAACACCTGGCTTTCAACAGCCATGCAGTTAAAGCCAGAGACTGTAAAGCCGGATGAAACATAGGACCTTAAAACTGAAGGTCCTCCCTCATCGGCAACCGCCAGGGAACGTCCGCAACGAGACGTACCAGATCAGCGTACCAGTGACGCTGAGGCCAATCCGGAGCAATTAGGATCACTGGAGTTTATATCAGGTGATAAGGACCCTATGGGGCCACCAACGCATCCAAGGCATCGCCCAAGGATCCCTGGATCTGGCCACAACCTCGACACCTTGCGAATGAATCGAGAGACCATCAGGCCCACATCCGGCGTGCCCCACCATCAGCAAAGGAGTTGAAATATGCAAGGACCACTCTCCTTGGTCCAGCGTCTGGCGACTCAGATAGTCCGCCTGCCCATTGTCTATGCCCGGAAAGTAAACGGCCTACAGAGCCGGCACGTTTCTTTCGGCCCACTTCAGGATACGGGCTACCTCGGAAGACGCAGCTGAGCTCTGAGTCCCCCCTTGATGGTTTACATACGCCACCGCCATGGCGTTGTGTGACTGGATCCTGATGGAGCGACCCTGTAATCTCTCCGACCCGAGGAGAGGCACAGCCTGATTGCCTGTAAATTTCAGAACAGTGATTGGTAAACGGGCTTCGTCCGGAGTCCAAAGCCCTTGGGCCGACAGGACTCCCCAGACTCCACCCCAGCCCGTCAGACTGGCGTTGTCGTGAGTATTGTCCATTGGATGGGGAGGAACGACTTTCCGGACTGAAGAGCCGAGGATCTCAACCACCATGTCAGAGATGCCCTGACCAGGTGACTCACCTGGATCTGAAGATCCAAGGACAACAGGGATTTGTCCCAGTTGGACAAGATCTCCTTCTGCAATGCCCTGGTGTGTGATTGGGCATACGGAACGGCCGCGAAGGAGGCCACCACGAGTCCCGGGACTCACATGCAAAAACGGATTGACGACCATTTTCGGGACGTCAGCACCCGCACCGCAGACTGAAGTGCCAGCAACTTCTCCAGAGGTAGGACACCTTTGCCTCCAAGGAGTCCAGAATCAGACCTAGATTCTCCAGACGCTAAATCGGGACCAGGACTGACTCCTGAATGTTCAGGAACCACCCGAAGACCCTGAGGGTCTGATTGACGATAGTCACGCATTCTTCTAAGTCTGAGCCACTTTCTGCTCTTAGCAGAAGAGCGTCCAGATAGCCCACGACAGCAATGCCTCGCTGTATCAGAAAGGCTAGAACCGAAGCAAGCACCTTAGTGAACACCCTTGGTGCCGAGGCTAGGCCGAAAGGAAGAGCCACTTCGATAGTGGACTTTGCTGATCGCAAAGCGCAGAAACCTCTGGTGACTTGCACAGATTGGAACATGCAAGTAGGCGTCCTTGAAGCCCAAGGACGCCAGAAGAAAATCCCCTTGGTGGAGTGTAGCGATCACCGTGCGAATGGATTCCATGCGGAATTTCTGCACCTTCTCGAAGGCATTCAGGGCCTTGAGGTCCAGGATAGGTCGAACCACGTCCTTTTTTGGGACGACAAAACAGATTTGAGTAGAATCCCTGAAAAACTCTCCTGTGACGGAACCGGCACAATCACTCCGGACCTGATCAAATCCTGTACAGCCCCCAAGAGGGCTGCCCGACGGGTAGGAAGGAGAGGAAGATTCGAGGGAAAGAATCAGTCTGGGGCCAGGATCGGAATACTATCCTGTATCCTGAGGTGACCACCTCGCACACCCACCAGTCGGAGATTCGGGAGGTCCACCGATTCGTGACCTGCAAAGTCGTCCCCCCACCCCAGAGTCGGGCGGGGCAAGACTTCACGCGGAGGCGGGCTTGGGAGCCGCTTGTTTGTCTTACGCACCCAGGGGCGCTTGTGCCCACCAGCCGCACTGCCGTCAGTCTGGGAGGGCCTACCCGTGGACTCGACTGACGAAAAAAACCTTTTTTGCTGGAAAGGAAGGACCCTGTTTGCGGTAGGCCCCCTTACCTTTGCTAGTCTAAGGAAGAAGAGTGCGTTTACCTCCCATGACATCCTTGACGATGTCATCCAGAGCAGCACCGAAAGGTCTACCACCTTTAAATGGTAGATCCGTGAGGAGCTTCTTAGAGGCTAGGTCAGTAGACCAGCATTTCAACCAGATAAGACGACGCAATACCACCGCAGAGACAGAGGCCCTGGATATTAAAGGGGCCGCGTCCAACGTGGCGTCGCACACATAAACCAGGCCCTGCCCAGTTGGTGGGCCAGAGCAACTGTGTCTGGAGGAAGATTATGCTCCTGTACAGCTAGGTGCAACATTTTTGCCCAACCTGTAAGTGTGTAAGACACAAGGGTCGCCGCTACCACAGGTCGTAGGGCGGAACCCAACAAGGCAAACATGGCTCTGCTCACCACTTCTGACCTCCTGTCAGTGGGGTCCTCAAATGCAGGAGTCCCCTCCATCGGGAGAGTGATGGCCTTGTTCAACCGGGCGACTGGAGGGTTGACCACTGGTGGAGAAGCCCACTTTTTAAGTAGGGCATCTCCAAAGGGGTATCTGATAAACAAAACGCCGCGGGACCATAAAAAATCTTCTGCGGCTTTTCCCAGACCTTATCAATGAGCTGGTCAAAGAAAGTTACATATGGAAAAAACTCTTTAGAAGGCCTGGCCTTAAAAGAACCAAAGGAGACTGTATCCACCTGAGGTTCTGCATCCGCAGCATTGAGCTTGAGAGTGTCCCTCACCGCAGTCATGAGTACACTAACAAGCGCCCTGTCATTTACTGACTCAGAACTGGAGTCTTCCTCATAAGGAATGTCCTGTTCAAAACCATCCAATACATTCAGAGCTAGGGTCCTGAGCGGATGTGGCTAGGCCCATATCTGAATCAGTGCACTGCCCTCGTGTAGATAAAGTGGGAAGAGGGCGCTTTTTTGCTCCCTTGCGCTCGCACACAGCTCCCATCCTAGTCAGAAATTATTCCAGGACTGCCCACAACTGGTCCATAGGGACCGCAGGTGCTGAAGCACTGCCTGTTGTCCACTGACATGTTAGGGGAAGCTGGTGACACAGACTCCATATTGTCCCCCTCTGAGACTCCTCAGATAAAAGGTCCACCCACAGGCTGTGCTGACTGAGGAGGGGGCACCCAGGGGACTCACCAAACCGGACCAGGGACCGCTCAGTTCCGCTGTCTGTACCGCGCTGTGTCAGCGCTGGTGAGCTGTGAGAATATTGTGAGGAGATTTGCGCTGTTACAGCAGCGCTAGAGGCCAAAACTAGTGCTGAAAAGCACGCAGGCTACAAGAAAATGGTCGCCGCACTTTACTGAGGCGATCCGCGGCAAGATGGCCGCCATGACGCAGATAAAGTGAAAACAGCACACACAGAGCGCCACTCGGCGCTCAGGCCCCAAAAACACACACAAAAAAAAAAAGCCCCAAGCATATCTGCAGACCAGCATGAGCCCCTCCAAGAACAGTGCACCCCACACAGCACAGTGCCAGCAATGGTGACAGAAAGTGACAATGAAATACAGGGGGAGACAGGAAAAATCCCCCACAGAGAAACACACAGCCTTTTGTACTCACCTGCAGGCAGGAGAGACTACTTACCCGTCCCCTGAGGGACCCACTGGTGTGTTTCTGACAGGACTATCACAGTGCAGTACTGAGTAGCTGTCGGCCAGGTCCACCGCGAAAGATACAGTCAGTCAGGAACTGTTCAGTCTTGAGAGGACCGTGGGAGCATGAAAGCAAACCCGGCCACCCCTGGAGTCATGGGGTATGTCGTGAACTGAGTATCACACACACAAGGCGAGGATCAGCACGCTCGATGGTCGGACAGGGAAGACTACGAGGATATCTTGTACCCAACCTGTTGCCCAGCCGACAGTTGATAGAAGATTCTCAAAAATAAAATAAAAAAGAATCCCAAAAAAGGAATAAAAATAGGTCAGGAGACTGGCTCCTGAGAGAGCCACGTCTTCTCCTTCTGCTAGGCAGAAAAAAACTGAAGTCTGCTTACTGCAGTGGGAGGGTTATGTCCGGAGGGACGGCCCCCCTGGGCAGGGCTGTTCAGCTCTGGCTTTTTAGAATGTATGTATAACATCTCACATTCTGCCTAGGTCTTCTCCTGCAAGCAGGGACATAACCCACGTGTAAAGTGTATAGACACGCTGTGTCAGTCCATGAATGATAAGAGAAAAGCCTACAGTACCTGGTATTTCCATGCAGTCTCCCATCCTGGTACTAACCAGGCCCGACCTTGCTTAGCCTACGAGATCAGACGAGATTGGGCACTTTCAGGGTGATGTGGCCGTAAGCAATCTCTGTTGCTCTCCTTGACCCTCTTGATATTGGTATTGCCAAAGAGAAAACCTTTGGGGGGGGGGGAAATTACAAGGACTCAAAAAAGAAAAAAGCCTACAGCACCTGTTATTATCAGGCGGTCTCCCATCCAGATACTAACCAGGCACGACCCTGCTTAGACTCCAAGATCAGAGGAGATCGGGTGCTTTCAGGGTGATGTGGCCGTAGTCAATCACCGTTGCTCTCCCCGACCCTCTTGATATTGGTATTGCCAAAGAGAAAACCTTGGGGGGGGTGGAATTACAAGGACTTGTTGTGGAAAATATTATGAAGATGTATTTAAAATATATTGTCATAGTGTCACCCAGTGTTAGTACTTCCGCAACCCTCTAAAGAGCTGACTGGGGCAGTCTGAGGCTGGTTGAATCCCGTCTGGTAGTGGAAAACGTCTTGAGGTTGGAGTGTGATGTTTGCAGCGTGGGGATATGTTCGCCGATGAGGGGCCTTCTGTGCACTAGCACGGACGATCGTTGAGGAGGGGATATGCTCGCTCTGCAACGACATCATTGGTTATAGGCAGATGTGCGCTCTTGTCTCTGCTGTGTCTGATCAGCATGGTCGAGATTCGTAGCGCACGGCTGCAGATAGCCTCCCTTTCAACAAGCAATAATAGTATAATCTGAAAATGCGTTATTCTATGGAATAGCGTAGAATAAGGATTCCTATCAGCGGTAATATGAGAGCTTGTGAGCGTTTTCAGAGTCAGGGAAAGCGTCCATGTTTTAAAGCCATACGGCTTCGCTTGCTAGGAGCATACACGCTTTCCCTGCCTGGACACGCCCATAAGACTTTAGCCATCATTGTATTGTGTTGTGTTCAAGTATTGTATTGTATTGTATCGGACATCCTGTTAGAGGGACGCCTTTATATGGACATTTCCTGTGTGAAGGGGACATCCTGTGATGACCACTCCCATGGGGGAGGTGATTATCTGCTGGTGAGATCTTTTCATAATAAAAAGGAGCCGTGAGGCTCTGGGCGACCAGTGTTTGCTGGGATGCTGAGATGAGAACATAGCAGTGTGGTGATGCTTCTTGATTTGAATGGGATTCGAATGGAAGGTGAGTGAATTTTTAGCTTAAGATGCATTATTACATTAAGACGAAGTGTGCTTGTTTAGCACAAAGCAAAATGGCTGTGTGCTCTGCATACAACCTATTTTGCCATTACAAAGTGTACCCAGAGCAGGAGAGTGACACCTCAGAGTACCCAGAGCAGAAGAGTGACCCGCTCAGAGTGTCCAAAGCAGGAGAGTGACCCCCTCAGAGTACCCAGAGCAGGAGAGTGACCCCCTCAGAATACCCAGAGCAGGAGAGTGACCCCCTCAGAGTACCCAGAGCAGGAGAGTGACCCCCTCAGAGTACCCAGAGCAGGAGAGTGACCCCTAAGTGTACCCAGAGCAGGAGAGTGACCCCCTAAGTGTATCCAGAGCAGGAGAGTAACCCCCTCAGAGTGCCCAGAGCAGGAGAGCGACCCCCTAAGTGTACCCAGAGCAGGAAAGTGATCCTGTAAGTGAACCCAGAGCAGGAGAGTGACCCCTTAAGTGTACCCAGAGCAAGAGAGTGACACCTCAGAGTACCCAGAGCAGGAGAGTGACCCCCTAAGTGTACCCAGAGCAAGAGAGTGACCCCCTAAGTGTACCCAGAGCAGGAGAGTGACCCCCTCAGAGTGCCCAGAGCAGGAGAGTGACCCCCTCAGAGTGCCCAGAGCAGAAGCGTGACCCCCTAAGTGTGCCCAGAGCAGGAGTGTGACCCCCTAAGTGTACCCAGAGCAGGAGAGTGACCCCCTAAGTGTGCCCAGAGCAGGAGAGTGACCCCCTGAGTGTCCCCAGAGCAAGAAAGTGACCTCCTCAGAGTGCCCAGAGCAGGAGAGTGACCCCCTCAGAGTGCCCAGAGCCGGAGAGTGACCCCCTAAGTGTGCCCAGAGCAAGAGAGTGACCCCCTCAGAGTGCCAGATCACAGGATTCCCCTTATCAAGATCAGGCATGCCCAGGGGTAGAGTCCTGCAGGAAAGCATGGGAAGGGAGTTCCTGCACATTTTCCACAGCAGGGACGCCTTTCCCATTTGCATCACTCCTGCACCTGACGAAACACCGGGCCGCACATCCATGTGGGGGAAGCAGCTGGGCTGCTCTTTCAGCCCGCGCCACTCACCCCGCCTATTCGGTTCAGCAGGCGGGTCGAGGGCCCCAGCTGCCCTATGACGGCGTGAAGGGGGAAGGAGCTGCGATTGATCCCAATCCAATCGCCCGTGCAGCAGCCTCCCTGTGTGCCTGTATCGGAGGAGTGGCGGGGGCAGCGGCATATAGAGGAATTGATCTTTCCATATTTGTCCTGCAACCATTGAATGCCCACTTCTCCTCCTCTCCCTCATGCAGGCATTCAGCGGCTGCAGGAGGAATATGGAAAGATCAATTCCTTTATATGCCGCTGCCCCCGCCACTCATCCTATCCAGCTTCTTTTGCTGCCCACCCCATGCTCTTCTGCTTCCCCAGTGTTCTCTGTGCCCCTGTGCTCTCTTTCCCACCCAGTGCATTCCAGTCCCCCCCCCCCACAGCGCTTTCCAGTTCCCCCTGTGCTCCCTTTCCCCCCCAGTGCTCTCCGCCTCCACCATTTTCTTCAACCCCCCCCCCAGTGCTCTCCACCCCCACGCTCTCCGATCCCTGGTGCTCTCCAGCCCGGTAGTGCTCTCCAGACCCCCGAATGCTCTCCAGCTCCCCCAGTGCTCTCTGTCCCCCCAGTGCTCTCTGTCCCCCCAGTGCTCTCCGTCCCCCCAGTGCTCTTCGTCCCCCCAGTGCTCTCCAACCCCCACGCGCTCTGATCCCCAGTGCTCTCCAGACTCCCCCAGTGCTCTCCTATCATCTATCATGTCTGCAGTCTCTGACCATCTCCTGTATCATGTCCTCAGTCTCTGACCATATCCTGTACCATATCCTCAGTCTCTGACCCTCTCCTGTAGTATGTTTGCAGTCTCTGACTATCTCCTGTATCGTGTCTGAATTGTGAAAATGGATGAGGATGACTCTGGGTGGAGAGCCTCTTCACTATCTAACTCTCATCCCCACCCAGAGTCATCCTCATCCATTTTCACAATGCAACTCCATCATCCTCATCCTCATCCCCACCCAGCATCATCCATTCCTCTCCACAATGTATCCCCATCCTCGCCTAGCATCATCCATTGCTCTCCACAATGTATCCCCATTCTCACCCAGCATCATCCATCCTTCTCCACAGTGTATCCCCATCCCCGCCCAGCATCATCCATCCCTCTCCACAATGCATCCCCATTCCCACCCAGCATCATCTATCCCTCTCCACAATGTATCCCCATTCCCACCCAGCATCATCCATCCCTCTCCACAATGTATCCCCATTTCCGTCCAGCATCATCCATCCCTCTCTACAATGTATCCCCGCCCAGCATCATCCATCCCTCTCCAGGATTCTGGGCGGGGATGGGGATACATTGTAGAGAGTGATGGATGATGCTGGGCGGGGGTGGGGATACATTGTAGAGAGGGATGGATGATGCTGGGCAGGGATGGGGATACATTATGGAAAGGGATGCTGATACATTTATTTTTAGAGGTGGGGGGTGTGGAATCTTGGGTGAGTTCCCACACTTTTTTCCCCAGGACTTGACCCCTGGGTATCCCCCTAGATCAGTGCTTGCCACCACCATAGAGGAGAACAGAAATTCCTTCTTTGTCTCAGCTCAGATGCTTCATAAGGAATAGGCACTGCCTGGTGTGGGGAGGGGCTGGCACAGCTTACTGACAGAAAACCAATCCTTATCCTTCCTCCATTGATTAGGACTGGAGTCACACTAAGGATCAGGGCCAGGCAGGTGATGTTGTGATGGTGAGGGGGCGAGTGATAATGTGCTGGTGAGAGGGCGGGTGATAATGTGATGGTGAGAGGGCGGGTGATAATGTGATGATGAGGGGGCGAGTGATAATGTGATGGTGAGGGGGCAGGTGATAATGTGATGTGAGGGGGCAGGTGATAATGTGATGGTGAGAGGGCGGGTGATAATGTGATGGTGAGGTGGCAGGTGATGTTGTGATGGTGAAGGGGGAGGTGATAATGTGATGGTGAGGGGGCGGGTGATAATGTGATGGTGAGGGGGCGGGTGATAATGTGATGGTGAGGGGGCGGGTGATAATGTGATGGTGAGGGGGCGGGTGATAATGTGATGGTGAAGGGGTGGGTAATAATGTGATGGTGAGGGGGCGGGTGATAATGTGATGGTGAGGGAGCGGGTGATGGTGAGGGGGCAGGTGCAGTCTACTTACATTTCCAGAAGAAATCCTTCTTCCTCAGGGGCTGTGATAGGAAACTCCCCTCTTGTCCTGATCTTGGCTCAGCCCACAGCAGCTCCATAGAGGCACACACACACACAGCTCCTGTCTGCCTGGGGGTCACAAGAAGGAGGGCTGGGCGTGGCTTTCATGCAAGGAGAGAGAGACAAATTCCTTCCTCCATGGCTCGGCTGGGCTGAGAGCTTCTTCCTCCTTCCTTTCCTTAGTGCGGCTGGCAAGTACAGAGGCACCACATGTCCCAGTGCTTTCAAAACCTAGCGCCTCTGTACAGTACTGCGATCAATCCACCACTAATGATGCCGGTACTCACTGAAGAGCAATGGCTTATGAGGCCAGAGCTGCAGTATCCTTCCGGTTCTCAACCTGGGGGTCGGAACCCCCTCGGGGGTCGAATGATGATTTGTCAGGGGTCACCAAATCCTAGGCTGTTCCTGAAGCCCGCACCGCTCTCCCTGCCTTTTTGTGGCCGCCCAGCAGGACTGTTTCTGGAGTCCGCGGCCGCCCACTCAACCTTTTTGCAGCCGCACATTGAGTTCATGGCATGACTGGGGGGCAGAGACTAGAGGGCAGCTGACTGGTGAGGAATGTGACGTGGGAAGGGCTGAAGGAGACCCTATCTCCTGATTTCCGCATAGGTGTCACTGCTGCGAGACACCACAAAGTCAGAGACACAGTGAGTTATACTACCTGTGATTATAGTTGCCATTAAAAGTCCCCACTACAGTTCCCAGATCAGCAGATGACCTTGATCACGAGCACCCAAGTTGGCTGATCAGAACTCCCACCAGCACTGCCACGCATCCCACCCCCCATCAGCACTGCCACTCATCCCATCCCCTCCCTCCCACAAAAGAGTAAGAGAAGGAATAAAAATAGAAGGAAGGGAGAGAAAAAGAGGGGGAGGAACAAAGAAAAAGGGGGAGAAAGAATAAGAGAAAGAACAAGAAAGACTGCTAGAGACAGGGATGGGGAAAAAAAATAAGAAATTAGGATAGAGAGAGATAAAAGGGAAAGAAAGGAGAACAAAGAGAAAGAGTGGCACATCCTAAAATGTACCATAAGGGGTTATAATACTGTACAAGTAGAAGGGACTCAGGGTGCGCTAAATGTCCGTGGGTTAGGGGCACAAATTACTTGTCTTGCCTTGGGTGCTGACAACCCACGCTACGAAAATAATTTTTCTGTTAGGGGACCCCACAACTTTGAAAATGTTATCAAGGTGTCACGGCACTAGAAAGGTTGAGAACCACTGCTCTATAGGGCAGACGGGGCATTCGCCAGGTGGGCCAGGGCCGCCCGTTCCGTTGACTGTTGATGTCCAGGCCACACAGCGCAAGGTAAGCGGCGACCGCGGCCTGGACAGGGTTAACACAGGCCACGGCCGTGGCTCGTCTAATGCTATGCGGCCTTACCTGTGCCTTCTACGGCGGAACTAGCGGCTGTATGAGCTGAGCTGTGTGTCTCTCACACACAGCTCAGCCTCAGAGCCGTGCTGACAGTTCCGCTCTCATCCCCCACGGACTACTCCTTCTCTGCCAGCCATAGGTGTCCGTCCGCACAGTGGGGTAAGGGGGGGAGCTGCGGGACGCTGTCAGGATGTCCCCCCTCCCCCTTTCTCATGTCGGGCTTGTCTGCAGTACAGGAGAGAAGAAAGCTTCCTGCTTGTTCTTCTTCCCTCCCAATTGACCACAGCGAAGGGCCAATCAGAAAAAAACAGTGGGGCATCATGGGAAATGTAGTCCCGGAGATAGGAGGCCCAATTGATCTCAGCAGGGAGACGGCTACAGTCCCCAGCATGCACTCTGCTGGGGAGAAAAAGAGAAAGCCCGGAAACAAGCAGGTTCTACAGGAGACATGGAAAAAGAAAGAGGACTGTCCTGGGGAAACTAATAGCCCCAGCACCACCAGAGCCATGCTGTACCCACACCACCAGAGAGAGAGAGAGCCACGCTGTACCCACACCACCAGAGAGCCACGCTGTACCCGCACCACCAGAGAGACATGAGAGCCACGCTGTACCTGCACCACCAGAGCGCCACACTGTACCTGCAGCACCAGAGCGCCACTCTGTACCCGCACCACCAGAGAGCCATGAGAGCCACGCTGTACCGCACCACCAAGCGCCATGCTGTACCTGCACCACCAGAGAGAGCCACGCTGTACCGCACCACCAGAGAGAGAGAGCCACGCTGTACCGCACCACCAGAGAGAGAGAGCCACGCTGTACCGCACCACCAGAGAGAGAGCCATGCTGTACCCGCACCACCAGAGGGAGAGAGAGAGCCACACTGTACCCGCACCACCAGAGAGAGCCACGCTGCACCGCACCTCCAGAGAGAGAGAGCCACGCTGCACCACCAGAGAGAGAGCCACGAGAGCCACGCTGTACCGCACTACCAGAAAGAGAGCACCATGCTGTCCAGGACCACCAGAGAGAGCAGGTCAGTGTCATTGAGCAGTATGGGCCACACAGCGCAAGGTAAGCGGCGACCGCGGCCTGGACAGGGTTAACACAGGCCACGGCCGTGGCTCGTCTAATGCTATGCGGCCTTACCTGTGCCTTCTACGGCGGAACTAGCGGCTGTATGAGCTGAGCTGTGTGTCTCTCACACACAGCTCAGCCTCAGAGCCGTGCTGACAGTTCCGCTCTCATCCCCCACGGACTACTCCTTCTCTGCCAGCCATAGGTGTCCGTCCGCACAGTGGGGTAAGGGGGGGGAGCTGCGGGACGCTGTCAGGATGTCCCCCCTCCCCCTTTCTCATGTCGGGCTTGTCTGCAGTACAGGAGAGAAGAAAGCTTCCTGCTTGTTCTTCTTCCCTCCCAATTGACCACAGCGAAGGGCCAATCAGAAAAAAACAGTGGGGCATCATGGGAAATGTAGTCCCGGAGATAGGAGGCCCAATTGATCTCAGCAGGGAGACGGCTACAGTCCCCAGCATGCACTCTGCTGGGGAGAAAAAGAGAAAGCCCGGAAACAAGCAGGTTCTACAGGAGACATGGAAAAAGAAAGAGGACTGTCCTGGGGAAACTAATAGCCCCAGCACCACCAGAGCCATGCTGTACCCACACCACCAGAGAGAGAGAGAGCCACGCTGTACCCACACCACCAGAGAGCCACGCTGTACCCGCACCACCAGAGAGACATGAGAGCCACGCTGTACCTGCACCACCAGAGCGCCACACTGTACCTGCAGCACCAGAGCGCCACTCTGTACCCGCACCACCAGAGAGCCATGAGAGCCACGCTGTACCGCACCACCAAGCGCCATGCTGTACCTGCACCACCAGAGAGAGCCACGCTGTACCGCACCACCAGAGAGAGAGAGCCACGCTGTACCGCACCACCAGAGAGAGAGAGCCACGCTGTACCGCACCACCAGAGAGAGAGCCATGCTGTACCCGCACCACCAGAGGGAGAGAGAGAGCCACACTGTACCAGCACCACCAGAGAGAGCCACGCTGCACCGCACCTCCAGAGAGAGAGAGCCACGCTGCACCACCAGAGAGAGAGCCACGAGAGCCACGCTGTACCGCACTACCAGAAAGAGAGCACCATGCTGTCCAGGACCACCAGAGAGAGCAGGTCAGTGTCATTGAGCAGTATGGGCACAATAGGAGACAGACAGTACTAGCATTGTATGGCCACAATAGGAATGGGACACTGTAATATAAAGGGGACTGCACTGTAAAGGGGCACTGTAATCATTACAGTGCCCCTTTACAGTGCAGTTCCCTTTATATCACAGTATCCCTGCACATTACATTGTGGAGGACTGACACCAGCCACCCCCGCGAATGTCTACCGACATCTCTCCCCCCCCCCCCCCCCCCGTATCCTGGAAAAGTTGGCTGCTCAGTCTCTAAAATGCCAGGGCCTATTTTTTGGAAAATAAGGTTAAATGTATCATCACACATCGCACCAGAACCCGCGAACGGACCGAAAGTTTGCACAAACTTTCAAACCCTATTAAATACAGTGGATGCGAACGTTCGAAATCTAAAGTGCTAATTATAACGACTATTATGCATGTTATTGTCCTAAAAAGGGTTTGGGAACCCGGGTTCTGCACCAGGGGACATGTATCAATCCAAAAAAAAGTTTTAAAAACGGCCGTTTTTCGGGAGCAGTCATTTTAACCACTTAAGCCCCGGACCATTTGGTAGCTAAAGGACCAGAGGTGAATTCAGAATTTTGCACTGCGCTGCTTTACCTGTAAATTGTGCGGACATGCAATGTTGTACCCAAACGAAATTTGCGTCCTTTTCTTCCCACAAATAGAGCTTTCTTTTAATGGTATTTGATTGCCTCTGCGATTTTTATTTTTTGCGATATAAACGGAAAAAGACCGAAAATTTTGAAAAAAAATGATATTTTCTACTTTTTGTTATAAGAAAAATCGAATAAACTCAATTTTAGTCATACATTTAGGCCAAAATGTATTCAGCCACATGTCTTTAGTAAAAAAAATGACAATAAGCGTATATTTATTGGTTTGCGCAAAAGTTATAGCGTTTACAAACTAGGGTACATTTTCTGGAATTTATGACTGCCTATCTCATTTCTTGAGGTGCTAAAATGGCAGGGCAGTACAAAACCCCCCCCAAATGACCCCATTTTAGAAAGTAGACACCCCAAGGAAATTGCTGAGAGGCATGTTGAGCCCATTGAATATTTTTTTTTTGTCCCAAGTGATTGAATAATGACAAAAAAAAAATTAAAAATTACAAAAAGTTGTCACTAAATGATATATTGCTCACACATGCCATGGTTATATGTGGAATTTCACCCCAAAATACATTCTGCTGCTTCTCCTGAGTACGGGGATACCACATGTGTGGGACTTTTTAGGAGCCTAGCCACGTACGGGACCCCGGAAACCAAGCACCGCCTTCAGGATTTCTAAGGGCGCAAATTTTTGATTTCACTCCTCACTACCTATCACAGTTTTGAAGGCCATAAAATGCCAAAATAGCACAAACCCCCCCCCAAATGACCCCATTTTAGAAAGTAGACACCCCAAGGAAATTGCTGAGAGGCCTGTTGAGCCCATTGAATATTTTTTTTTTTTTTTGTCCCAAGTGATTGAATAATGACAAAAAAAAAAAAATTACAAAAAGTTGTCACTAAATTATATATTGCTCACACATGCCATGGTTATATGTGGAATTTCACCCCAAAATACATTCTGCTGCTTCTCCTGAGTACGGGGATACCACATGTGTGGGACTTTTTAGGAGCCTAGCCACGTACGGGACCCCGGAAACCAAGCACCGCCTTCAGGATTTCTAAGGGCGCAAATTTTTGATTTCACTCCTCACTACCTATCACAGTTTTGAAGGCCATAAAATGCCAAAATAGCACAAAACCCCCCCAAATGACCCCATTTTAGAAAGTAGACACCCCAAGGAAATTGCTGAGAGGCCTGTTGAGCCCATTGAATATTTTTTTTTTTTGTCCCAAGTGATTGAATAATGACAAAAAAAAAAAATTACAAAAAGTTGTCACTAAATTATATATTGCTCACACATGCCATGGTTATATGTGGAATTGCACCCCAAAATACATTTTGCTGCTTCTCCTGAGTACGGGGATACCACATGTGTGGGACTTTTTAGGAGCCTAGCCGCGTACGGGGCCCCGAAAACCAAGCACCGCCTTCAGGATTTCTAGGCACAAATTTTTGATTTGACTCCTCACTACCTATCACAGTTTCGAAGGCCATAAAATGCCAAAATAGCACAAACCCCCCCCAAATGACCCCATTTTGGAAAGTAGACACCCCAAGCTGTTTGCTGAGAGGCATGGTGAGTATTTTACAGCTCTCATTTGTTTTTGAAAATGAAGAAAGGACATTTTTTTTTTCTTTTTTTTTTCAATTTTCAAAACTTTGTGACAAAAAGCGAGATCTGCAAAATACTCACAATACCTCTCAGCAAATAGCTTGGGGTGTCTAATTTCCAAAATGGGGTCATTTGGGGGGTTTTGTGCCATCTGGGCATTCCATGGCCTCCAAAACTGTGATAGGCAGTGAGAAGTGAAATCAAAAATTTACACCCTTAGAAAGCCTGAAGGCGGTGATTGGTTTTTGGGGTCCCGTACGCGGCTAGGCTCCCAAAAAGTCTCACACATGTGGTATCCCCGTACTCAGGAGAAGCAACAGAATGTATTTTGGGGTGTAATTCCACATATGCCCATGGCATGTTTGAGCAATATATCATTTAGTGACAACTTTGTGCAAAAAAAAAAAAAATTGTCTTTTTTCCGCAACTTGTGTCAACATATAAAATATTCCATGGACTCGACATGCCTCTCAGTATATAGCTTGGGATGTCTACTTTCCAAAATGGGGTCATTTGGGGGGGTTTTGAACTGTTCTGACATTTTATACACAACATTAGGAAGCTTACATCCACTCTTCTAACCACTTGAAGACAAAGCCCTTTTTGACACTTTTTCTTTACATGAAAACATATTTTTTTTTTGCAAGAAAATTATGTTGAACTCCCAAACATTATATATATTTTTAAAGCAAAGGCCCTACAGAATAAAATGGTGGGTGTTGCATTTTTTTTTTCTACACAGTATTTGTGCAGCGATTTTTCAAACGCATTTTTTGGGGAAAAAATACACTTTTTTTAATTTTAATGCACTAAAACACACTATATTGCTCAAATGTTTGATGAAATAAAAAAGATGATCTTAGGCCGAGTACATAGATACCAAACACGACATGCTTTAAAATTTTGCACAAACGCGCATTGGCGACAAACTACATACATTTTTAAAAGCCTTTAAAACCTTTACAGGTTACCCCGTTAGATTTACAGAGGAGGTCTACTGCTAAGATTACTGCCCTCGATCTGACCTTCGCGGTGATACCTCACATGCATGGTGCAATTGCTGTTTACATATGACGCCAGACCGACGCTTGTGTTCGCCATTGGGCAAGAGCAGGGCAGGACAGGGGTGCTTTTTTTTTTTTTTTTTTTTATTATTAATTTTGCTTTTTTATTTTATTTTTAAATTGTTCCTTCCATATTTTTTTTTTTATCATTTTTATTGTTATCTCAGGGAATGTAAATATCCCCTATGATAGCAATAGGTAGTGACAGGTACTCTTTTTTTGAAAAAACTGGGGTCTAGACCCTAGATCTTTCCTCTGCCCTCAAAGCATCTGACCACACCAAGATCGGTGTGATAAAATGCTTTCCCAATTTCCCAATGGCGCTTTTTATATCCGTGGGGGGGACATTCCCTCCCACTGCTTGTAAAAGCAGTCCAGAGGCTAATTAGCCACTAGGATTGCTTTTACATGAAAGCCGACCGCTGGCTGAAAAGAATGATACCAAGATGATACCTAAACCCGCAGGCATCAATCTGGTATAACCATTCAAAGTCCAGCAACATACCAGTACGTTGCTGGTCCTTGTTGGACATGTATTGTAATCTTTTTTTTTCATGCAGCCAGGTGGCTGAACGAAAAGAGATTGATCAGTGGGTATGCCCACCATTAGAATACCGCCCTTCATCCACCCACTTCTAATGATGGGCATACATGCACCATTTATATATGCCGAAGCATGGGGGCATCCTCCCGCAAAAAAGTTATGCCGCACACACATGGTCGGACTTTTCCACGGGCAAGCCTCCATCGGAATTTCGATCGTATGTACGCGGCATTAGGAGCAAAATCACTCCTCCGCCCCTGCTGCCCCAATGCTTCGGCATATTTGCTTTTTTTTTTAACTGTGGTGGCGAAATCACCTCCTACAGCACTGGAGTCGCAGGGATCAGGCCTGTCTCTGCGAACGCTGCAGTTATGTGTGTTGTGTTTTGTAAGTGACAGTGATCGATCGATACTGCACTTGGGTGGCCTGGGCTGGACGGAGGGGCACAACGCAGGTGCTAGCAGGTATCTGGGCTGATCCCGCTAACACTGCGTTTTTGGGAACCCTAAACTGCTGGGGACGCTAGTATAGATCTGATCAGATCAGATATTGATCTGTTCAGATACTATACCACTAAGGGAGGTGTATGCTTCACGCATGGGTGTTAGCGTTACTGGCACTAACCTGACGCTGCCTGGGGTGTGACGCAGACCCTCTCTGACGCTAAAACCTAATTGATATCACCCGCCGGGCGATCAGGGGGTTAAACCTTTATTGGGTTATATACGGCGGGTACCCTGACACTATAAAAATCAAACTAACTAAACAGCGTCACCCGTAACACTTATATGATGATCACTGGTGAAAGGGTTAACTAGGGGCAATTAGGGGGTTAAAACCTTTATTAGATAATATATGGGGGTACCTGACGCTATAAAAACCTGCGACGAACCTAAAAAAAATTACTGGCTACCGATCTGCATCACCGACGCTAAGACAGCGATCAGAAAAATGATCGCTTATCGACAGTGGTGATAGGGGGTGAAAGGGTTACCTGGGGGGCGATCAAGGGGGTTAAACCTTTATTAGATAATTTATGGGGGTACCTGACGCTATAAAAACCTGCGGCGAACCTAAAAAAAAAATACTGGCTACTGATCTGCATCACCGACGCTAAGACAGCGATCAGAAAAATTATCGCTTAGCGACAGTGGTGATAGGGGGTGAAAGGGTTACCTGGGGGATGATCAAGGGGGTTAAACCTTTATTAGATAATTTATGGGGGTACCTGACGCTATAAAAACCTGCGGCGAACCAAAAAAAAATTACTGGCTACCGATCCGCATCACCAACGCTAAGACAGCGATCAGAAAAATGATCACTTAGCGACGGCGGTGCTAGGGGGTGAAAGGGTTATCTGGGGGGTGATCAAGGGGTTAAACCTTTATTAGGGGGGGGTTAGGGGGCTACACTGGACCTAAAACTAAATGTAGTGACACTTTTACAGTCACAAATGTCACTGATTGCAGTGATCAGTAAATAAATGGTCACTGCAATCAGTGACACTGTGACTGGGGGCTGGGGGGTGATCTGGGGGGGCCTGGGGGGGGGGGAGATTTATGTACCTATGTGTGCTGGTGTTAGTGTAGTGTTTGTGCACTAACCTTGATGTCTTCTCTTGTACGGCGCTCGGTATATGTGAGCGCCGCACAGGAGATGACATCACTTCCTCCTGCTTCCTCTGTCTGTGTGTACATTCGACAGACAGAGGGGGCATTTCCATTCGCCGGGAGCGATCATGGGGGGGTGGCCAGAATCGAACGGCCGTCCCCTCATGTCGGATCGCTCCCAGACGAATTCCGACTGCTCACTGTACAGAAGGGGGATCCGATCGGACCCCCCAACTGTACAAAGGCAATCACGTATGCTCTACGTGATTGTGCCTGTCGGTGCCATTGTGCCGACGTATATATACAGTGAGCGGTCGTTAAGTGGTTAATGATGCATAAAGTGAAAAAAAACAAGTCAAATATTCCTTTAAATATCGTACCTGGGGGGTGTCTAAAGTATGCCTGTGAAGTGCCACGTGTTTCCCGTGTTTAGAACTGACCCTGCACAAAATTACATTTCTAAAGGAAAAAAAGCCATTTAAAACTGCTTGCGGCTTTAATGTAATGTCTGGTCCCGGTAATGTTGTGGAGATTTTTATGGACATGTATTTAATATGTATTGTCAAAGTGTCACCCAGTGTTAGTACTTCCGCAACCCGCTCTAAAAGAGCTGATTGGGGTAGTCTGAGGCTGGTTGAATCCCGTCTGATAGGGGAAAACGTCTTGAGGTTGGAGTGTGATGTTTGCAGGGTGCGGATATGTCCGCCAATGGGGGCCCTCTGTGCATTAGCACGGACGATCGTTGAGGAGGGGATGTCCTCGCTCTGCAACAACATCATTGGTTATGAGCAGATGCGTGCTCTTGTCTCTGCTGTGTCTGATCAACATTGATTGGGATTCATAGTGCGCATCTGCAGATAGCCTCTGAATATGAATATGAATATGCGTTATTCTATGGAATAGCGCAGAATAAGGATTCTTATCAGCGGTAATCTGAGAGCTTATGATCGTTTCAGAGTCAGGGAAGGCGTCCATGTTTTAAATCAATACGGCTTCGTTTGCTGGGAGCATATACGCTTTCCCTGCCCGGACACACCCATAAGACGTTAGCCATCATGCGTTATTGTATTCACTGTATGTATTATTGTATTGAATCCTTTCATTCCCTGTTGGAAGGGATGTCCTTGTCATTTTCCCTGTGTGAAGGTCACATGCTGTGACCTCACTTCCTGTTGGTAACTTCTTTAGTGAGGATCACATGCTGTGACATCACTTCCTGTTGGGATTTTAATCCTGTGGGGATTTCAATAAAAGGAGAGACACACGGCTCCCAGACACACTATGCTGGGAGGCTGAGATGAGAACATAAGATCTGTGTTGGTGCTTTCCTTGAATGAATGATGGAATGAACGGTGAGTGGAACTTAACTTAGCAAACTTAGCTAAAGATAGCATTATTGCAAAAAGATGAATCTAAAGTGTGTGCTTATAGAGCACAGGAATTATAGGCTGTGTGCTCTGCATAGAACCAATAATTCTACGACAGAATGGCGACTCTGGTGGGACCAATTGCAGCCTCTTCACGCATCACATCATAGGCTGTGTGCTCTGCATAGAACCAATAATTCTAGGACAGAATGGCGACTCTGATTGGACCAATTGCGGCCTCTTTGAGCATCACATCAGCAGAGGGGGAGAGTGGACCTGTGATGTGATGCGTGAAGAGGCTGTACTTTGTAAAAGAACAAAAAAAATTTGTCTTTTTGAAATAATGCTGTTTGCGTGTGTGCGTGTATGTCTGCGAATCTGATTGTGTGTGTGTTTTTGTTGGGAGAGAGATCGTATGCCTGTGAATCCGATCGTATGATTCCTGGATGTTTGTGTGGGGAAGCTGTGGGCTGTAAGAGTGTAACTAAGCGAGAAATATAGACTGTTTGTGCGATGTATTGAGCAGTTTGCAGCCAGCCATGGCTGCTGCATTGTTCTGGTCCCTGTGTGAGATGAGGGTTTAGCGGTGGGGGGGGCAGGCAGCATGGCTATCACTGCCAACATGTTTGAAAGTTGTGTATATCTGACTTTATAATTTTCAGAACAAAGTTGTGTGTAGTGTTTGAGCCTGTGTGAATGCTGATGGAAACTGTATATTGTGTATGAAATGAAGGTATAGATGTGGGATTATTCAGCCTGCAATGTGTGTTTGGTTGAGCTTTTTGTATTTCTCAGAGGCTTGTTTGTGAGCCATGTGCTTGAATGGGGGAAGGGCTTGCCCACTGTTTTGTGTTGCAGGGGCTGTGCCCTGAGGGAAAGAAACTCTGAGCAGACATGCAGGCAACATTGTACTGTATGTGTGTGGTGAACATCTGAGTATATTAACTTAGAGAAATGAATATGTTTTTAATATTGTCATGTAACAAACATTTTTTTAAATGGGCTGTTCAGTGGCCAAAGGGTCTTAAAATGTTTTAGGAGCCTTGTGGGGTGTAGCTGACTCAAGACACACTTTTCAGTGGATTTTGATGATCATTTAGAAAAATCTCAATGGCGTAGTCTGTCTTTGTGGAGAAAAACATTTTTAGTTCTCTAGTGAAGAGATCCTGGTTTTGGCGGCAAAAACTGCATGTGGTGGCCATCTTGTGGTCTGCCATGCTGTCATGGTCGTCGGCAGCCATCTTGAGAGATGCAGTTTCTCTTTAGCCTGTGGGCATCATATAAGGGAAGGTGCAGCCACCTTTCCTTTGGGTGTGATATCATGTGACCATGCTGTGGCATTCGTCAGCTATGTTGCTGATGGAATTTCTCAGTTTTTGATGTTTGGTGCGAATATAATGCGGTCTTTTCTGCGTTGGAACCTGGTGGAGGCCATTTGTGTTTTTCTTTGTGTGGGGGAACCCATGTGGTGTTCATTGTGACGTCCTATGCTGGTTTTGGCGGGAAAAATTGCATGGCGCCATTGTTGTTGTTGTCCATGAGGCTTGCGATGGTTCATCCACCATTCATGGGCTTGCCTCTGGTAAGCTGTTACCTTACCTTTGTTTGCTGATGTCACTGGGTGTTGCATAATCATCTACTGATCTCAGCTTGTGATTTTGCAGGATTTATGCCTTTGCAATGGGACTATTAATCCATCATTTTTAGCTCTATAATTCAGTATTGTGGTTTAATTTTTGGGGTTTTTATTGCACCATCTGGGCATTCATCTGGACTTTTGTCATATGTTTTATAATCATTGGCCATTGTTTTTTTGGTATCTAGTGGTTGGTGCACATCAGCCCCTGGATACTGTATTGGCATTTGTTGATTGGCGCAGTTTTTTCCTGTTTTATGCGTTTGCAGTTTGACCTGTGCACTGCTGGGGAGAGTAGTGAGACACCAGGGTGACATACTGAGAGGCTGTTTTTGTTTCTGGTTTAAATTGTTTTTCTAAGCATCACCTTTTGAGGTGAGTTGAGAGGTATCTTAAAATAGCGCAGTCTTACCCCGAGGGGCCACGACGCGCTTGCGGACACACACACATGCTGGGGCCTATTTATGGATGGGATCTGGCTGACCTACCAGCAGTTGGAGTGTGGGGGGAGGCCAACGCAGAGACAGGGACAACATGCAAACTCCATGCAGATGGTGTTAGGAGGGGGATTTCTCTGTTTTCATTTAAGTGAATGTAAGCTATTGCAGGGTCAGCTGACTTTGCAGTATATAAGCGACGATTTTTTGTATTGGATTTTGGTTTTAAAAAAAAAACTTCACTTTACACTGAATTTTGATAGATTGTAAGACTAACAGAGTTTTTGTACAATGATGTGTTTTTATGTTTAAATATTTGGGAGTTTCCCAGACGGCAATTCATTTTTTGAGGCTTGTATTGTATAGCCTGTAGAGGAGGAGTGGGGGTTTGGTCGAAACTCCTAGAGCCATCTGTAGCGGGGTCCTCAAATTGATGGGATACACCTGGGCAATAGTGTAACCCAGGTGTATAATTGTGTTAGGATTCAGACCCCTTTTTGTTTCGTGGAGGATTGGAGGATGTAATATTCTCCTTTGCCTGTGGGTGGCGTAGTACCCACAGGCTTCAGGTAGAATCATCCCCTGCAGTGCTCCCTGTTTGGTCTCTTCCCGGAGATGGTATGGCTGGGGCGGGGAACCCGCCGGGCCGTTGAAGGGAGGAGATAAAAGGGGGAGACGCCCTGACCACGAGGTCGTCTTCTTGCGGAGAAGGAGGTCCTCGGAGGAGGAGGGTTGCGGTCTGCACCCAGGGCCCTTAGGCCTGGGTGCGGGAGATCCAGGAGTCTGGTCCAGGTGCCCATGGCCTGGTCCGGAGTCATGTTGGCGTCCATCCCAGGCACCTTTAGCCTGGGGTGAGGTACTATCGAGGAGGCCTGGGGCCCAGTACCTTCGACTGGGTCCCGCTAGGGTGGACTGTCCGAGGGTCCCTGAGCGGAGGGACTCGTACCTGAGGTGAGGAGGCCGGGGAGGTTACCCACTGGAGACCCGGAGCAGCACCAACCCGGTGACAGTGGGCCTCTGGGAACTCTTTTGGGAGGACACATCCCCCTGATAGGGGCCACAGCGCATCGAAGAGGGCTCCATTGCTGTTCATAGGGGTTGCTGGAAGAGACCCCATCCTTCCTGTTCTGTAACTGCCGGATTGGCTTAGGCGCCGCTGGTCATAGTATAGTGGCATAGAACTGAAACGTTAGGAAGTGCCTTGATCTGCTCATCCCACCGTTGGCAAGGTTATAGGTCCCAACCAGTCTGCTGTTAAAAGAACTGTTTATCGTGCTTTGCTATTGGAGTGCCAAATAAACAAGTGTTGGACCTTTCTCCGGTGTGTGAACTCCAGTTACTGGAAGCAGAGGGGAGGCTGGTGAGCTTGTAAGTACAGACTCGGTACATTAGCAGAACACATTGGCCCGAGGAAACATCAGGAAGTGGCCTTCATCTCCCTATTGTAATGGGGAGGACATGGGCCGTGGCGCATCTCACTCTCACAACTCAGAAACCCCTAGACATGAGTTGGTGTGTAACAGATGAAGAAGTTGGAGAGAGGGTGAGGTCGCTACACGTGGGGGCTCGTGAGTCCGGGATACAGTGTGTTCTAAAGATGGACTTGAGAATGTCTACATTTGAACTTTGCTGCCCAGAGGAGTTCCGAGCAGATCGGCCAAATTACTGGCCAAAGTGCGTCCCTGCTCGGAGTTGTGGAAATGACCCTAACACGGGGAAGGCCCATGCGGAGGAGCGGAAAAAGGGAGAGGTCCAGCCGTGTGACGTACTGCACGTGGGGACTGTTAACGCACTGCGCCACGAGGCACCCCATGGCGACATCGTTCGTGGGCGGAGTCAAGAGGAAGCCCGCGAAAATGTACAGCTCATGGGAGGAGTCTGGCCAAGTGTGGGGATACACGTGGAGACTCCGGCGCGGGGTCAGTGCATGATGGAGCAGCAGATAGTCGGGATGACCTCAAGTGCCCCGTGGATTATGGTTCCTCACCCCACGAGAATGACTTCCTTTGCTGCCCCCATCACAGACACGGGGATAAGACTTAGGCTCCGAGGGCGGTTGGCTCTGTACACCTGCAGAGACACGGAGGCCCTCGGTGTGATCTGTCCCGGCTGCTCGGGACTGGTGGTCACCCTGAAGCCATTCGGGCGATGTGAGGAGTGCAGAGAATTCCTTTTTGAGGTTGAGTCGTCCACAGCAAGACCCCGGGCTCTTCGCCTCAACCACCTCACGGGTACCGCTACTCCGGAAGGGGAGATCAAGGCCTTTGTCGAGGTTCCTGTGCGCGCTGACCAGGGCGATGGACTGCCCAACAGAGAAAAATCCGAAGATGCTGCTTCGGTCGCCACAAGTTCCCTGCTTCCACCACCGAAGAGGAAAGTTGGCCTAGTACAGGCATCCTATGGACGTGGTCGAGCTTCACCCCGCTGCTTGCCTGGCCTGGATGGCGCCGGTCGAGATGGAAGTCCCGGACATCCCAGTCTTCTACAAGGGTCAGGTGAGCCAGGGGCTGGGACTGTGGTGGTGGTTGGAGGTGTCGGGGGCCCATTGGAGGTGGAACCCCCCAGGGAAGATGATTCTGTGTCCACGGGTAGATATCTGCCTGCGGAGATGTATGACACCTCCGACCTAGAGTCGCTGTCTGACTGCGGAGACGATGGCGAGATAGACGAACTGTTCAGCCGCAAGGGCTGGGATAAAAAAACCACTTCTTGCTTCCCGTGCGGTACGGGATTCGCCTATGTACACAGGAGATAGCATGCCTCGGGTGGAAGACCCGCAGCTTACGAGGGAACCTACCCCTCCACCTGTGTCCTCATCTACTGTCACCCCACCTACTTTGGTTGTGGGGATACCCCGCGCTTCTGTGAGAGCGCCGAAAGTCAGTTCCAGGGAGCTGGTAAAGGCACCTCGGCATCCAGAAGCTATTGTGCTGCCTGGAACTGGAGAGAAAGCCACTATGCCACCTTTGGCCCGCTTGCAGAGACTGTTTTGCCACAAAGTAGCTCGGGAATATGGGTGGGAGTACCCGTATCTACCCCGGGACTTGCTGTATGAGGTGGAAGTCTGGAGAACAAGATGGTATGACGAGTTTGTGTGGGACAAGTTGAAGGTGCCCCATGCTCGCAGGTACCTGGAATGTGTGCCGTCAGTGTCTAAGAGGTTTGAGGACTGCAAAGCTGAATGGAAATTGGGGCGCCATATCCATGCTGACAAGATAGTCATTTGCAGAAGAGAAGGAGAAGATGTCGAGTATTCGATAGAGGCATTTGACAAACACCTGAAACCCCTGTACCTGCCGGATCCAAAGTTTTACTTATAGGAGAAAAGAACTCCTGTTTATTTATTTTGTGCACTTGAACTTTCTGGAAGAGCCATTCCCAGACACGCAGGACTGTGCCCTGCTTTTGTTTTTGTTTGGGCTTTTCTTTTTCTCGTTGGAGACTTGGGGACTGTTGTGTTTTCGTGTTTCCCCTTTTCTTCATGTGCCAAAGGCAAGGACATTTGGGAATAGTGGCAGAGTAGGGAAAGCTGGAAGAACGAAGATTCGTTGAGCGTCATGACCGCGGCGTTGTCACCAGGTGGCAGTGTTGCGCAACAAATGTTTGAAAATATTTCACCCACACATCACCTTGCTTGTTGGAGTGAGTGGGTCTCTCGGCTGACGGGCCCACTCATCCCAAATGACACAAAATTATGTTAGGATGTTGTTTTTTCTTTCCCCTGCAGGAGAATCGTCAATCAAGACCATTGAGAGTGGGTGGCTCTTAGACAGTGTGGGAGAGGGGTTGTGATTATGCAGATGTTAAAAATGTTTTATGACATAAGTTGTTTTATATGTTCCCCATTCCCTGAGCAGGTCTTGGCACTTGGGAAAAATTTTTAGAGGAATTGCTTCAGGGGTTTCACTCCATGCCACCACTTTATGGGAGGTATGGGTGTGCACCTGACGCTGGGGACCAGCGTCAAATTACAGGGGGGAGTGTGTAGCGGGGTCCTCAAATTGATGGGATACACCTGGGCAATAGTGTAACCCAGGTGTATAATTGTGTTAGGATTCAGACCCCTTTTTGTTTCGTGGAGGATTGGAGGATGTAATATTCTCCTTTGCCTGTGGGTGGCGTAGTACCCACAGGCTTCAGGTAGAATCATCCTCTGCAGTGCTCCCTGTTTGGTCTCTTCCCGGAGATGGTATGGCTGGGGCGGGGAACCCGCCGGGCCGTTGAAGGGAGGAGATAAAAGGGGGAGACGCCCTGACCACGAGGTCGTCTTCTTGCGGAGAAGGAGGTCCTCGGAGGAGGAGGGTTGCGGTCTGCACCCAGGGCCCTTAGGCCTGGGTGCGGGAGATCCAGGAGTCTGGTCCAGGTGCCCATGGCCTGGTCCGGAGTCATGTTGGCGTCCATCCCAGGCACCTTTAGCCTGGGGTGAGGTACTATCGAGGAGGCCTGGGGCCCAGTACCTTCGACTGGGTCCCGCTAGGGTGGACTGTCCGAGGGTCCCTGAGCGGAGGGACTCGTACCTGAGGTGAGGAGGCCGGGGAGGTTACCCACTGGAGACCCGGAGCAGCACCAACCCGGTGACAGTGGGCCTCTGGGAACTCTTTTGGGAGGACACATCCCCCTGATAGGGGCCACAGCGCATCGAAGAGGGCTCCATTGCTGTTCATAGGGGTTGCTGGAAGAGACCCCATCCTTCCTGTTCTGTAACTGCCGGATTGGCTTAGGCGCCGCTGGTCATAGTATAGTGGCATAGAACTGAAACGTTAGGAAGTGCCTTGATCTGCTCATCCCACCGTTGGCAAGGTTATAGGTCCCAACCAGTCTGCTGTTAAAAGAACTGTTTATCGTGCTTTGCTATTGGAGTGCCAAATAAACAAGTGTTGGACCTTTCTCCGGTGTGTGAACTCCAGTTACTGGAATCAGAGGGGAGGCTGGTGAGCTTGTAAGTACAGACTCGGTACATTAGCAGAACACATTGGCCCGAGGAAACATCAGGAAGTGGCCTTCACCTCCCTATTGTAATGGGGGGGACATGGGCCGTGGCGCATCTCACTCTCACAACTCAGAAACCCCTAGACATGAGTTGGTGTGTAACAGATGAAGAAGTTGGAGAGAGGGTGAGGTCGCTACACATCTTTTTGCAGGAGTTTTGTATTTCAGTCTCAACTTGTGGTTTTGCTTGCAGGGGATGTTTGGGTCAGGACCCTCCCATTTGCAAAGGGGGGTTTTATTCCATAATTTTCTTGACAAGGTTTTAAATTGTTGAAATATATAATGTGTAGCCATGGATTTATTGGAGTCTTGATAGACAAGGCGATTAGGGCTAGGCCTCCCCCTCCCCCTCCCTCTTCCCGAACAATTGATATGTAAATAAACCAGTTTGGTTTTTTAAGTAGCTGAGCATAACCGGAAGTTTCTTTTCAGCATTTATATAGCAGCAGAAAGTTGGTGGGAGGAGCTTGGGGTTGTCTGAAAGGTTGGGCAGTGAGATTTGTGTTTGGAAGGAAAATGGAAAGCATTTTGGCGTTTAAAAGTGTTTTTATATTTTGTTCCAGTTTTGTAAAATTTTATACTGAAATACAGTTTTGGGTAGAGAGCAAACGGGGGCATCACCATTATTGTAACATCTAGATGCAGGTAGAAAGAAGCCATAATATTGTTTTGAATAGTGGAGGATTTCATGATGCTTTGTTGGTTGTCTGACAAACACATTTACAGGGCTGCCGATAATCGGTTGAAGAGCATGTAAACGTGAGGAGTAGATTCTAGCATACCGGGAGGCCGTGTAAAATAATCGGAATACGCCGGGTGCCAGTACTGTAAAAATGGTCACTAAGCAGTACTGCTCCAAAAACTAGTGCAAGGGTGTCCTGGACGCGGGACACTTCATAAGCGATTCGAATCGTCATGGGTAATGTGCCGTCCATGCGTTGGAGGAAAAAAATTAGGCTCCACACCAGTCAGACAGCTGCACCGCACATGAGGTCTGGGTTTGGGGCTCCGGACATGAGACTCCTTAAAGGATGACATATCTGGTCAGAGGGTACAGTAAGGTGTACTCCTTTGGAAGGTACTTTTGATGTCTGGAGGTACGAGACCTCAGAATAAAGGTACCTTGGATGTAGTTGAGCTGTGACTTCAGAAATCTGTAATGATGAGTGTTGATGGAGGTGTAGTCTCATGCCCGTTTGTTTGAACTTTGTATGGCTGGTCCATGTAAGGTTCTCGAGCTGCTCTCATGTTTTTCCCATTGTATTTTTTTCTATTGCTGAAAGAGTAAAGGAAGAATTCTGGCTGTTTTTGTTTTTTTCATTTGTGGTTTTGGAAACTGGGAAGTATTTCCCCCACATTTGTATCGGAATGTTTGTATGTAGTAACGTGAATATGTTCGAACTTACCGCAGCGATCCTTCGATGCGTCGCGGCTGTTGTATGTTTGTAGGAACGGGAAAAGTAAGGGTTACAGAGGGTTTTGTTTGAATCGGTTTTGAAAGAATGTCATTGACAATTTACCAATGTACAGGAATGTCATTATTGTTTTACCATTCTTTGCAGGTTAAATATGAAGGATAGAGTAATGATTTTGCTTATAAGTATTTTTCAGGTCCAAGGAGTTTGTTCACAGAGAACAGGTGTATGTAGACAGCGGTACGTATGGATAAATACATGAGTCTAAGGGAGGTAAAAGTATCATAGGTTATTTCATTGTTTCTTTTTTCCTGCACCACGCATTTCTTCCTTCAGTCTGTAATGAGGAAGAAAAGGGGGGAGAATGATAAATGTAAGAATGACAGTTTTTTTTCAAACTAATAATAACCTCTGTAATTCTAACCAAGTTTGTGCCAAGACTGTCTTTCTTTGATAGAATTTGAATCAGCAAGCAGCAGTCTGGTGAAGTAGGTTCCCATCCCAGAGGCTAAGAACCTTTTGTCAATGGTTCCAGGTATTGTAAGCCACGCACAGGTTATGCAGTGACCACAGTCCCGATGTCTGGGTTATTGTCATATGAGGGTTGTTTGGAGGTCAATCAAAACCAGGGTCGTACTCTCCTCATTAGCTGTCACTTATATTCTCGGCTGATGGGGTGGGTGCGATCGTTGTGACATGAACTTCAAAATGTCCACCAAAAGGTTTTCACGAGTCCCTCCTGGACCCTGACTCAATAATCAGTTTACATTATTTCCAACCAGGTGACTGGGTCGTTGTAAAGAAGCTTGAGGGATGAGACCACGCCAGCCACTGCAAGAGGCGGCTCAACCACACCAAAGAATGAGGAGTATCTTTGTTTATTTATATTTTTGTTGTTTAGTAAATTTTAGCGAGGGTAACGGTGAAAAGCATCCCAAGTTATTATGTAAAGTGTATGTCCTGACTAGCTCAGAAAGCGAACAGGACCGATGGTCTGTTCTGAGTCTTCACCAAGTTTTAGTCCCCAGCGATGACAGCGGTACATGCCATTTATGATGTTATTATGGGTATGAGGAGTTTTGACAAACTAGTGAAGACTCCAGACAGACACTTGTCAATGGAATCTAACGATGCATTTTTAGAGGGTAAAATTGTTTAGTTTTAATGGCTCTGCCTCTTGTCGGTTTGGGTATCTAGGCAGCCCACAAGTGTGTTTGAACTTTAGTTTGGTGTTTATGTGGATCTGCAGCTTATAAAAGTAATTCCCCCAAAGCAAGAGGTTCATGCGTGATGGTGAAGCTGTTCCAACATCTTAGGTCGCGGCCGATCACGAGGATCTGATGGCGCGAGAAATTAAGAATGGCAGGGACAGCTAGAAGGGATTTGTTCACCAACCCCGACCAGGTCTGGGCATGGTGTCCTGCATGTACAAGGTGGGGGGGGCTCGGGCTTGGGATACGATTGAACAATTCTCATCCGTTAAGGATAGGGTTCTTCATGTAATTGTTGAAGCCAGAGCTGTAGCTAAGTGAAGGTTGGGAGTCTATTTTAAGGGTCTGGGAATCTTTGGGGATCTAATTTTTATTTTACAGCAGATCATGGTTAAAGGTAGTGGGAATATATATACTCATGTCATTTTTATTTCTATTCTTTCTATGTCGTGACGAGGTGCTCCTGTTGCCTGATTTGACGCGTGACCAGAGTTTCCTTGATGAGACGCCCCGAAGCCGGACCCACATACAAGACACAGAGGATCACAGACGGATCGGCGATTACTACAGCTCACCATGTCGTGTCCTCCTTTATAAGTCATGCCCCTGAAGAGTAGAGTCTACATGTCAAGCCGTGTTTTCCTTTTTATGGACTAAGGACTGATTCATTTCCAGGTGTAAGAAGCAGATCAACTTTCATCGAGGGACACATGGGGTGCATATGACAAAAAAGGGAGGACTGTTTATGGAGATGTATTTAATATGTATTGTCATAGTGTCACCCAGTGTTAGTACTTCCGCAACCCGCTCTAAACCCGCTCTAAAAGAGCTGATTGGGGTAGTCTGAGGCTGGTTGAATCCCGTCTGATAGGGGAAAACGTCTTCAGGTTGGAGTGTGATGTTTGCAGGGTGCGGATATGTCCGCCAACGGGGGCCCTCTGTGCATTAGCACGGACGATCGTTGAGGAGGGGATGTCCTCGCTCTGCAACAACATCATTGGTTATGAGCAGATGCGTGCTCTTGTCTCTGCTGTGTCTGATCAACATTGATTGGGATTCATAGTGCGCATCTGCAGATAGCCTCCCTCCCCCATTCAATAATAGTATAATCTGAATATGCGTTATTCTATGGAATAGCGCAGAATAAGGATTCTTATCAGCGGTAATATGAGAGCTTATGATCGTTTCAGAGTCAGGGAAGGCGTCCATGTTTTAAATCAATACGGCTTCGTTTGCTGGGAGCATATACGCTTTCCCTGCCCGGACACACCCATAAGACGTTAGCCATCATGCGTTATTGTATTCACTGTATGTATTATTGTATTGAATCCTTCCATTCTCTGTTGGAAGGGATGTCCTTGTCATTTTCCCTGTGTGAAGGTCACATGCTGTGACCTCACTTCCTGTTGGTAACTTCTTTAGTGAGGATCACATGCTGTGACATCACTTCCTGTTGGGATTTTAATCCTGTGGGGATTTCAATAAAAGGAGAGACACACGGCTCCCAGACACACTATGCTGGGAGGCTGAGATGAGAACATAAGATCTGTGTTGGTGCTTTCCTTGAATGAATGATGGAATGAACGGTGAGTGGAACTTAACTTAGCAAACTTAGCTAAAGATAGCATTATTGCAAAAAGATGAATCTAAAGTGTGTGCTTATAGAGCACAGGAATTATAGGCTGTGTGCTCTGCATAGAACCAATAATTCTACGACAGTAATATGGATGAAAATCTTTAAGAAAAATGGCATAGCTACCCCATCACCCCCCCCCCACCCCAGCCCATTACCAGCCCCTTTGGGTCTTGTATGGTTATTAAGGGGAACCCCGCACACAAAATAAAAAAGGCCCTATATACTCTGAACAGCCGTATACAGGCGGTGCATACAAGACAGGGACTGTAGGTTTGTTCTTATGTAGAATCTGTTTGTAATTTTGAACAGGTACATTGTTTAAGTGTAGCTCCAGCCAAGAAATCTATTTTTAAGCTTTTTGGAAAACATAGGGAAGGGTTATCACCCCTGTAACATTTGTTTTGCTGTCTGTGCAGTGTGCACCTGTTCAGAACAGTACACCTCACTTTCCGTCCTAATGACAAATGTTTTTTGAAAATTTGGGTTTTTTATTGAAACAAGAATTGGTGATAAAGCATCAGTGGAGAGGAGACACTTTTTTTCCCATATTAACTCTTATGCCCCGTACACACGATCGTTTTTAATGTCATTTTTTAAACCGACGTTTTTCTCCTCGTTTTTTTTCATGTTTCCTCTCAAGCCTGCCTTGCGTACACACCATCATTAAAAAAAACGATCAAGCAAAGCGCAGTGACGTTCAACACGTACGACGGCACTATAAAGGGGAAGTTCCGTTCGAATGGCGCCACCCTTCACGTTAGTAAAGTTTGTTGAGCGACGATTCGCGCTTTTCAGTCCGTTACTGTGTAATGAATGTGCTATCTCCATTACGAACGCTAGTTTTAGCAGAACGAGCGCTCCCGTCTCATACTTGATTCTGAGCAGGCGCGTTTTTTTCACGTCGTGAAAGCATACACACTATCGTTTTTCACGTCGTTAAAAAAAACGACATGAAAAACGAGGTGAAAAAAGAGAGCATGTCCGGAATTTTTAATGGCCGGTTTTCACGTCGTTAAAAATGCTCTGGAGCCTACACACGATCATTTTTAATGGCCATTTTTAAAAATGGCATTTTTAACGGCATGAAAAATTATCGTGTGTACGGGGCATAACAGGAGAGAATTTGCCTTCCTAGGGGTAGATTTCCTTTCACTTCCTGTTGTATCCTTCCGTTTGCAAGGAGGAGTCGTTTGTAAGTTGGATGTTTGAAAGTAGGGGCCTGCCGTATATACTCAGCTGAAATTTGCCCCTTACATGTTGGTGTTGCCACAACACTGTGAGCCCTCACAGTTACTCTTGGTGGGCGCATGAATGGGCCCTGCTGTGAATTATTAGATCAAGAATTGTAATTGCATGCCCCTGTTGAACAGGGGCTGAAAAATTGGGCCTTTGGTGGTGGTGGTGGTGGTGTTGACACAACACTGTAAGGCCTCACAGTTACTCTTGGTGGGCGCAGGAATGGGCCCTGCTGTGAATTATTAGATCAAGAATTGTAATTGCATGCCCCTGTTGAACAGGGGCTGAAAAATTGGGCCTTTGGTGGTGGTGGTGGTGGTGGTGTTGACACAACACTGTAAGGCCTCACAGTTACTCTTGGTGGGTGCAGGAATGGGCCCTGCTGTGAATTATTAGATCAAGAATTGTAATTGCATGCCCCTGTTGAACAGGGGCTGAAAAATTGGGCCTTTGGTGGTGGTGGTGGTGGTGTTGACACAACACTGTAAGGCCTCACAGTTACTCTTGGTGGGCGCAGGAATGGGCCCTGCTGTGAATTATTAGATCAAGAATTGTAATTACATGCCCCTGTTAAACAGGGGCTGAAAAATTGGGCCTTAGGCACTGGTGCCACAACACTGCAACCCCTCACAGATACTGTACTTGGAGCACAGCAATGAGCCCTGTTGCAAAGTATTGCATCAAAAATTGTAATTACAAGCCCCTGTTAAACAGGGGCTGAAAAATTGGGCCTTAGCCACTGGTGCTGGTGCCACAACACTGCAACCTCTCCCAGATACTCTAGTTGGAGTGCAGGAATGAGCCATGCTGCAAAGCATTGCATAAAAAATTGTAATTACATGCCCCTGTTAAACAGGGGCTGAAAAATTGGGCCTTAGCCACTGGTGGCGGCACCCAGAAACAAAAATGTTCTTCCAAGCTATCATCATCAATCAGATCATTGAGGAGGAGGAGGATAGTCAGTCAACATAACAGGACAGTCTCTCAGCATCAGCATCAGCCTTGAAGGGATGTGACATTTGAAAATAAATTAGTCTGTTATATCAGCTTCAGGTGTTTGGTAGCTGGTGGTGATCCAAGACTGGTTCATCTTTATGAAGGTCAGTCGATCAACAGAGTCGGTGGACAGGCGCACCCTGTTGTAACGAGCCCCTTTGCTCGCTCAGCTCCACTCTCCCGACACTCCTCTGCTCTATTGGATCATCCGGTGCTCCAGGATTCAAACTACCGTTATGTGCCATTCGAATCCATTTGTGGTCGGTCAGAACAAACACCAGGCAGGCTGTATGTAAGTTCAACCAAGAGAGAGTTTTATTATGACCAAAATCAAGTCTTATATACAGAAACAGAGGGGGTAACCAGAACATAAATTAACATGCTAATTAACTAAGTTCTTTAGACAGCCCAGGTGACTCCTAGATATGACCTTTTCAGGGTAGACATCCCGTCTCCAGGCTCACCTGCTAATACACATTCCTAAGTGTAAACATCACACATTTTAACAGGATCAAATTAGCACAGAGGACAGACAGATGGCTGGAGGTGATTGCATTCGCATATCCTTAGAGTGAAGGTGTGAAAATCCCAACAGTATGAATTAGTCACTCTAATATGGCATATACAGGGTCCCCAGAGTCTGTGTGTCTTGGGGGGACATGGACCTGAATCCAAAGTAACACCCCCCCAAGGGTCCCCAGGCATACAGCTCACAAAGAGCACCGATCCCCCAAATGCCAGGGCCCATGGTCGCAGGGCAAGAGGCTTGCATTCAGTCCCCTCCAAAAGCCCCTGTCCCGGCCAGGTCCGTCACACCTGTGATCCGTGACAAATCCTCCAGCAGCACTGAATGTGCGTTCTGAAAGAACGCTGGATGCAGGACAGGCCGGTAGCTCAATTGCATACTGTGCAAGCTCTGGCCAGTGATCCATCCTCAAGACCCAGTAAGCCAGAGGGTTTTCGGTGGGGAAGGTGTCCAAGTCTGACCTTGCCCCTAAGTATTCCTGCACCATGTATATCAGACGCTGGCGATGGTTGCTGGAACCGATCATACCTTGGGGCTGTGGACTAAAGAATTGTCTGAACGTATCGGTCAGACGGCCACCTTCCCCACCGCTCCTTCTTTGACTGACCAAAGCCTCAGCAACTCGTTGTCCAGGACCAGGAGTTTGTAACCTCCCAGTCTCTGGGAACGCGTTGCACAGACCTTTCTGCAAGGCCTCCCGGAGTTGTCTCATCCTCTGCTCCCTCTGCGACGGTAAGATAAGGTCCCCAACCTTACCCTTGTACCGTGGATCAAGGAGAGTGGCCAGCCAGTAATGGTCCCTCTCCTTGATCCGAAGAATACGAGGATCCTTCCGCAGACTTTGCAGGATCAGGGAGGCCATGCGGCGTAGGTTAGCTGAGGCATTCGGTCCAGAGTCCTCTGGGTCACTAAGGATGACATGATCCGCAGCCACCTCCTCCCAGCCACGTACAAGTCCACTGGTTTCTTGGGACTGTAAATCATCCCTAAAAGACTGCTGCTGATGATGCTGAGTGCCAGGCTCCACCTCCATGCTGACACAATCCTCCTCCTCCTCCTTCTCTTCTTCCTGTGCGATGGGTGGGACAGAAGGAACACTGTCTGGGTAAAGGGGGCCTTGAGAGGCAAGGAAGTCCTCCTCTTCCTGCCTCTGTTCTGCCTCAAGTGCCCTGTCCATTATTCCACGCAGCGTATGTTCCAACAGGTGGACAAGAGGTACAGTGTCACTGATGCATGCACTGTCACTGCTCACCATCCTCGTGGCCTCCTCAAATGGTGCCAGGACAGTGCATGCATCCCTGATCATGCCCCACTGGCGTGGTGAAAAAAACCTGAGCTCCCCTGACCCTGTCCTGGTGCCGTAGTCGCACAGGTACTCATTGATGGCCCTCTGCTGCGTGTGCAGCCGCTGCAGCATGGCCAACGTTGAGTTCCACCTGGTGGGCATGTCACATATAAGGCGGTTCTTGGGCAGGTTCAACTCCTTTTGCAGCTCAGCCAGGCGAGCACTGGCATTATAAGATCTGCGGAAATACACACAGACTTTAATGGCCTGCCTCAGGACATCCTGTAAGCCCGGGTACCTGCCCGAGAACTGCTGCACCACCAGGTTAAGAACGTGAGCCACACAGGGCACATGGGTCAGTTGTCCCTGTCGGAGAGCGGAGAGGAGGTTGGTGCCATTGTCGCAAACTACCATTCCTGTCCCCCAAACACACCAGCGCAAGCACGGCATGGCATCTTTTTGCCTGCGTACTTGCGTAGCCCCTTGAACGCCTACAGAGCACCGCTGGTTCCGAGGACAAAGCACAGGAAGAGGCCATGGAGGAAGAAGAAGAGGAGGGGGTGGAGGACAGAGGTGTGTCACAACCAGTAGTAGCATTTTGGAGGCGTGGCGGTGGAACAACCTCCAACACTACTGCACCTTGTCCTGCATCCTTCCCAGCTGCCAAAAGAGTGACTCAATGGGCCGTGAAAGAAAGGTAATGTCCCTGTCCATGCCTGCTGGACCATGAGTCAGCGGTAATATGCACCTTACCGCTGACCGCCCTGTCCAGCGAGGCTAAGACATTGCCTTCCACATGCCGGTAGAGAGCCGGAATCGCCTTCCGTGAGAAAAAGTGGCGTTTGGGAACCTGCCACTGAGGAACCGCACATTGCACAAACTCACGGAAGGGGGCCGTGTCTACCAACTAAAAAGGCAGCAGTTGAAGCGCTAGAAATTTAGCTAAGCTAGCATTCAACCGCTGGGCATGTGGATGGCTGGGAGTGAACTTCTTTCGACGGCCGAGCAGCTGGGGCAGGGAAATTTGCCTGCTAGAATCGGACGTCGGTGTACTACTAGCAGAGTGCCCGCAAGTACTTGGCTGTGACACACCTAATTCTACACCTTCATTCCTCTCAGTGCAGGTTTCAGAGAGGACTGGAGGTATAGTGGGGTTGGAGATCCCAGCTGATGCGGTGCAAGGAGAGGTCCGCTTTGTTCTTTGGTGTGGGTCTTTAAGGTAGGCTTGCCAACGAGCTGCATGGCAGGTCAACATATGTCTGGTCAAGCATGTGGTGCCCAAGCGGGTGATGTTTTGGCCACGCGATATACGCTTGAGACATATGTTGCAAACAGCAGCTGTGCGATCTGATGCACTCGACTCAAAAAAGGCTCACACCAAAGAACTTTTTGAATAACGGGCAGAGGCAGCGCCCTGCACAGGCGGAGCTCTGCGGTGTGATTCCGTCGGTGTGCTGCCCTTACGCTGGCCCCCGAGGGCATCATGCCTCGTTGGAGATGTGCCTCCTCCTCATCCTCCTCCTCCTCCTCTCTCCTATTAGGCACCCACGTGGAGTCAGTGACCTCATCATCCCCTCCCTCCTCATCACTGGAGCCAATCTGGCAGTATGCTGCAGCTGCTAGAACATGACTGCCAGATTGGTGTCCTTCTTGAGCATCCCCTCTCTCTGCTCTCACACTACTGCCTTCCTCTAGCTGGGTATCATCATCAGACCCTTCGAAACGCTGGGCATCCTCCTGGAGCATGTACCCAACACTGTGCTCAAACAGTTCGGGGGACTCTTGAGGAGGACATGGTTGGTCTAGGGAAGGAGTGACTGATGATGACATTGATACCAGGGAAGAGGACGCTTTGGCAGCTTCTTTGCCAGTACCCTGAGCCTGGGTGAGAGAGGATGAGGAGGATGAGGAGGGCTTGATCATCCACTCTACCAAGTCTTCGGCATGATGCGGCTCAACACGTGCAGCTGCCGAAAAGAAGGACAAGCGTGTCCCATGGCCACGTGCTGATGGCGATGCACCGCGTCCACGACCAGCACTGTTGTCTCTAGCCACTTAAGCCCCGGACCATTTGGTAGCTAAAGGACCAGAGGTGAATTCAGAATTTTGCACTGCGCTGCTTTAACTATAAATTGTGCGGACATGCAATGTTGTACCCAAACGAAATTTGCATCCTTTTCTTCCCACAAATAGAGCTTTCTTTTAATGGTATTTGATTGCCTCTGCGATTTTTATTTTTTGCGATATAAACGGAAAAAGACCGAAAATTTTGAAAAAAAATGATATTTTCTACTTTTTGTTATAAGAAAAATCGAATAAACTCAATTTTAGTCATACATTTAGGCCAAAATGTATTCAGCCACATGTCTTTAGTAAAAAAAATGTCAATAAGCGTATATTTATCGGTTTGCGCAAAAGTTATAGCGTTTACAAACTAGGGTACATTTTCTGGAATTTACACAGCTTTAAATTTATGACTGCCTATCTCATTTCTTGAGGTGCTAAAATGGCAGGGCAGTACAAAACCCCCCCAAATGACCCCATTTTAGAAAGTAGACACCCCAAGGAAATTGCTGAGAGGCATGTTGAGCCCATTGAATATTTTTTTTTTTTTGTCCCAAGTGATTGAATAATGACAAAAAAAAAAAAAATTACAAAAAGTTGTCACTAAATGATATATTGCTCACACATGCCATGGTTATATGTGGAATTGCACCCCAAAATACATTCTGCTGCTTCTCCTGAGTACGGGGATACCACGTGTGGGACTTTTTAGGAGCCTAGCCACGTACGGGACCCCGGAAACCAAGCACCGCCTCAGGATTTCTAAGGGTGTAAATTTTTGATTTCACTCCTCACTACCTATCACAGTTTTGAAGGCCATAAAATGCCAAAATAGCACAAAACCCCCCCAAATGACCCCATTTTAGAAAGTAGACACCCCAAGGAAATTGCTGAGAGGCCTGTTGAGCCCATTGAATATTTTTTTTTTTTGTCCCAAGTGATTGAATAATGACAAAAAAAAAAAAAAAAATAATTACAAAAAGTTGTCACTAAATGATATATTGCTCACACATGCCATGGTTATATGTGGAATTGCACCCCAAAATAAATTTTGCTGCTTCTCCTGAGTACAGGGATACCACATGTGTGGGACTTTTTAGGAGCCTAGCCGCGTACGGGACCCCGAAAACCAATCACCGCCTTCGGGATTTCTAGGCACAAATTTTTGATTTGACTCCTCACTACCTATCACAGTTTCGAAGGCCATAAAATGCCAAAATAGCACAAACCCCCCCCAAATGACCCCATTTTGGAAAGTAGACACCCCAAGCTGTTTGCTGATAGGCATGGTGAGTATTTTACAGCTCTCATTTGTTTTTGAAAATGAAGAAAGAACTTTTTTTTTTTTTCTTTTTTTTTTTCAATTTTCAAAACTTTGTGACAAAAAGCGAGATCTGCAAAATACTCACAATTAGTGTTGAGCGGACCCGAACTGTAAAGTTCGGGTCCGTACCGAATTTTGGCGTTTTCCCGACCCCGGACCCGGATTTTGCGCTAAAGTCCGGGTTCGGGTCCGGATTCGGGAATTTAATGGCGCAGTTAGAAATGCTTCAGGGGCCAGCCAATCACCATTTGATTAGCTGGTGTGCCCTTAGAAGCCATCATAGCCATGCCTACTAATGGCATGGCTGTGATTGGTCAGTGCAACATGTGACCCAGCATGTGACCAGCTTCTATATAAGCAAGAGGCACACAGCACAGATCGTCACTCTGCTTTTAGACAGTGTAGGGAAAGGATCCTGGCTGCTGTTGCTGTGAGGGAGAGAATTATATGATAGGAGTTAGTCCTGATTCTGCAATCTACTGATAGAAAAGATAGAGAGACAGTGTAGTGTAGTGTAGTGTAGGGGCAGGATCCTGTTTGTGCTTTCAGGGAGAGAGATTTAGATAGGAGTCCAGATTGAGAGATATAATAGCTCAGCGATCTGCATAGGTTTATCTGTTTGTGTTGCAAGCTCAGTGCACCAGCACTGCATTACGTTGAGTGATACACCTATTCCATACTGTGGCTGTATTGTGCTCTTGCTAAAAGACCCATTGCGGGCAGAAAAAAAAAAGGCACTTTATTGTGCTTTTGCTAAAAAGACCCATTTTTGGGCCCCAAAAAAAAAAAAGGCACTTTATTGTGCTGTTGCAAAAAAAAAAAGGCACTTTGTTGTGCGCAAAAAAGACCTATTTTTGGGCAAAAAAAATATTTTGCAGTGTATATCTCTAGTTGTGTGAAATAACCAATTTCTATATATTTTTCTTGTACTATGCTATACTAAAAAAAAAAAAAAAACTTTTTTTTGAATAGCATTCTCTGCAGCTGTGCGATTCAGCGGTTATATACTGTGGTTGTGTTGTGCTCTTCCAAAAAACGCCATTTAGGGCCACAGAAAATATTTTGCAGTGTGAAATACACATCTGGAGGTGTGTGAAAAAACAACATTATTTTTAAAAAGCATTCTCTGGCCTCTGCAGCTGTGCGATTCAGCGGTTATATACTGTTGGGGTTGTTGTGCTCTTGCAAAAAACGCCATTTAGGGCCACAGAAAATATTTTGCAGTGTGAAAAACATATGGAGGTGTGTGAAAAAACAACATTATTTTTGAATAGCATTCTCTGGCCTCTGCAGCTGTGCGATTCAGCGGTTATATACTGTTGGGGTTGTTATGCTCTTCCAAAAAACGCCATTTAGGGCCACAGAAAATAAATTGCAGTGTGAAATACACATGTGGAGGTGTGTAAAATAAACAATTTCTATATATTGTACAGTGCTATACTAAAAAAAACAACATTTTTTTTGAATAGCATTCTCTGCACTTCTATAGCTGTGCGATTCAGTGGTTAAATACTGTGGTTGTGTTGTGCTCTTCCAAAAAACGCCATTTAGGGCCACAGAAAATAAATTGCAGTGTGAAATACACATGTGGAGGTGTGTAAAATAAACAATTTCTATATATTGTACAGTGCTATACTAAAAAAAACAACATTTTTTTTGAATAGCATTCTCTGCACTTCTATAGCTGTGCGATTCAGTGGTTAAATACTGTGGTTGTGTTGTGCTCTTCCAAAAAACGCCATTTAGGGCCACAGAAAATAAATTGCAGTGTGAAATACACATGTGGAGGTGTGTAAAATAAACAATTTCTATATATTGTACAGTGCTATACTAAAAAAAACAACATTTTTTTTGAATAGCATTCTCTGCACTTCTATAGCTGTGCGATTCAGTGGTTAAATACTGTGGTTGTGTTGTGCTCTTCCAAAAAACGCCATTTAGGGCCACAGAAAATATTTTGCAGTGTGAAATACACATCTGGAGGTGTGTGAAAAAACAACATTATTTTTGAATAGCATTCTCTGGCCTCTGCAGCTGTGCGATTCAGCGGTTATATACTGTTGGGGTTGTTGTGCTCTTGCAAAAAACGCCATTTAGGGCCACAGAAAATATTTTGCAGTGTGAAATACACATGTGGAGGTGTGTAAAATAAACAATTTCTATATATTGTACAGTGCTATACTAAAAAAAACAAATTTTTTTTTGAATAGCATTCTCTGCACTTCTATAGCTGTGCGATTCAGTGGTTAAATACTGTGGTTGTGTTGTGCTCTTCCAAAAAACGCCATTTAGGGCCACAGAAAATATTTTGCAGTGTGAAATACACATCTGGAGGTGTGTGAAAAAACAACATTATTTTTAAAAAGCATTCTCTGGCCTCTGCAGCTGTGCGATTCAGCGGTTATATACTGTTGGGGTTGTTGTGCTCTTGCAAAAAACGCCATTTAGGGCCACAGAAAATATTTTGCAGTGTGAAATACACATCTGGAGGTGTGTGAAAAAACAACATTATTTTTGAATAGCATTCTCTGGCCTCTGCAGCTGTGCGATTCAGCGGTTATATACTGTTGGGGTTGTTGTGCTCTTCCAAAAAACGCCATTTAGGGCCACAGAAAATAAATTGCAGTGTGAAATACACATGTGGAGGTGTGTAAAATAAACAATTTCTATATATTGTACAGTGCTATACTAAAAAAAACAACATTTTTTTTGAATAGCATTCTCTGCACTTCTATAGCTGTGCGATTCAGTGGTTAAATACTGTGGTTGTGTTGTGCTCTTCCAAAAAACGCCATTTAGGGCCACAGAAAATAAATTGCAGTGTGAAATACACATGTGGAGGTGTGTAAAATAAACAATTTCTATATATTGTACAGTGCTATACTAAAAAAAAAAACATTTTTTTTGAATAGCATTCTCTGCACTTCTATAGCTGTGCGATTCAGTGGTTAAATACTGTGGTTGTGTTGTGCTCTTCCAAAAAACGCCATTTAGGGCCACAGAAAATATTTTGCAGTGTGAAATACACATCTGGAGGTGTGTGAAAAAACAACATTATTTTTGAATAGCATTCTCTGCACTTCTATAGCTGTGCGATTCAGTGGTTAAATACTGTGGTTGTGTTGTGCTCTTCCAAAAAACGCCATTTAGGGCCACAGAAAATAAATTGCAGTGTGAAATACACATGTGGAGGTGTGTAAAATAAACAATTTCTATATATTGTACAGTGCTATACTAAAAAAAACAACATTTTTTTTGAATAGCATTCTCTGCACTTCTATAGCTGTGCGATTCAGTGGTTAAATACTGTGGTTGTGTTGTGCTCTTCCAAAAAACGCCATTTAGGGCCACAGAAAATATTTTGCAGTGTGAAATACACATCTGGAGGTGTGTGAAAAAACAACATTATTTTTAAAAAGCATTCTCTGGCCTCTGCAGCTGTGCGATTCAGCGGTTATATACTGTTGGGGTTGTTGTGCTCTTGCAAAAAACGCCATTTAGGGCCACAGAAAATATTTTGCAGTGTGAAATACACATCTGGAGGTGTGTGAAAAAACAACATTATTTTTGAACAGCATTCTCTGGCCTCTGCAGCTGTGCGATTCAGCGGTTATATACTGTTGGGGTTGTTGTGCTCTTGCAAAAAATGCCATTTAGGGCCACAGAAAATATTTTGCAGTGTGAAATACACATCTGGAGGTGTGTGAAAAAACAACATTATTTTTGAATAGCATTCTCTGGCCTCTGCAGCTGTGCGATTCAGCGGTTATATACTGTTGGGGTTGTTGTGCTCTTCCAAAAAACGCCATTTAGGGCCACAGAAAATAAATTGCAGTGTGAAATACACATGTGGAGGTGTGTAAAATAAACAATTTCTATATATTGTACAGTGCTATACTAAAAAAAACAACATTTTTTTTGAATAGCATTCTCTGCACTTCTATAGCTGTGCGATTCAGTGGTTAAATACTGTGGTTGTGTTGTGCTCTTCCAAAAAACGCCATTTAGGGCCACAGAAAATAAATTGCAGTGTGAAATACACATGTGGAGGTGTGTAAAATAAACAATTTCTATATATTGTACAGTGCTATACTAAAAAAAACAACATTTTTTTTGAATAGCATTCTCTGCACTTCTATAGCTGTGCGATTCAGTGGTTAAATACTGTGGTTGTGTTGTGCTCTTCCAAAAAACGCCATTTAGGGCCACAGAAAATAAATTGCAGTGTGAAATACATATGTGGAGGTGTGTAAAATAAACAATTTCTATATATTGTACAGTGCTATACTAAAAAAAACAACATTTTTTTTGAATAGCATTCTCTGCACTTCTATAGCTGTGCGATTCAGTGGTCAAATACTGTGGTTGTGTTGTGCTCTTCCAAAAAACGCCATTTAGGGCCACAGAAAATATTTTGCAGTGTGAAATACACATCTGGAGGTGTGTGAAAAAACAACATTATTTTTAAAAAGCATTCTCTGGCCTCTGCAGCTGTGCGATTCAGCGGTTATATACTGTTGGGGTTGTTGTGCTCTTGCAAAAAACGCCATTTAGGGCCACAGAAAATATTTTGCAGTGTGAAATACACATCTGGAGGTGTGTGAAAAAACAACATTATTTTTGAATAGCATTCTCTGGCCTCTGCAGCTGTGCGATTCAGCGGTTATATACTGTTGGGGTTGTTGTGCTCTTGCAAAAAACGCCATTTAGGGCCACAGAAAATATTTTGCAGTGTGAAATACACATCTGGAGGTGTGTGAAAAAACAACATTATTTTTGAATAGCATTCTCTGGCCTCTGCAGCTGTGCGATTCAGCGGTTATATACTGTTGGGGTTGTTGTGCTCTTCCAAAAAACGCCATTTAGGGCCACAGAAAATAAATTGCAGTGTGAAATACACATGTGGAGGTGTGTAAAATAAACAATTTCTATATATTGTACAGTGCTATACTAAAAAAAACAACATTTTTTTTGAATAGCATTCTCTGCACTTCTATAGCTGTGCGATTCAGTGGTTAAATACTGTGGTTGTGTTGTGCTCTTCCAAAAAACGCCATTTAGGGCCACAGAAAATAAATTGCAGTGTGAAATACACATGTGGAGGTGTGTAAAATAAACAATTTCTATATATTGTACAGTGCTATACTAAAAAAAACAACATTTTTTTTGAATAGCATTCTCTGCACTTCTATAGCTGTGCGATTCAGTGGTTAAATACTGTGGTTGTGTTGTGCTCTTCCAAAAAACGCCATTTAGGGCCACAGAAAATAAATTGCAGTGTGAAATACACATGTGGAGGTGTGTAAAATAAACAATTTCTATATATTGTACAGTGCTATACTAAAAAAAACAACATTTTTTTTGAATAGCATTCTCTGCACTTCTATAGCTGTGCGATTCAGTGGTTAAATACTGTGGTTGTGTTGTGCTCTTCCAAAAAACGCCATTTAGGGCCACAGAAAATAAATTGCAGTGTGAAATACACATGTGGAGGTGTGTAAAATAAACAATTTCTATATATTGTACAGTGCTATACTAAAAAAAACAACATTTTTTTTGAATAGCATTCTCTGCACTTCTATAGCTGTGCGATTCAGTGGTTAAATACTGTGGTTGTGTTGTGCTCTTCCAAAAAACGCCATTTAGGGCCACAGAAAATATTTTGCAGTGTGAAATACACATCTGGAGGTGTGTGAAAAAACAACATTATTTTTGAATAGCATTCTCTGCACTTCTATAGCTGTGCGATTCAGTGGTTAAATACTGTGGTTGTGTTGTGCTCTCCCAAAAAACGCCATTTAGGGCCACAGAAAATAAATTGCAGTGTGAAATACACATGTGGAGGTGTGTAAAATAAACAATTTCTATATATTGTACAGTGCTATACTAAAAAAAAAAACATTTTTTTTGAATAGCATTCTCTGCACTTCTATAGCTGTGCGATTCAGTGGTTAAATACTGTTGGGGTTGTTGTGCTCTTGCAAAAAACGCCATTTAGGGCCACAGAAAATATTTTGCAGTGTGAAATACACATCTGGAGGTGTGTGAAAAAACAACATTATTTTTGAATAGCATTCTCTGGCCTCTGCAGCTGTGCGATTCAGCGGTTATATACTGTTGGGGTTGTTGTGCTCTTGCAAAAAACGCCATTTAGGGCCACAGAAAATATTTTGCAGTGTGAAATACACATCTGGAGGTGTGTGAAAAAACAACATTATTTTTGAATAGCATTCTCTGGCCTCTGCAGCTGTGCGATTCAGCGGTTATATACTGTTGGGGTTGTTGTGCTCTTCCAAAAAACGCCATTTAGGGCCACAGAAAATAAATTGCAGTGTGAAATACACATGTGGAGGTGTGTAAAATAAACAATTTCTATATATTGTACAGTGCTATACTAAAAAAAACAACATTTTTTTTGAATAGCATTCTCTGCACTTCTATAGCTGTGCGATTCAGTGGTTAAATACTGTGGTTGTGTTGTGCTCTTCCAAAAAACGCCATTTAGGGCCACAGAAAATAAATTGCAGTGTGAAATACACATGTGGAGGTGTGTAAAATAAACAATTTCTATATATTGTACAGTGCTATACTAAAAAAAACAACATTTTTTTTGAATAGCATTCTCTGCACTTCTATAGCTGTGCGATTCAGTGGTTAAATACTGTGGTTGTGTTGTGCTCTTCCAAAAAACGCCATTTAGGGCCACAGAAAATAAATTGCAGTGTGAAATACACATGTGGAGGTGTGTAAAATAAACAATTTCTATATATTGTACAGTGCTATACTAAAAAAAACAACATTTTTTTTGAATAGCATTCTCTGCACTTCTATAGCTGTGCGATTCAGTGGTTAAATACTGTGGTTGTGTTGTGCTCTTCCAAAAAACGCCATTTAGGGCCACAGAAAATAAATTGCAGTGTGAAATACACATGTGGAGGTGTGTAAAATAAACAATTTCTATATATTGTACAGTGCTATACTAAAAAAAACAACATTTTTTTTGAATAGCATTCTCTGCACTTCTATAGCTGTGCGATTCAGTGGTTAAATACTGTGGTTGTGTTGTGCTCTTCCAAAAAACGCCATTTAGGGCCACAGAAAATATTTTGCAGTGTGAAATACACATCTGGAGGTGTGTGAAAAAACAACATTATTTTTGAATAGCATTCTCTGCACTTCTATAGCTGTGCGATTCAGTGGTTAAATACTGTGGTTGTGTTGTGCTCTTCCAAAAAACGCCATTTAGGGCCACAGAAAATAAATTGCAGTGTGAAATACACATGTGGAGGTGTGTAAAATAAACAATTTCTATATATTGTACAGTGCTATACTAAAAAAAACAACATTTTTTTTGAATAGCATTCTCTGCACTTCTATAGCTGTGCGATTCAGTGGTTAAATACTGTGGTTGTGTTGTGCTCTTCCAAAAAACGCCATTTAGGGCCACAGAAAATATTTTGCAGTGTGAAATACACATCTGGAGGTGTGTGAAAAAACAACATTATTTTTAAAAAGCATTCTCTGGCCTCTGCAGCTGTGCGATTCAGCGGTTATATACTGTTGGGGTTGTTGTGCTCTTGCAAAAAACGCCATTTAGGGCCACAGAAAATATTTTGCAGTGTGAAATACACATCTGGAGGTGTGTGAAAAAACAACATTATTTTTGAATAGCATTCTCTGGCCTCTGCAGCTGTGCGATTCAGCGGTTATATACTGTTGGGGTTGTTGTGCTCTTGCAAAAAATGCCATTTAGGGCCACAGAAAATATTTTGCAGTGTGAAATACACATCTGGAGGTGTGTGAAAAAACAACATTATTTTTGAATAGCATTCTCTGGCCTCTGCAGCTGTGCGATTCAGCGGTTATATACTGTTGGGGTTGTTGTGCTCTTCCAAAAAACGCCATTTAGGGCCACAGAAAATAAATTGCAGTGTGAAATACACATGTGGAGGTGTGTAAAATAAACAATTTCTATATATTGTACAGTGCTATACTAAAAAAAAAAACATTTTTTTTGAATAGCATTCTCTGCACTTCTATAGCTGTGCGATTCAGTGGTTAAATACTGTGGTTGTGTTGTGCTCTTCCAAAAAACGCCATTTAGGGCCACAGAAAATAAATTGCAGTGTGAAATACACATGTGGAGGTGTGTAAAATAAACAATTTCTATATATTGTACAGTGCTATACTAAAAAAAACAACATTTTTTTTGAATAGCATTCTCTGCACTTCTATAGCTGTGCGATTCAGTGGTTAAATACTGTGGTTGTGTTGTGCTCTTCCAAAAAACGCCATTTAGGGCCACAGAAAATATTTTGCAGTGTGAAATACACATCTGGAGGTGTGTGAAAAAACAACATTATTTTTAAAAAGCATTCTCTGGCCTCTGCAGCTGTGCGATTCAGCGGTTATATACTGTTGGGGTTGTTGTGCTCTTGCAAAAAACGCCATTTAGGGCCACAGAAAATATTTTGCAGTGTGAAATACACATCTGGAGGTGTGTGAAAAAACAACATTATTTTTGAATAGCATTCTCTGGCCTCTGCAGCTGTGCGATTCAGCGGTTATATACTGTTGGGGTTGTTGTGCTCTTGCAAAAAACGCCATTTAGGGCCACAGAAAATATTTTGCAGTGTGAAATACACATCTGGAGGTGTGTGAAAAAACAACATTATTTTTGAATAGCATTCTCTGGCCTCTGCAGCTGTGCGATTCAGCGGTTATATACTGTTGGGGTTGTTGTGCTCTTCCAAAAAACGCCATTTAGGGCCACAGAAAATAAATTGCAGTGTGAAATACACATGTGGAGGTGTGTAAAATAAACAATTTCTATATATTGTACAGTGCTATACTAAAAAAAACAACATTTTTTTTGAATAGCATTCTCTGCACTTCTATAGCTGTGCGATTCAGTGGTTAAATACTGTGGTTGTGTTGTGCTCTTCCAAAAAACGCCATTTAGGGCCACAGAAAATATTTTGCAGTGTGAAATACACATCTGGAGGTGTGTGAAAAAACAACATTATTTTTGAATAGCATTCTCTGCACTTCTATAGCTGTGCGATTCAGTGGTTAAATACTGTGGTTGTGTTGTGCTCTTCCAAAAAACGCCATTTAGGGCCACAGAAAATAAATTGCAGTGTGAAATACACATGTGGAGGTGTGTAAAATAAACAATTTCTATATATTGTACAGTGCTATACTAAAAAAAACAACATTTTTTTTGAATAGCATTCTCTGCACTTCTATAGCTGTGCGATTCAGTGGTTAAATACTGTGGTTGTGTTGTGCTCTTCCAAAAAACGCCATTTAGGGCCACAGAAAATATTTTGCAGTGTGAAATACACATCTGGAGGTGTGTGAAAAAACAACATTATTTTTAAAAAGCATTCTCTGGCCTCTGCAGCTGTGCGATTCAGCGGTTATATACTGTTGGGGTTGTTGTGCTCTTGCAAAAAACGCCATTTAGGGCCACAGAAAATATTTTGCAGTGTGAAATACACATCTGGAGGTGTGTGAAAAAACAACATTATTTTTGAATAGCATTCTCTGGCCTCTGCAGCTGTGCGATTCAGCGGTTATATACTGTTGGGGTTGTTGTGCTCTTGCAAAAAACGCCATTTAGGGCCACAGAAAATATTTTGCAGTGTGAAATACACATCTGGAGGTGTGTGAAAAAACAACATTATTTTTGAATAGCATTCTCTGGCCTCTGCAGCTGTGCGATTCAGCGGTTATATACTGTTGGGGTTGTTGTGCTCTTCCAAAAAACGCCATTTAGGGCCACAGAAAATAAATTGCAGTGTGAAATACACATGTGGAGGTGTGTAAAATAAACAATTTCTATATATTGTACAGTGCTATACTAAAAAAAACAACATTTTTTTTGAATAGCATTCTCTGCACTTCTATAGCTGTGCGATTCAGTGGTTAAATACTGTGGTTGTGTTGTGCTCTTCCAAAAAACGCCATTTAGGGCCACAGAAAATAAATTGCAGTGTGAAATACACATGTGGAGGTGTGTAAAATAAACAATTTCTATATATTGTACAGTGCTATACTAAAAAAAACAACATTTTTTTTGAATAGCATTCTCTGCACTTCTATAGCTGTGCGATTCAGTGGTTAAATACTGTGGTTGTGTTGTGCTCTTCCAAAAAACGCCATTTAGGGCCACAGAAAATATTTTGCAGTGTGAAATACACATGTGGAGGTGTGTAAAATAAACAATTTCTATATATTGTACAGTGCTATACTAAAAAAAACAACATTTTTTTTTGAATAGCATTTTCTGTAGCCGTGCGATTCAGCGGTTACGTGCTGTGGGTGTGTTGTGGTCTGGCAAAAAACGCCATTTAGGGCCACAGAAAATATTTTGCAGTGTGAAATACACATCTGGAGGTGTGTAAAATAAACAATTTCTATATATTCTTCTTGTACAGTGCTATACTAAAAAAAAAAAACTTTTTTTTTTAATAGCATTTTCTGTAGCTGTGCGATTCAGCGGTTACGTGCTGTGGGTGTGTTGTGGTCTGGCAAAAAACGCCATTTAGGGCCACAGAAAATATTTTGCAGTGTGAAATACACATCTGGAGGTGTGTGAAATAAACAATTTCTATATATTTTCCTTGTACTGTGCTATACTAAAAAAAACAACCTTTTTTTTTTGAATAGCATTTTCTGCAGTTCTGTAGCTGTGCGTTTCAGCCATTACGTACTGTGGGTGTGTTGTGGTCTTCCAAAAAACGCCATTTAGGGCAAGATCCTAAATTTGGAAAATATGAGGGGAAGGTCAAAGGGACGTGGTGGCCCCGGTCGTGGTGCTGCTGGTGGAGCTCCTGTTGCAGGGAGAGGACGTGGTGGATCTGTGCCAGCTACACGCACAAGTGAAACACCTTCCTCAGGTGCGAGTAGGCGACCGAGCCTGCGGCGGTATTTTGTCGCGCCTAATGAGGCTGTACCAATGTTTAGGCCAGGACAAGTACAGGCGATAGTAGATTGGGTTGCTGACAGTGCCTCGGGTTCCTTCACATTGTCTCCCACCCACTCTTCTGATGAAAGATCAGAGTTGGCACCTGAAGCCCATGTCCATCAGTCTTTCACCTCACCCCCTTGCAAATCAGCCAAGCAGTCTGAGCCCCAAATCATGCAGCAGTCTCTTCTGCTTTTCGATGACTCTGTTAGCAGGGTTTCTCAGGGCCATCCACCTAGCCCTGCCCCAGAAGTGGAAGAGATTGAGTGCACCGATGCCCAACCACTTATGTTTCATGATGGGTACATGGGAGGACCGTCGCAGCACGTCTCGGATGATGACGAAACACAGGTGCCAACTGCTGCTGCTTTCGCAATTGTGCAGACAGACATGGAGGGCAGGGGTGAAGACTGGGTGGAAGATGATGTGGAGGACGATGAGGTCCTCGACCCCACATGGAATCAACGTTATGCAGGTGACCAGTGTAGTTCGGAGGAAGAGGCGGTGGTCGCACAGAGCCACCAGCACAGCAGAAGAGGGAGCAGGGTGCAAAAACGGAGCATTCGTCCCCTAGACAGTACATCTGCTACTGCCCAACGCAGCAAGGGACCGAGCACACCAAAGCCAGGTCCAAGGACTTCCCTAGCGTGGCAGTTCTTCACACAGTGTGTTGATGACAAGACACGAGTGGTTTGCACGCTGTGCAATCAGAGCCTGAAGCGAGGCATAAACGTTCTCAACCTGAGCACAAGCTGCATGACCAGGCATCTAAGTGCAAAGCACGAGCTGCAGTGGAGTAGACACCTCAAAAACCAAGAAAGGTCTCTGGCTCCTCCTGCTTCCTCTTCTGCTGCAGTCTCGGCCTCTTCATCCACCTCTGTAGTGACAGTGGCACCTGTCACCCCGCAAACAGAGGATCTGCCAGCAACACTACCACCTGGGTCACCAACCATCTCCACAATGTCCCATGGAAGCGTTCAGCTCTCTATCTCCCAAACATTGGAGCGGAAGAGGAAGTACCCCCCTAGCCACCCGCGATCCCTGGCCCTGAATGCCAGCATTTCAAAATTCCTGGCCTTTGAAATGCTGTCATTCCGTCTGGTGGAGACGCAGAGTTTTAAAAGCCTGATGGCATTGGCTGTCCCGCAGTACGTCGTGCCCAGCCGCCACTACTTTTCCAGGCGAGCCATCCCTTCCCTGCACAACCAGGTGGGGGACAAAATCAGGTGTGCACTGCGCAACGCCATCTGTGGCAAGGTCCACCTAACTACGGATGCGTGGACCAGTAAGCACGGTCAGGGACGTTATATCTCCCTAACAGCACACTGGGTAAATGCAATGGCGGCTGGGCCTGAGGCAGATAGCGGTTTGGCGCATGTCCTTCCACCACCGAGGATTGCAGGGCGCTTCAGTTTGCCTCCTGTTGCTAACTCCTCCTTCTCCGCTTCCTCATCCTCTACCGCCTCCTCATCCATTCAGCGTAACACCTTCACCACCAACTTCAGCACAGCCAGGGGTAAACGACAGCAGGCAGTTTTAAAACTTTCCTGTTTGGGGGAAAATCCCCACACCGCGCAGGAGTTGTGGAGGGACATGGAACAACAGACCGATGAGTGGTTGCTGTCAGTGAGCCTCAAGCCCGGCCTGGTGGTGTGCGATAATGGGCGAAATCTCGTAGCAGCTCTGGGTCTAGCCGGTTTGACGCACATCCCTTGCCTGGCGCATGTGCTGAACTTGGTGGTCCAGAGGTTCCTTAAAAATTACCCCAATATGCCAGAGCTGCTGCAGAAAGTGCGGGCTGTCTGTGCGCACTTTCGGCGTTCTCACCCTGCTGCTGCTCGCCTGTCAGCGCTGCAGCGTAACTTCGGCCTTCCCGCTCACCGCCTCATATGTGACGTGCCCACAAGGTGGAACTCCACCTTGCACATGCTGGCCAGACTGTGCGAGCAGCAGCAGGCAATAGTGGAGTTTCAGCTGCAGCAATCACGCGTGAGTCGCTCTGCGGAACAGCACCACTTCACCACCAATAACTGGGCCTCCATGCGAGACCTGTGTGCCTTGTTGCGCTGTTTCGAGTACTCCACCAACATGGCCAGTGCCAATGACGCCGTTCTCAGCGTTACTATCCCAGTTCTATGCCTCCTTGAAAAAACGCTTCGTGCGATGATGGAAGAGGATGTGGCACAGGAGGATGAGGAGGAGGAGGAGGAAGCGGGATCATTTCAAAGGCTTTCAGGGCAGTCTTTCACAAGTGGCTACGAGGGTGGGTTCCTGCACCAACAAACGCCAGGTACACAATTGTCCGGCAGAAAGGGCACAGTTCTGGAGGATGACGAGGTGGAGGAGAAGATGGAGGAGGAGGAGGAGGAGGAGGAGGAGCCATGTTCACAGCAGGGTGGCACTCAGACCAGCTCGTGGCCATTACTGGTGCGTGGCTGGGGGGATACAGAGGACACAGACGATACACCTCCCACAGAGGACAGCTTTTCTTTGCCCCTGGGCAGCCTGGCACACATGAGCGATTACATGCTGCAGTGTTTCCGCAACGACAGCCGAGTTGCCCACATTTTAACTGGTGCTGATTACTGGGTGGCCACCCTGCTGGATCCCCGTTACAAGGACAACGTACCGTCCTTAATTCCCTCACTGGAGCGGGATCGTAAGATGCGCGAGTACAAGCGCACGCTGGTAGACGCGCTGCTGGTGGCATTCCCACCTGACAGCGGGCGTACGGTGGAAGCACAAGGCGAAGGCAGAGGAGGAGGAAGAGGTCGCCAACGCAGCCGGGGCACCGGCAGCACCTCAGAAGGCAGGGTTAGCATGGCCGAAATGTGGAAAAGCTTTGTCAGCACGCCACAACAACCAGCACCACCAGCTGAGATGGAACGTCTTAGCAGGAGGCAGCATTTCACCAACATGGTTGAGCAGTATGTGTCCACAGGCCTACACGTACTGGATGACGGGTCTGCCCCCTTTAACTTCTGGGTCTCCAAATTGGGCACATGGCCTGAGCTTGCCGTTTATGCCTTGGAGGTGCTGGCCTGCCCTGCAGCCAGTGTATTATCTGAACGTGTATTTAGCACGGCAGGGGGCGTTATCACAGACAAGCGCAGCCGCCTGTCCAGAGCCAATGTGGACAAGCTCACGTTCATTAAAATGAACCAGGCATGGATCCCACAGGACTTGTCCGTACCTTGTGCAGAATAGACATGTATACCGGTGTTGTGACAAAAACTGTCCGGCCATCGGATTGTGCCCGGCCTGTACTGCGCAGGCGCAGCGCTTGCGCAGTACAGAGGACAAGGAGATTCACAAAATCTCCGAAGATGAACGGCGCCTGCGCTGTGAGTGCAGGTTCAAGCCCCACCATCCAAGAGGACATACGGTAGCACATAGTAACAGGGCCCCTCACGGGCTCGCTTCGATCGCGGCCTTGCTTGGCTCGGCTTGAACCACGGATGGTGTGGCCTTCACCTGAACTCAACACGCAGGCGCCGTTAGTCTTGGGAGATTTTTGAAATCCCCTTGTCCTACATACTCAGCAAGCGCAGTACAGGGCGGACACTATTCGACAGGGGACAGAATTCGACACATCACCGGCCTTACCCAGCCATTGTTGTATTTTTGAACCAGTGTTGGCTACCTCGTCCTCCTCCACCGCCGCTTCCACCTACACAGCCACATCCACCGCCACCTCAACCTCCTACTCCATATGGACCTCGTCCTGCTAGGCCAAGATTAAAATTTTTATTTTATTTTTTTGTAGCGCACAGATCCTTTCCCCCTTACCTGCCTTTATGTTGTTGGCTCTTCGCAGGAGGGAGAAAGGCACACCGCACTACCAGCCCGTATCCTCCTATATAAAGAGGTTGAGCGGTGTACTTGACGGGCCGTGTCCACAGCCGGAGTCAAAACTCCTCCAGAGGATGATTCTTACCTCTACTGTAGGTAGAGGCAAGTCCTTTAATTGCCAGTAAAGTCAATGTCCACACCAGCTGAAACTCCAACTCTTATTCTCTCATGGCAAAATAAACTGTACTCAGATAGAAAAGGTTAGAGCAAAGAAACAGGACAGCTTAAGGTGTGGAGGAGGTCCAGGCACAAACGTAGCACATTCACTTCACTGTTTAGGTTTCTCAAACAGTTTTTGGCGCACGGTCTCTGCCACAGACATTGAGGTTGGTCTCTGCCACAGACCGGGTGTACAAGGCCCCTGCCACGGGCCTGGAGAACTTTGGTCTCAGCCACAGACCAGGGTGTATAAGGCCCCTGCCACGGGCCGGTTGAATAAGGCCTCTGATACAGTCAAGGTGACCTTGAGCTTCTCCTTCTACGAACCTAGCCCATATCAAGGGGAAGACATCTCTCCAGGGAGTCAACAGACCATTCCTTCACCGTGACTCCCGCATCGGTCCATCAGAATGATCCTCACTTCCCTGGAACAGGGTCCCCTACACGAGGCGGCTCTGGACTCCAGGCTTTACTCCCGCCCCTAGGCCTCCATACCCAGGGCAGCAAGAACTCCAGGATAGTACCTCACCCCGGGCTAAAGGTGCCCGAGATGGAACAGGAACACATGCACCCAGGCCGAAGGCACCTGGGCGCGGACCCCACTGGACATCAGCCCCCAGGCCAAAGGTCTGCCCCTTTTATATGCTCTCCCGGCATGCACAGCAGGTTCCCCGCCCCGCTGTACTACTGCCAAGAGGGGACACAAAAGGCGCCACCTGTAGGCCGCAGGGAACTGCACACCAATACTGTCCCCCGAGGACAAAATTGTCCATGAATCCTACAGAATTAGGGTATTTGAGCCTATTTACCACTCAAACACTTTCCTTAAATTTAGCACCCCGCTACATTTTTATTTCAAAGTATTTTATTTTCCCACTAGCTTATCCATTAAATTAAATCATTTATTCCATAAAGGGCGTATTCTGGGGCATTCCCACCATATGTGTGGCATCGTGCCGTTGAGTTTCTGAGGTTCTTAATGACTTCCTGTACCTCTTCTGCTGAAAAGGGGGCCTCCAGCATATTTTTTTATTTTAAAAAATTTTTTATGTTCTTTTAAGTTATTTCCTATCCACATTTGTTTGCAGAGCACTTGCCATGTTCTTAACAACATTTTGCTGCCATTTGCAGCCCTCTAGCCCTTTCCATTACTTTTTTAGAGCCTTTTTAGTCGTCAGAAGTCCGGGTCCCCATTGACTTCAATGGGGTCCGGGTCCGGGTTCGGGTTAAAGTTCGGTCCCGAATCCGAACTTTTTTCCGAAGTTCGGCCGAACCCGCCGGACCCGAATATCCAGCTACCCGCTCAACTCTACTCACAATACCTCTCAGCAAATAGCTTGGGGTGTCTACTTTCCAAAATGGGGTCATTTGGGGGGGGGTTTGTGCCATCTGGGCATTCCATGGCCTCCGAAACTGTGATAGGCAGTGAGAAGTGAAATCAAAAATTTACACCCTTTAGAAAGCCTGAAGGGGGTGATTGGTTTTTGGGGTCCCGTACGCGGCTAGGCTCCCAAAAAGTCTCACACATGTGGTATCCCCGTACTCAGGAGAAGCAACAGAATGTATTTTGGGGTGTAATTCCACATATGCCCATGGCATGTTTGAGCAATATATCATTTAGTGACAACTTTGTGCAAAAAAAAAAAAAAAAATTATTTTTTCCGCAACTTGTGTCAACATATAAAATATTCCATGGACTCGACATGCCTCTCAGTATATAGCTTGGGGTGTCTACTTTCCAAAATTGGGTCATTTGGGGGGGTTTTGAACTGTTCTGGCATTTTATACACAACATTAGGAAGCTTACATCCACTCTTCTAACCACTTGAAGGCCTCGTACACACGGCCGATTTTCTCGGCAAGAACCAGCAAGAAACTTGCTGGCAGAGAGGTCTTGCCGAGTAAATCGGTCGTGTGTACGCGGCTATCGGGTTTCTCGTCGAAAAAACCGACAAGAAACCTCGACGAGAAAATAGAGAACCTGCTTTCTATTTTCTCGTCGAGATTCTCCTCGGCATGTTTCTCGACGAGAAAAGGGAGTGTGTGTACACTTACCTGTCCTCCCGGAAGCCCGCGCATGTTCGAAATGAATTCGACGCATGCGCGGTAGCTTCCTAGGCATACGTAGGGTATACCAAGATGGCGGCGACGGCATTGAATGTGACGAGCGCATGCTCGTCGTAGTCGATGACGTCACCGCGTACGCTCCATTCAAAGAACCGCGGGTTCTTTGAAACGAGCGTGTGTACACTCGGCCGGGACAAGTTTCTTGTCCAAGAATCTCGTCGAAAAAAACGACATGTTTTTTTCAACGAGAATCTCGGCCGTGTGTACGAGGCCGAAGACAAAGCCCTTTTTGACACTTTTTGTTTACATGAAAACATATTTTTTTTTTGCAAGAAAATTATGTTGAACCCCAAAACATTATATATATTTTTAAAGCAAAGGCCCTACAGAATAAAATGGTGGGTGTTGCATTTTTTTTTTCTACACAGTATTTGCGTAGCGATTTTTCAAACGCATTTTTTGGGGAAAAAATACACTTTTTTTAATTTTAATGCACTAAAACACACTATATTGCCCAAATGTTTGATGAAATAAAAAAGATGATCTTAGGCGGAGTACATAGATACCAAACACGACATGCTTTAAAATTTCGCACAAACGCGCATTGGCGACAAACTACATACATTTTTAAAAGCCTTTAAAAGCCTTTACAGGTTACCCCGTTAGATTTACAGAGGAGGTCTACTGCTAAAATTACTGCCCTCGATCTGACCTTCGCGGTGATACCTCACATGCATGGTGCAATTGCTGTTTACATATGACGCCAGACCGACGCTTGCGTTCGCCATTGGGCAAGAGCAGGGCAGGACAGGGGTGCTTTTTTTTTTTTATTTTTTTTTTATTATTAATTTTGCTTTTTTATTTTATTTTTAAACTGTTGCTTCCATATTTTTTTTTTTTATCATTTTTATTGTTAGCTCAGGGAATGTAAATATCCCCTATGATAGCTATAGGTAATGACAGGTACTCTTTTTTGAAAAAACTGGGGTCTATTGGACCCTAGATCTTTCCTCTGCCCTCAAAGCATCTGACCACTCCAAGATCGGTGTAACACTTTTTATATCCGGGGGGGTCATTCCCTCCCACTGCTTGTAAAAGCAGTCCAGAGGCTAATTAGCCACTAGGATTGCTTTTACATGAAAGCCGGCCGCTGGCTGAAAAGAATGATACCAAGATGATACCTAAACCCGCAGGCATCATTCTGGTATAAACATTCAAAGTCCAGCAACATACCAGTACGTTGCTGGTCCTTGTTGGACATGTATTGTAATCTGTTTTTTCATGCAGCCTGTTGGCTGAATGAAAAAAAAAAGATTGATCGGTGGGTATGCCCACCATTAGAATACCGCCCTTCATCCACCCACTTCTAATGATGGGCATACATGCACCATTTATATATGCCGAAGCATGGGGGCATCTTCCCGCAAAAGTTATGCCGCGTACACATGGTCAGACTTTTCCACGGGCAAGCCTCCGTCGGAATTTCGACTGTATGTACGCGGCATTAGGAGCAAAATCGCTCCTCCGCCCCTGCTGCCCCAATGCTTTGGCATATATGCTTTTTTTTTTTTTAACTGTGGTGGCGAAATCACCTCCTACAGCACTGGAGTCGCAGGGATCAGGCCTGTCTCTGCGAACGCTGCAGTTATGTGTGTTTTTGTTTTGTAAGTGACAGTGATCGATCGATACTGCACTTGGGTGGCCTGGGCTGGACGGAGGGGCAAAACGCAGGTGCCAGCAGGTATCTGGGCTGATCCCGCTAACACTGCGTTTTTGGGAACCCTAAACTGCTGGGGACGCTAGTATAGATCTGATCAGATCAGATATTGATCTGTTCAGATACTATACCACTAAGGGGGGTGTATGCTTCACGCGTGGGTGTTAGCGTTACTGGCACTAACCTGACGCTGCCTGGGGTGTGACGCAGACCCTCTCTGACGCTAAAACCTAATTGATATCACCCGCCGGGCGATCAGGGGGTTAAACCTTTATTGGGTTATATACGGCGGGTGCCCTGACACTATAAAAAGCAAACTAACTAACCAGCATCACCCGTAACACTTATATGGTGATTACTGGTGAAAGGGTTAACTAGGGGCAATTAGGGGGTTAAAACCTTTATTAGGTAATATATGGGGGTACCTGACGCTATATAAAAACCTGACAGCGAACCTAAAAAAAATTACTGGCTACCGATCTGCATCACCGACACTAATGCCGCGTACACACGATCGTGATTCACGGCGGTGAAAACACCGCCGTGAATCACGGCATGAAAAAAAATGAAAAACGAGGGAACGGCATGTTCCCCCACACACGACCATTTTTCCCGTCATTTTTTTCTTTGACGAGAAAAACGACCATCTGTGGGCTCCGCGGCAGTGTCTCCCTATGGGAAAACTGCCGCGGAAAAAAATGATGGAAAAAACGATGAGAAAATTTAGAACATGTTCTAATTTTTCTCGTCGTTTTTCCTGCCGTTTTTCTCAATGAGAAAAACGGCATAAAGCCCACAGACGATCGTTTTTCTCGGCGAAAAAAAAAATGACATTTTTCCAGACGGGAAAAATGATCGTGTGTACGCGGCATAAGACAACGATCATAAAAACGATCGCTTAGCGACAGTGGTGATAGGGGGTGAAAGGGTTACCTGGGGGGCGATCAGGGGGTTAAACCTTTGTTAGATAATATATGGGGGTACCTGACGCTATAAAAACCTGCGGCGAACCTAAAAAAAATTACTGGCTACCGATCTGCATCACCGACGCTAAGACAGCGATCAGAAAAATTATCGCTTAGCGACAGTGGTGATAGGGGGTGAAAGGGTTACCTGGGGGGCGATCAAGGGGGTTAAACCTTTATTAGGTAATATATTGGGGTACCTGACGCTATAAAAACCTGCGGCGAACCTAAAAAAAATTACTGGCTACCGATCTGCATCACCGACGCTAAGACAGCGATCAGAAAAATTATCGCTTAGTGACAGTGGTGATAGGGGGTGAAAGGGTTACCTGGGGGGCGATCAAGGGGGTTAAACCTTTATTAGGTAATATATGGGGGTACCCGACGCTATAAAAACCTGCGGCGAACCTAAAAAAAATTACTGGCTACCGATCAGCATCACCGACGCTAAGACATCGATCAGAAAAATGATCGCTTAGTGACGGCGGTGCTAGGGGGTGAAAGGGTTACCTGGGGGGTGATCAAGGGGGTTAAACCTTTATTAGGTAATATATGGGGGTACCCGACGCTATAAAAACCTGCGGCGAACCTAAAAAAAATTACTGGCTACCGATCAGCATCGCCGACGCTAAAACATCGATCAGAAAAATTATCACTTAGTGACCGTGGTGATAGGGGGTGAAAGGGTTACCTGGGGGGCGATCAAGGGGGTTAAACCTTTATTAGGTAATATATGGGGGTACCCGACGCTATAAAAACCTGCGGCGAACCTAAAAAAAATTACTGGCTACCGATCAGCATCACCGACGCTAAGACATCGATCAGAAAAATGATCGCTTAGCGACGGCGGTACTAGGGGGTGAAAGGGTTATCTGGGGGGTGATCAGGGGGTTAAACCTTTATTAGGGGGGGGGGTTAGGGGGCTACACTGGACCTAAAACTAAATGTACTGACACTTTTACAGTCACAAATGTCACTGATTGCAGTGATCACTAAATAAATGGTCACTGCAATCAGTGACACTGTGACTGGGGGGTGATCTGGGGGGGTCTGGGGGGGCGATTTATGTACCTATGTGTCCTGGTGTCAGTGTAGTGTTGTGTGCACTAACCTGCATCTTCTCCTGTACGGCGCTCGGTATATGTGAGCGCCGCAGGAGAGATGACATCACTTCCTCCAGCCTGTGTAAACAAGCACACAGGCAGGGGAAGCTCTCATTCGCCGGGAGCGATCGAGAGGGGGTGGCCGGAATCGAACGGCCATCCCCTCATGCCGGATCGCTCCCGAAGGTAAAACGACCGCTCACTGTAAAGAAGGGGGTCCGATCGGACCCCCCAACTATACAAAGGCAATCACGTACATATACATGATTCTGCCTGTCTGTGCCATTCTGCCGACGTATATTTACAGTGGACGGTCGTTAAGTGGCTAGACACAGAGCCTGCTTGTCCTCTTTTATTGGCTCCTGACTGTCTGCCTCTCCTTGTTTGCCTTCCAGACATTCTAATGGCCTGCAGGAAAATGGGAAAACCAGCAATAAGGCCTAGCTTCAGGAGTATATTTTGCAGGAATCACACTACGCCTGCTGTAGGTGCTGCAAATGCCTGTTGGTGTAACACACCAGGAAAAAGCAGCAATACAGGCTAACTTCAGGTGTAATATGATCAGGAGGCACACTCCGCCCGCTGTAAGTGCCGCAAATGCCTGTTGGTGTAACACACCAGGAAAAAGCAGCAATACAGGCTAACTTCAGGTGTAATATGAATAGGAGGCACACTCCGCCCGCTGTAAGTGCTGCAAATGCCTGTTGGTGTAACACACCAGGAAAAAGCAGCAATACAGGCTAACTTCAGGTGTAATATGATCAGGAGGCACACTCCGCCCGCTGTAAGTGCCGCAAATGCCTGTTGGTGTAACACACCAGGAAAAAGCAGCAATACAGGCTAACTTCAGGTGTAATATGATCAGGAGGCACACACCGCCCGCTGTAAGTGCCGCAAATGCCTGTTGGTGTAACACACCAGGAAAAAGCAGCAATACAGGCTAACTTCAGGTGTAATATGATCAGGAGGCACACTCCGCCCGCTGTAAGTGCCGCAAATGCCTGTTGGTGTAACACACCAGGAAAAAGCAGCAATACAGGCTAACTTCAGGTGTAATATGATCAGGAGGCACACTCCGCCCGCTGTAAGTGCCGCAAATGCCTGTTGGTGTAACACACCAGGAAAAAGCAGCAATACAGGCTAACTTCAGGTGTAATATGATCAGGAGGCACACACCGCCCGCTGTAAGTGCCGCAAATGCCAGTTGGTGTAACACACCAGGAAAAAGCAGCAATACAGGCTAACTTCAGGTGTAATATGATCAGGAGGCACACTCCGCCCGCTGTAAGTGCCGCAAATGCCTGTTGGTGTAACACACCAGGAAAAAGCAGCAATACAGGCTAACTTCAGGTGTAATATGATCAGGAGGCACACACCGCCCGCTGTAAGTGCCGCAAATGCCTGTTGGTGTAACACACCAGGAAAAAGCAGCAATACAGGCTAACTTCAGGTGTAATATGATCAGGAGGCACACTCCGCCCGCTGTAAGTGCCGCAAATGCCTGTTGGTGTAACACACCAGGAAAAAGCAGCAATACAGGCTAACTTCAGGTGTAATATGATCAGGAGGCACACTCCGCCCGCTGTAAGTGCCGCAAATGCCTGTTGGTGTAACACACCAGGAAAAAGCAGCAATACAGGCTAACTTCAGGTGTAATATGATCAGGAGGCACACACCGCCCGCTGTAAGTGCCGCAAATGCCAGTTGGTGTAACACACCAGGAAAAAGCAGCAATACAGGCTAACTTCAGGTGTAATATGATCAGGAGGCACACTCCGCCCGCTGTAAGTGCCACAAATGCCTGTTGGTGTAACACACCAGGAAAAAGCAGCAATACAGGCTAACTTCAGGTGTAATATGATCAGGAGGCACACTCCGCCCGCTGTAAGTGCCGCAAATGCCTGTTGGTGTAACACATCAGGAAAAAGCAGCAATACAGGCTAACTTCAGGTGTAATATGATCAGGAGGCACACACCGCCCGCTGTAAGTGCCGCAAATGCCTGTTGGTGTAACACACCAGGAAAAAGCAGCAATACAGGCTAACTTCAGGTGTAATATGATCAGGAGGCACACTCCGCCCGCTGTAAGTGCCGCAAATGTCTGTTGGTGTAACACACCAGGAAAAAGCAGCAATACAGGCTAACTTCAGGTGTAATATGATCAGGAGGCACACTCCGCCCGCTGTAAGTGCCGCAAATGCCTGTTGGTGTAACACACCAGGAAAAAGCAGCAATACAGGCTAACTTCAGGTGTAATATGATCAGGAGGCACACACCGCCCGCTGTAAGTGCCGCAAATGCCAGTTGGTGTAACACACCAGGAAAAAGCAGCAATACAGGCTAACTTCAGGTGTAATATGATCAGGAGGCACACTCCGCCCGCTGTAAGTGCTGCAAATGCCTGTTGGTGTAACACACCAGGAAAAAGCAGCAATACGGGCTAACTTCAGGTGTATAATGTGCAGGAGGCTTAGCAACAATGACACTGACACTGTCCCCTGCCTATCCTTCTCTCTCCCTGCACACAAGGTTTATCAAAGTATGACACTGACACTCTCCCTGCCTATCCTTCTCTCTCCCTGCACACAAGGTTTAGCAAAGAATGTGACACTGACACTGTCCCCTGCCTATCATTCTCTCTCCCTGCACACAAGGTTTAGCAAAGAATATGACACTGACACTGTCCCCTGCCTATCCTTCTCTCTCCCTGCACACAAGGTTTATCAAAGTATATGACACTGACACTCTCCCTGCCTATCCTTCTCTCTCCCTGCACACAAGGTTTAGCAAAGAATGTGACACTGACACTGTCCCCTGCCTATCCTTCTCTCTCCCTGCACACAAGGTTTAGCAAAGAATATGACACTGACACTCTCCCTGCCTATCCTTCTCTCTCCCTACACACAAGTTTGAGGTACAAATAGCACTGACACTGTCCCTGCCTATGTAAATCTTTCCCTGCGCCGGAACACACTACACAAGGCCGCCGCGCTGGCGGCCTTTTATAGTGTGGGGCGTGTGCTAAACCCCCTGAGCTATAATTGGCCACAGGCAACCTGCCTGTGGCCAATTATGGCTCTCCTAGCTGCCGGCGCTGTGATTGGCCAAGCATGCGGGGTCACAGTGCATGCTTGGCCAATCACAGCGCCGGGATTGCACTGCGATGGCGCAGTGTATTGTGGGCCGTTCGCGTCACTCGAATTTGGCGCGAACGGCCCAAATCGTTCGATGTTCGCCGAACGGTCGAACAGCCGATGTTCGAGTCGAACTTATGTTCGACTCGAACACCGAGCTCATCCCTAGCCACATCCTATGAAATATTGAAAAAGGAAAATTTGGGGGACTTTGGACTTCGTAGGCACAGATTGACAAAGATATTTTAGAAAAATATAACAATTTAGTAAAGTACAACATACATCATTAATTAAAATGAATAGACCTCTAAAAACAAAACACAGATATGTACATGGATAATAAGATTTCAGACACTGAAGGATAGCCAAGACAATAACAGAACCTAAGGGAGGGAATCCCTCTCCGTAAACGTAAGATCCTGAGGGTTGGCTAGATACCGACAGTGGAAGATGTTGTTGTTGCAGAAAATAAAATCCAAAGCTTTAACATGTTTCACGTGAGGGCACGCTTCTTCAAAAAGCAGAACATAAATGACTAATAGAGGAGAATACAATGTATTAGAGATATGTAATAGTAATCATACAATTAACATAGAAAAGTAAACAATGTAATGTAATTAGTGATGATCCAAAAAGAGGGCCGGCGTCATAGAGAACAACAGAGACATAGACAAATTGAGCTCCATGCAGGACGAACAATCCATGGGGGCGTGGTAAACAATTAGAACATGTAAAAGTATCTTAGATTATGAGATTATATAATAATACTAAATATTAAAGCCAACCAAGGAATAAATAGATGGATATATTTTGGTTTAGACCAAAAAGTAGAGAACTTGCTAACTAGTCATGTGTAATAAATATATAAACATATACTCACGAGGTAAAGGTCTTTCAACTTGGATTTCGGTAAGTAGAAGAGTTAAAATATGTCAACCCCCTAAACAGAACCCTGGAAAGGGAGGGGGAGGGGAGGAGGGGGAGGGGGAAGGGTCAAGGAGAAGGGAAGGGGACAGGGGATTGTAAAAAGGGGGGCAGGGGGAGGGGGGGTGTAACGACACCCCAAGTATGAAAGGGGGTAACGCCGTTTAGATATCTTCCCTCTCCTGGACACACATTCGCTACCGATCCTCCACAGTCAGGCGACCACTTCCCATAGGAATAATCCTTCCAAGGAACGAGACAACGCTCTGTATCTTTACAGAATAGATTGACTTTATTGCAAAACACTGTAATGCGGCGTACACACGATCGTTTTTCATGCCATTTTTTAAACCGACGTTTTTCTCGTCGTTTTTTTTCATGTTTCCTCTCAAGCCTGTCTTGCGTACACACGATCATTTTAAAAAACGTTCAAGCAAAGCACAGTGACGTACAACACGTACAACGGCACTATAAAGGGGAAGTTCCGTTCGGATGGTGCCACCCTTCATGTTAGTAAAGTTTGTTGAGCGACGATTCGCGCTTTTCAGCCCCCTGCTTTTCAGTCCATTACAGCGTGACAAATGTGCTATCTCCATTGCAAATGCTAGTTTTACCAGAACGTGCGCTCCAGTCTCATACTTGATTCTGAGCATGCGCGTTTTTTTTCACCTCGTCAAAGCATACACACCATCGTTTTTCACGTCGTTAAAAAAAACGACATGAAAAATTACGTGAAAAAAGAGAGCATGCTCGAAATTTTTAATGGCCGTTTTTCACGTAGTTAAAAATGCTCTGGAGCATACACACGATCGGTTTTAATGCCCATTTTTAAAAATGGCATTTTTAACGGCATGAAAAATGATCGTGTGTATGGGGCATAACTTATATACACATAGAGAGGAGTTTCTGGCCCTCCTCTCAGAATACATCTTTGACCAGAGCTAATTTACATGAGCCACTTAAATACAGCTGATGACTCACACATATGACAGTAGGCTAGCTTTTGTCTCCCAATCCACATTTCTTAGAAGACAACAGGTTAGCTTTTGCCTTTCTAGTTTAAATGATTATGCATGACCCTTTTGTGTTCCCCCAGCCAGCCGGTCTGCTAGGGTCCAATACCTATAATTACAGACTTAATTATCACTATTCACAATAGAGAATAGAATGCAATCCCTATAATTACAGGCTTAACTCAAACACGCCACAATAGACAATAGAATGTAATCCGTTACATCTCTCCCCTTTCGGCAGGAGACTAACACAGGAGGAGACCCCAGACGGGTTGACTCCGAAGGTAGTCCATAGTTCCATTCCCCTAATGCCGGTATCCACACAGTACTCCAAATAAATTGCTCCAAACAGAGCATTACTTACCCAGCCAACCTCTGCCTCTCTCAGAGAACATATCCGCCGCTGGGGAGAGGCCTGGACTGGCCCTTCTCCCTGGGGTCCTTTCAGCTGCTGGAGAGAAGACAGGGTGACTGGGCTCAGTCCGTCATGCTGTTGGGGATCTGGGCCGACTGCCTAGCATCCCTGGAGTATACAAGTGGATACTGAAGTCCCATCCTCTTGTGGTAGGTGAAAATCCCGCAGTGCTTGCAAAGCAAGGCTGACATCCTCCTGTCTCAGTGTCACACCATTTTCTGGGGTTGTATCAGTGAGGACCGAAGTCCCATCCAGTACCACAGGAACTCCCTCTTCTGTTAGTTGAGAGCAGAGGCTTGCGGCACTCTGCTCTGTTGCCAGCTCTTCTGCTGGGGACTCCTCACCATCTGCTCTGGCTAACTGTTGGGGAGGGAAAAGGGCTGCTTCTCCTCCCTGCATCTCTGAAATCCCCTGGGAAAGAGGAACCATCACCTTCTCACCTTGGGCCTCCAAAACTGCCACGGGTGTAGAGCAGGGGTCTGCAGTACTCTGTCCTGCTGCCAGTACTTGGGCAGGCGATGCATAATCCCTAACATCCTCTGAACAGTCCCTTAAGTCCATACCTTCTGTAATCTGTGGCTGGGGAGATGAGCCAACTGCCCTAGCTCCCTGGAACTCCATATCATCCACTTCGGTTTTAGGGATGGCAATCCTCAGATTTTCCACTGCTGATTCTTCAGCCAGGATTTCAGAGTTGTCCACTGGTATGTCCCAGGCAACGGGAGCACCACCCTGCTGCTGAGCAGATTCTAGCAGCTGTCTGTAGGCGATCTCCGATTGCCGTATTTCCGCCATTCTCTGCTCATGTTGCCGCTCTAGTTCTCTCTCTTGTCGCTCTAGTTCTTTCTCTTGTCGCTCTCGTTCTCTCTCTTGTCGCTCTCGTTCTCTCTTTCGTCGCGCATCCTGCAGCTGGATGCCTCTAATGGCTTCCTGTATGGCGGTCTCTGATGGGTTAGCACCATATAATGCCAAGCGCTGTCGAACTCGTTGCTGAAACAAGTCTTCAACTGACCGGGGTCCTGCATCACCATCCCTCTGGTCCATCTCGGCTAGCTCCCTGATCAAGGTGGCCTTGTTCTTTGTCCCACTGGTCCCTCCACGGCTCTCAAGTAGGTCTTTCAGCGTGGCTTTCCTGCAGGCTGCATAGCTGGTCATTCACTGTGGTGGTTTGGAGTGTCCCAGGAACTGGAGGGAAAATCCCACTGCTGCCACCAATGTAACGACACCACAAGTATGAAAGGGGGTAACGCCATTTAGATATCTTCCCTCTCCTGGACACACATTCGCTACCGATCCTCCACAGTAGGGATGAGCTTCGAGTTCGAGTCGAACTCATGTTCGACTCGAACATTGCCTGTTCACCCGTTCGCCGAACAGCGAACAAATTGGGGTGTTCGCGGCAAATTCGAAAAATCTATGGGAGAAATCTAAAGTGCTAATTATAAAGGCTTATATGCGAGTTATTGTCCTAAAAAGTGTTTGGGGACCCGGGTCCTGCCCCAGGGGACATGTATCAATGCAAAAAGAAGTTTTAAAAACGGCCGTTTTTTCGGGAGCAGTGATTTTAATAATGCTTAAAATGAAAAAATAAAAGTGAAATATTCCTTGAAATTTCGTACCTAGGGGGTGTGTATGATATGCATGTAAAGTGGCGCATGTTTCCCGTGCTTAGAACTGTCCCTGCAAAAAATGTCATTTTTGAAAGAAAAAAAGTCATTTAAAACTCACTCGCGGCTATTAATGAATTGTCGGCTCCCGGCAATACATACAAAAGTCATTGATAAAAAATTTAAAAAAAGCGTGGCGGTTCCCCAGAATTCAATTACCAGGCCCTTCAGGTCTGGAATGGATATTAAGGGGAACCCCGCCGCAAATTTAAAAAAAAATTGACGTGGGGTTCCCCCAAATATCCATTCCAGGCCCTTCAGATCTGGCATGGATTTTAAGGGGAACTCCACCCCAAATTTAAAAAAAAATGGCGTGGAGTCCCCCTAAAAATCCATACCAGACCCCTTATCCGAGCACGCAACCTGGCCGGCCGCAGGGGAAAAGGGGGGACGAGAGAGCGGCCCCCCCTCCCTCCTGAACCGTACCAGGCCACATGCCCTCAACATGGGGAGGATGTCCCCATGTTGATGGGGACAAGGGCCTCATCCCCACAACCCTTGCCCGGTGGTTGTGGGGGTCTGCGGGCAGGGGGATTATCGGAATCTGGAAGACCCCTTTAACAAAGGGGACCCCCAAATCCCGCCCCCCCTATGTGAATTGGTAAGGGGTACATTGTACCCCTACCATTTCACGAAGAAAGCGTAAAACAATGTTTAAAAAAACACACAAACACCTTGAAAAAGTCCTTTATTTAAAAAAAAAAAAAAAAACATTCCAGCGGTGAAATCCAGTGTCCCGCGGCGATCCCGATGTCCAGCGCTGTCCTTCATTGGTTGTGCCTGAGCGGACCTGATGGGGAACTCCCTCTCAGTATTTTAAATGTATAGACCCGCCCCTTCTAAAGTTCCCCATCAGGTCCGCTCAGCGGACCAGATGCGGAACATGAGAAGGGGCGGGTCTATACATGTGTTACCAGTGAGAGCAGTTCCCCATCAGGTCCGCCCCCTCGGTATGTCGGACCCGCCTACGTCATTGGCTTGAGCGGGGAACTTCCTTCACTGTGTAATTTAAATTTACATAGTGAAGGAAGTTCCCCGCTCAAGCCAATGACGTAGGCGGGTCCGACATACCGAGGGGGCGGACCTGATGGGGAACTGCTCTCACTTTGGTAATACATGTATAGACCCGCCCCTTCTCATGTTCCGCATTTGGTCCGCTGAGCGGACCTGATGGGGAACTTTAGAAGGGGCGGGTCTATACATTTAAAACACTGAGAGGGAGTTCCCCATCAGGTCCGCTCAGGCACAACCAATGAAGGACAGCGCTGGACATCGGGATCGCCGCGGGACACTGGATTTCACCGCTGGAATGTTTTTTTTTTTTTTTAAAATAAAGGACTTTTTCAAGGTGTTTGTGTGTTTTTTTTTAAACTTTTTTTACGCTTTCTTCGTGAAATGGTAGGGGTACAATGTACCCCTTACCAATTCACATAGGGGGGGCGGGATCTGGGGGTCCCCTTTGTTAAAGGGGTCTTCCAGATTCCGATAAGCCCCCCGCCCGCAGACCCCCACAACCACCGGGCAAGGGTTGTGGGGATGAGGCCCTTGTCCCCATCAACATGGGGACATCCTCCCCATGTTGAGGGCATGTGGCCTGGTACGGTTCAGGAGGGAGGGGGGCCGCTCTCTCGTCCCCCCTTTTCCCCTGCGGCCGGCCAGGTTGCGTGCTCGGATAAGGGGTCTGGTATGGATTTTTAGGGGGACTCCACGCCATTTTTTTTTACATTTGGGGTGGAGTTCCCCTTAAAATCCATGCCAGATCTGAAGGGCCTGGAATGGATATTTGGGGGAACCCCACGTCAATTTTTTTTTACATTTGCGGCGGGGTTCCCCTTAATATCCATTCCAGACCTGAAGGGCCTGGTAATGGAATTCTGGGGAACCCCCACGCTTTTTTTTTATTTTTTATCAATGACTTTTGAATGTATTGCCGGGAGCCGACAATTCATTAATAGCCGCGAGTGAGTTTTAAATGACTTTTTTTCTTTCAAAAATGACATTTTTTGCAGGGACAGTTCTAAGCACAGGAAACATGCGCCACTTTACATGCATATCATACACACCCCCCAGGTACGAAATTTAAAGGGATATTTCACTTTTATTTTTTCATTTTAAGCATTATTAAAATCACTGCTCCCGAAAAAACAGCCGTTTTTAAAACTTTTTTTGCATTGATACATGTCCCCTGGGGCAGGACCCAGGTCCCCAAACATTTTTTAGGACAATAACTTGCATATTAGCCTTTATAATTAACACTTTAGATTTCGAACGTTCGAGTCCATTGTATTTAATAGGGTTCTAAAGTTCACACGAACATTTTGTCTGTTCGCAGGTTCTGGTGCGAACCGAACAGGGGGGTGTTCGGCTCATCCCTGCTCCACAGTCAGGCGACCACTTCCCATAGAAAAAATCCTTCCAAAGAACGAGACAACGCTCTGTATCTTTACAGAATAGATTGACTTTATTGCAAAACACTGTAACTTATATACACATAGATAGGAGTTTCTGACCCTCCTCTCAGAATACATCTTTGACCAGAGCTAATTTACATGAGCCACTTAATTACAGCTGATGACTTACACATATGACAGTAGGCTAGCTTTTGTCTCCCAATCCACATTTCTTAGAAGACAACAGGTTAGCTTTTGCCTTTCTAGTTTAAATGATTATGCATGACCCTTTTGTGTTCCCCCAGCCAGCCGGTCTGCTAGGGTCCAATACCTATAATTACAGACTTAATTTTCACTATTCACAATAGACATAAGAATGCAATCCCTATAATTACAGGCTTAACTCAAACACGCCACAATAGACAATAGAATGTAATCCGTTACATCTCTCCCCTTTCGGCAGGAGACTAACACAGGAGGAGACCCCAGACGGGTTAACTCCGAAGGTAGTCCATAGTTCCATTCCCCTAATGCCGGTATCCACCCAGTACTCCAAATAAATTGCTCCAAACAGAGCATTACTTACCCAGCCAACCTCTGCCTCTCTCAGAGAACATACCCGCCGCTGGGGAGAGGCCTGGACTGGCCCTTCTCCCTGGGGTCCTTTCAGCTGCTGGAGAGAAGACAGGGTGACTGGGCTCAGTCCGTCATGCTGTTGGGGATCTGGGCCGACTGCCCAGCATCCCTGGAGTATACAAGTGGATACTGAAATCCCATCCTCTTGTGGTAGGTGAAAATCCCGCAGTGCTTGCAAAGCAAGGCTGACATCCTCCTGTCTCAGTGTCACACCATTTTCTGGGGTTGTATCAGTGAGGACCGAAGTCCCATCCAGTACCACAGGAACTCCCTCTTCTGTTAGTTGAGAGCAGAGGCTCGCGGCACTCTGCTCTGTTGCCAGCTCTTCTGCTGGGGACTCCTCACCATCTGCTCTGGCTAACTGTTGGGGAGGGAAAAGGGCTGCTTCTCCTCCATGCATCTCTGAAATCCCCTGGGAAGAGGAACATCACCTTCTCACCTCGGGCCTCCAAAACTGCCACGGGTGTAGAGCAGGGGTCTGCAGTACTCTGTCCTGCTGCCAGTACTTGGGCAGGCGATGCATAATCCCTAACATCCTCTGAACAGTCCCTTAAGTCCATACCTTCTGTAATCTGTGGCTGGGGAGATGAGCCAACTGCCCTAGCTCCCTGGAACTCCATATCATCCACTTCGGTTTTAGGGATGGCAATCCTCAGATTTTCCACTGCCGATTCTTCAGCCAGGATTTCAGAGTTGTCCACTGGTATGTCCCAGACAACGGGAGCACCACCCTGCTGCTGAGCAGATTCTAGCAGCTGTCTGTAGGCGATCTCCGATTGCTGTATTTCCGCCATTCTCTGCTCATGTTGCCGCTCTAGTTCTCTCTCTTGTCGCTCTAGTTCTTTCTCTTGTCGCTCTCGTTCTCTCTCTTGTCGCTCTCGTTCTCTCTCTTGTCGCTCTCGTTCTCTCTCTTGTCGCGCATCCTGCAGCTGGATGCCTCTAATGGCTTCCTGTATGGCGGTCTCTGATGGGTTAGCACCATATAATGCCAAGCGCTGTCAAACTCGTTGCTGAAACAAGTCTTCAACTGACTGGGGTCCTGCATCACCATCCCTCTGGTCCATCTCGGCTAGCTCCCTGATCAAGGTGGCCTTGTTCTTTGTCCCACTGGTCCGTCCACGGCTCTCAAGTAGGTCTTTCAGCGTGGCTTTCCTGCAGGCTGCATAGCTGGTCATTCACTGTGGTGGTTTGGAGTGTCCCAGGAACTGGAGGGAAAATCCCACTGCTGCCACCAATGTAACGACACCCCAAGTATGAAAGGGGGTAACGCCGTTTAGATATCTTCCCTCTCCTGGACACACATTCGCTACCGATCCTCCACAGTCAAGCGACCACTTCCCATAGGAATAATCCTTCCAAAGAACGAGACAACGCTCTGTATCTTTACAGAATAGATTGACTTTATTGCAAAACTCTATAACTTATATACACATAGATAGGAGTTTCTGACCCTCCTCTCAGAATACATCTTTGACCAGAGCTAATTTACATGAGCCACTTAATTACAGCTGATGACTCACACATATGACAGTAGGCTAGCTTTTGTCTCCCAATCCACATTTCATAGAAGACAACAGGTTAGCTTTTGCCTTTCTAGTTTAAATGATTATGCATGACCCTTTTGTGTTCCCCCAGCCAGCCGGTCTGCTAGGGTCCGATACCTATAATTACAGACTTAATTATCACTATTCACAATATACAATAGAATGCAATCCCTATAATTACAGGCTTAACTCAAACACGCCACAATAGACAATAGAATGTAATCACACCCTATCACAGCAAGTATTACATAACAGCCCACACACAGTATATACCCAATATTTGCTATGTATATACAGTATGGGATATGGCTATCACAGATCATGGTGGGGTTCTCATTCACCCTGTGCCCCAAGTGAGACACAGGGTGGTTTACACATAAGAGGCATTGGGGAAGCTGAAGCAAGGGTATCTCATACTTTCTAAGAGCTTCTGGGTTCCCCGGGCCCTTCCGTTACAGGGGTTTTTTGGGGGGTTTTGTTAGGGGGGAAGGCAAGGAGATCTCCGAGAGGGAGCTAAAGTCAGCCGCGTCAGTGGTAAGGGGTGAAATTTAGCAGATGGTTGCAGACTAAAAACAAAAGCAGAAATAGAGATAAAAGCAAGAATATTGTATATATAAAATAAAATGATATGCAACATTGGTAAAGAGCGGTTTTAATAATAGAGCACTTACCCGAAACAGAGATTGTTGAACTTAAAAAGTCAACAAGTATTCCAAGGTAGCCTCAAAGGTATATCCAATATAATAGTTCAATGGGACATGTTGATAATAGTAGTGGTCATTGAGAAAAAAATGTATATATTGATGCACAATGACAAACTTGACCAAGAGAGGGAGTCAGCTCTCTAGTTTAAATAAACAAGAAACAAATACAATGTGTCAAAATTGTATATCAGGGAATGATGCTATAATAGTTAACAGGCACTAAAACAGCAAAATAAAGAGGAGATCACTTCCAAATAGCCAGCAGGTAACACCTGACCAGTATCAGAAGGAAATATGCCATATAGACAGCTAAGGTCGGTGCTGTATTAGGCTGGGTTCACACTTGTGCGACACGACAGCCGTCCTACTTTGGATCCGACTTTGCCCTGCGACATGAAGCCGACATATGTCCGACTTTCAATGATCGGGGATCCGACTTGGATCCCCGCCAATACCAGGCACTGTGTTTGGTATGAATCCTGAGCGGGAACTCCACGCCAAATTTTAAATAAAAAACCTGCATGGGTTCCCCCTCCAGGGGCATACCAGGCCCTTGGGTCTGGTATGGATTTTAAGGGGAACCCCTACGCCGAAAAAACAACGTGGGGGTCCCCCCAAAATCCAAACCAGACCCTTATCCGAGCACGCAACCTGGCAGGCCGCAGGGGAAGAGGGGGGGCCGAGAGAGTGGCCCCCCCCTCCTGAACCGTACCAGGCCGCATGCCCTCAACATGAAGGAAGAAAGAACCGGAGAACGAGAGAAGAACCGGAGAGCGCGGAGACGACACCGGAGACCCCCGAAGTCGGAAGAGACCCCCGGAGTCGGAAGAAGACCCCCGGAGCTGTGTAATAAATTACTTTAAAAAGCTGTGTGTGTTATTTATTGCCATTTTTTTCCACCAGGTGAATGGGTAGGGGTACGATGTATCTGGGGGCCCCCTTATTAAAGGGGGGCTCCCGGATTCCGATAAGCCCCCCGCCCGCAGACCCCGACAACCAACGGCCAGGTTTGTCGGGAAGAGGCCCTGTCCTCATCAACATGGGGACAGGGTGCTTTGGGGTGGCGGGGCCGCAGGTCGCCCCCCTGCCTCAGAGCACCAAACCTCCCATGTTGAGGGCATGAGGCCTGGTACGGTTCAGGAGGGAGGGGGGCCACTCACTCGTCCCCCCTCTTCCCCTGCGGCCTGCCAGGTTGCGTGCTCGGATAAGGGTCTGGTTTGGATTTTGGGGGGACCCCCACGCCGTTTTTTCGGCGTAGGGGTTCCCCTTAAAATCCATACCAGACCCAAGGGCCTGGTATGCTCTTGGAGGGGGAACCCATGCCGGTTTTTTATTTAAAATTTGGCGTGGAGTTCCCCCTCAAGATCAGCAGAGCACAAGTCGCATGCCAAAGTCGGATCATGCAAGACTGCGGTCCGACTTTGATCCGACTTCAATGATAGTCAATGGGCTGAAGTAGGATCAAAGTCGGACCAAAGTAGTACAGGGAGCATTTTCAAAGTCGGACCGACTTGTGTCAGACCAGCTAAGACGGCTCCCATAGGAAAACATTGATTTTCACACGTCATGCGACATGAGCTCCAAATGTCGGAGTGTTTGTCGCCCCAGTGTGAACCCGGCCTCACACGTGCTTTACTGAGGTAAGAAAAAGGTAATCTGTAAAGAATACAGAGGATTAGCTAGCGAAAGAAGGCTATATAAAGAGTGGGGAAGGAGGGTTTTGAAACAAAGCCTAAGAACAGGCTCCTACCTAGAGATTCAGCGCGGCTGAAGCAGAGCAACAAGGAGATCCGGAAGGTAAGTTGATTGTGAGGCAAGCATGAAACCAACGTGCTTAAGTAACCACGTCCCATCGCGTACGTCAGACAGAACGCCGATGCCGGGATGACGTAGACCGCGTCGGCCGAACACCACCAGGCATGCGTGAGCCGCTACATCAATGGGAAAATTTCCACGATGAGCGGACACAGCGCATGCGTAGTGAAACCATACAGTTTTGAGGAGCCGGGAGGATGCTCCCACTGAGCTGGACGGATGCGCCACAAATCCCTAATAGATGGAAAGGGGGAGGGGAGGGGGAGGGAGGTAGGACAAACCAGTGGCGCTGGGCGGCCGCATGAATTGCAAAATAAGGTCCAAGAGGAGCCCAAGTCCCACACCTCAATATGTCCCAAGACGCCAGCCAACATAATTGGACCAAAACAAAAAGAGTATGCTGCATAATAGAAAATATAAACAGTGCGGAAAAAACTATTCTCAGACTATTGTGGCCGCGTGTGCAGTTACAACCAAGAGGGATGCACTGCACAGGCGGACACGACGTTACCAATATATAAATAAGCCTGCAGCAGGACAAGGACCATCATTAATGCTACAGACAAAAAAAAAAAGTATTTAATGCATCCCAATTTAAAAAAAAAAAAGAGACCAATTAAGGACAAAAAGTGGATCATGTGGAATAAGGTCAGAATCATAAATGCAAGTGGATGATTAGCAGTTACCAATAGGTAGAAAAAATAGGAGAGAAGGAGGAAAAGAAGGAGGTGATAAGGGGGTAAAAAGAGGGGAGAAGGATCAGGTATGGGAGGGGGGGGGAATAGATAATAGAGGTGAGTAGAAGTTTACAAGAAAGATTTGTAAGAATGAGCTTCATTAATGCCAGGGGCACATGTTGCTTTCAGGCGCTCTATGCAGAGAGTTTCTCTGCGGAGTATCTGTTTGTCCCAGTTACCTCCTCATGGATCCCTAGGGATCACTGCAAGGGCAATAAACAATATCAAAGAGGTGTCAAATTTAGGATAGAGGTCTAAATGTCTACTTACAGAAGTTACCATTTTGCCTCCTGCTGAATAGTAGACGTGATCTTTAATGCGGGAACGAAATTGTCGAATAGTTTTACCCACATAGAATGCCTTGCACTGACAGGACATCAGATACACTATACCTTGGGTATCGCAATTGGCATGAAAATTAGGTATAAAGGTTTCACCATTAGGGAGTATGAAACTGGTCCCATTGTTAATCCATGGACAAAATGCACATTTGCCACACTTTGTGATACCATTAGGAAGATCGTTAGAGTTCGGCTGGGCCGAGTAGTGGCTAGATGTCAATTTGTCTCGTAACGATCGTGATCTTCTAAATGTAATGTCAGGTTTACAATTGATATATTTTGAGAGGATGGGGTCATCTCTCAAAAGTGACCAATTGTTGGTTAGTATGTTACGTAACTCGTAATGTTGGCTTGAGTACCGAGTAATAAATCTGACCAATTGATTCGTATTGTTGGTTTTGGTCTTGTAAAGTAATGAATTACGCGACTGGCACAAGGCTTTATTATATGCCTTACGTAGAAGGGATTTGGTATAACCAAGTGCTCTAAGGCGATCACGTAATAGATTTGCCTGTACTACAAAATGCATGCGTGCAATTGGGAAGTAACCTTAAGTATTGTGCATAAGGTATGCTTCGCATGAGGTTCTCTGGGTGGGCACTGGCCGCATGCAGGATAGTATTGCCCGCTGTTTCTTTCTTCCTATACAGCGTGGATGCTAGGCATCCATTGGTGTCTTTCGAGATAGTTAAATCCAGAAAGGTAAGTCGATGATCGTTACATGAGAAGGTGAATTTAAGATTATAACAATTGTTATTGAGAATCTCAATAAATGTCTGGAGTAGGACACGAGTGCCAGTCCAAATTATAAATATATCATCGATATACCTTAGCCAGCACAGGGCATGGCTAGTGTAGATCGACAATGACTCATCTGAAAAAAGGTCACGTTCCCACCCCCCCAGGTACAGGTTGGCGTAGACCGGGGCACAATAAGTGCCCATGGCCACACCCTGTACCTGGAGGAAGTGGGACTCTTTGAAAGTAAAACAATTCCTAGTCAAAATAAATGGTAGTAACAGTACAACAAATTCACAAATATCCCAATGGTAATGGTCCTGTTCACGAAGGAAGGTGCGTGCCGTCCGGATGCCCTGCTCGTGAGGGATGCTCGAGTACAGAGCCTCTACATCCAAAGTCACGAGCAGGGCATCGGGAGGGACGACCATATCTTCTATCTGTTTCAGTAGGTCTAAGGTGTCACGAGTGTAGGGCGGGAGTACGAGCATGTGTGGCATAAGAATAGAGTCCACGAATCTACTTTTTTTTGTCCCAGTCCGGGCCTGGTCCTCAGACTTTTTTTTGTCACACAGAGCACACAGGTAAAATTTACTTTAAAAAAATTGTGTGACATATATTGGAAATTCAAGTGTGTACATTTTGGGGATGCTATGAGGGTGCTTAAACAATTTTTGAGGGTGCTTTAGCACACCCAATCACCCAATTGGCGCCGCCCCTGCTTAAAGTGATGTACATGCTATGTTACATACAGAGTGTAAACTTCTTCTGTTTAAACTCCTGTGTTTAACTGCACTTATTCCAATCCACTTGTTTCCTAGTGAGCAAGCTCGGTGAGTTGTGCACTTGCTTATATCACAGCTACAAACACTTAACCACTCCCCTAATTAGTGAACTGAGAGCAAACGCTGAGAGCAAAATGCTGTTTAAAAAGCGAAAGAAAGGCAAAAGGGTTTTTTTCATAACGAAGTTGTAAAGATCATGAAAATACAGAAAGAAGTAACACTTTGGGGGTTATTTACGAAAGGCGAATCCACTTTGCACTACAAGTGCAAACTACAAGTGCAAAGTGCACTTGAAATTGCACTGAAAATGCACTTGGAAGTGCAATCGCTGTAGATCCAAGGAGGACATACAAGGAAAATAAAAAACAGCATTTTAGCTTGCACATGATTGGATAATAAAATCAGCAGAGCTGCCACTTATTTCAGATCTACCCCTCAGATTTACAGAGACTGCACTTCCAAGTGCACTTTCAGTGCAATTTCAAGTGCACTTTGCACTTGTAGTTTGCACTTGTAGTGCAAAGTGGATTTGCCTTTCGTAAATAACCCCCATTGTATACGTTCATACTTGTGCATTGCGGGAATGCACCAAAAAATCCTGCACCGCACACAAATGAGCTGCCCTTTAGCGCATGTGCAGTGATGTCAATAATTCCTAACACACATGCCAAAACACATGGTAACAAAGTACTATGCGTTTTGATACGGTGCTATTTTGAAAAAGGGTCATGGCCTTCGTGCGCAAGCTTTTCGAACATGACACAGCTATTAAAATAAAACAAGGTTCGTGCAGCATCCCAGTTCAGTGTCAATGAATTCCCACGTTTGTGTGCACCAAAATTCATTAAAGTGTATTGTTTCCAAAATATTTGCGAGTGAAAAGACGCTGCTTAAAAAGCAAACAAAGACACACTGTTTTCATTTGGGTACCCGCACGCAGGATTCAGACTTGCATTTACGCAAAAGATGGATTTACCCACTCAGCCATGGCCAGAAATGCTTGTGAGTCCTTCCAAAAAGGGGGGCCATATTAGATCCAGAACCCACGTCTCAACCAGCTGTAAATTTATTGGCAAGTTTCTATATCTAACAAAGCCCCGTTTTTGAGAGGTGTCGCCAGCAAATCTGGCGGTGGCTCAGTGGGTGTATGTGCCAGTTGTGCTAATGCAGTTGTGATTTGTGTTCAAATCCTGGCAGCTGCATTCTGGGATTGATGCAACAATAGCTTCTGAGTGGACTGGAGGCTGCAGCTGGAATGATGTAAGTGGGTTGGTAGTCTGGAAGTGGGGGTGGTCTAAGAAGAAGTTGGGGTTGCTCAATAGGAGGAGGTGATCAGGAAGTAGGAGGTTAAAGCAGGGGGCGCAGTAAGTGGTCTAAGGAGAAGTTAAAAGCGGGTTGGCTCCACCAAAAGGGAAAGTGCTATGCTAGGAGCAATAAAAGGGAGGAATTGGGAAAATTAAACAGGCTTTGGGGGGTGCAGGAAGTGGTTGGGGGAAGTTAAAAGCGGGGTTGCTCAATACCTGGGGAAGCTATATTGAGGTATCTGCATGGCTTGTAATATAAGGGATGGGTGTGTGTGCATGTGTTCTAGAACCCCCATGCAAAGGGTAAGCAGGTGGCTAGAAAAATGGGGGTTATGTTGGCATCCAGGTTACTCCTGCACTTTTGCTACCCCTCACTCCTTCTCAATTGAGTACTCAACAAACTCCTGGATCCCCCCTTCTTTTGCATTGCCTGTTACACAGATTCTCTATGGGGCATTTAATGAAAGCAGTGGGCCTGTGTGCAGGATCATAAGTTGGGCCCCAGCTGAGAAAAAGTGCAGCGCTCTGCGCCACAGGAAAAGTTGGATGCGATTTTCATTGCGCTGAATTCTGGCTCTGGTTTAAAGGGACACAGAGTGCAGGGGTTCAGTAGTAAGTGATGCAAAGGTTCAGGAATAATTTCAACAAAGTTCCCAGAAGCTCAACAGTAATTCCACAAACTGTCACCTGATTTGTAGTGGCAACCAAGCGAGTCATCTTCCTCTAGATGGTGGACAGGGTTAGCAGGACTGTGAGTGGCCAATGACAGTCCTCCTCCTGGAAACAGGGACCGCCCCCCCCTCGCCCAGCAGAACTGCACCCAATCTCTTCCCCATCACATAAGCTGACGATCGCAGCTACAGCATAGTTAGAGAACCAAACAATGTTCCCATCCTTTACAAAGTGTGGGGGCTCAGTGCTCAGGTGTGGCATGGGGAAATCTGAAATTTGAATGCATTAGTGTCTCACTGAGACTTCCTTGTGCTGCTCTGCTGATGGGGAGGGAGTCGAGTGCCGGAAAAAAAAGGCTTTGTGTGCCGCTTGCGGCACCAGTGCAGGGGGTTGCCTACCCCTGTCCTAATTCATGCTTCACTACTTTGTCATGGATCTGGACAAACATGACAATGGAATTCCTGGGGACTTATTTTAAAACATATCTAGGATCAAAGTGTAAAATCATTTCATTTTATAATATCTGCATTGTAATATCAATACAAACAATAGTTGTATTTGACAAGCCAGTATAAGTTTTATGTTGTGAGTGCTGCCTGTCTGCTGGCCATATCTTTCCACAATTTCCTGGATTTCCTGCCTGCTTTTCAGTTTCTCAATTTATAAGGACTACATATCCCATGGTACCTTGCTGACTGCAAGCAGTGATTCCTGTACTGACTCCGCCTCCTGTAACTCCTCCTTTCAGCTCCTCTATGGTTTAGAAGGTGGGCTCTGTGAAAGGTGTGACACAGCAGTGCCTATTCACAGAACATAGTGACTGTGTGTCACTGTAAAGCCGTGGACACACGATAGGTTTTACAGATGAAAACAGTCTGATGGACTGTTTTCATCGGACAAACCGATCGTGTATGGGCCCCATCGGTCTTTTTTCCATCAGTGTTTAAAAATAGAACATGTTTTAAATTTATCCGATGGTTAAAAAACCGATAGCAAATTAATATTGTCTGTGGGGAACTCCATCGGATAAAAAACCCACGCATGCTCAGAATTAGGGATGAGCTTCGTGTTCGAGTCGAACATACGTTCGACTCGAACATCGGCTGTTCGATCGTTCGACGAAGATCGAACGATTTGGGCCGTTCGCGCCAAATTCGAGTGACGCGAACGGCCCACAATGCACTACGCCATCGCAGTGTCATCCAGGCGCTGTGATTGGCCAAGCATGCACTGTGACCCCGCATGCTTGGCCAATCACAGCGCCGGCAGCGAGGAGAGCAATGATTGGCCACAGGCAGGATGCCTGTGGCCAATTATTGCTGAGGGTGTTTAGTACACGCCCCACACTATAAAAGGCCGCCAGCACGGCGGCCTAGTGTAGTGTGTTCCGGAGCAGGGATAGAGCAGCATAGGCAGGGACAGTGACTGTTATTTCTTTCTTGCTTAACCTGGATTCCTTTAGTTTAGGGAAAGAGAAGGATAGGTAGGGAGAGTGTCAGTGTGTTTTGTGCTTGTGCTATAGTGTGCTTAAAAAAAACATTTATTCTAGGGACAGAAAACTGTAGGTAGGGACAGTGTCAGTTTCTTTCACTCTGCAAGTCCTTGTTTCCAGGGACCTGGAAGGACAGTGAGTGAATTGTCCTTGTGCTATATTGTGCTTAAAAAAACATTTATTCTAGGGACAGAAAACTGTAGGTAGGGAGAGTGTCAGTTTCTTTCACTCTGCAAGTCCTTGTTTCCAGGGACCTGTAAGGACAGTGAGTGAATTGTCCTTGTGCTATATTGTGATTAAAAAAAACATTTTTTCTAGGGACAGAAAACTGTAGGTAGGGAGAGTGTTTTTTTTCTTTCACTCTGCAAGTCCTTGTTTCCAGGGACCTGGAAGGACAGTGAGTGAATTGTCCTTGTGCTATATTGTGCTTAAAAAAAACATTTTTTCTAGGGACAGAAAACTGTAGGTAGGGAGAGTGTTTTTTTTCTTTCACTCTGCAAGTCCTTGTTTCCAGGGACCTGTAAGGACAGTGAGTGAATTGTCCTTGTGCTATATTGTGATTAAAAAAAACATTTTTTCTAGGGACAGAAAACTGTAGGTAGGGAGAGTGTTTTTTTTCTTTCACTCTGCAAGTCCTTGTTTCCAGGGACCTGTAAGGACAGTGAGTGAATTGTCCTTGTGCTATATTGTGCTTAAAAAAAACATTTATTCTAGGGACAGAAAACTGTAGGTAGGGAGAGTGTCAGTTTATTTCACTCTGCAAGTCCTTGTTTCCAGGGACCTGGAAGGACAGTGAGTGAATTGTCCTTGTGCTATATTGTGATTAAAAAAAACATTTTTTCTAGGGACAGAAAACTGTAGGTAGGGAGAGTGTTTTTTTTCTTTCACTCTGCAAGTCCTTGTTTCCAGGGACCTGGAAGGACAGTGAGTGAATTCTCCTTGTGCTATATTGTGCTTAAAAAAAACATTTATTCTAGGGACAGAAAACTGTAGGTAGGGAGAGTGTCAGTTTATTTCACTCTGCAAGTCCTTGTTTCCAGGGACCTGGAAGGACAGTGAGTGAATTGTCCTTGTGCTATATTGTGATTAAAAAAAACATTTTTTCTAGGGACAGAAAACTGTAGGTAGGGAGAGTGTTTTTTTTCTTTCACTCTGCAAGTCCTTGTTTCCAGGGACCTGGAAGGACAGTGAGTGAATTCTCCTTGTGCTATATTGTGCTTAAAAAAAACATTTATTCTAGGGACAGAAAACTGTAGGTAGGGAGAGTGTCAGTTTATTTCACTCTGCAAGTCCTTGTTTCCAGGGACCTGTAAGGACAGTGAGTGAATTGTCCTTGTGCTATATTGTGATTAAAAAAAACATTTTTTCTAGGGACAGAAAACTGTAGGTAGGGAGAGTGTTTTTTTTCTTTCACTCTGCAAGTCCTTGTTTCCAGGGACCTGTAAAGACAGTGAGTGAATTGTCCTTGTGCTATATTGTGCTTAAAAAAAACATTTATTCTAGGGACAGAAAACTGTAGGTAGGGAGAGTGTCAGTTTATTTCACTCTGCAAGTCCTTGTTTCCAGGGACCTGTAAGGACAGTGAGTGAATTGTCCTTGTGCTATATTGTGATTAAAAAAAACATTTTTTCTAGGGACAGAAAACTGTAGGTAGGGAGAGTGTTTTTTTTCTTTCACTCTGCAAGTCCTTGTTTCCAGGGACCTGTAAGGACAGTGAGTGAATTGTCCTTGTGCTATATTGTGCTTAAAAAAACATTTATTCTAGGGACAGAAAACTGTAGGTAGGGAGAGTGTCAGTTTATTTCACTCTGCAAGTCCTTGTTTCCAGGGACCTGTAAGGACAGTGAGTGAATTGTCCTTGTGCTATATTGTGATTAAAAAAAACATTTTTTCTAGGGACAGAAAACTGTAGGTAGGGAGAGTGTTTTTTTTCTTTCACTCTGCAAGTCCTTGTTTCCAGGGACCTGTAAGGACAGTGAGTGAATTGTCCTTGTGCTATATTGTGCTTAAAAAAACATTTATTCTAGGGACAGAAAACTGTAGGTAGGGAGAGTGTCAGTTTATTTCACTCTGCAAGTCCTTGTTTCCAGGGACCTGTAAGGACAGTGAGTGAATTGTCCTTGTGCTATATTGTGATTAAAAAAAACATTTTTTCTAGGGACAGAAAACTGTAGGTAGGGAGAGTGTTTTTTTTCTTTCACTCTGCAAGTCCTTGTTTCCAGGGACCTGTAAGGACAGTGAGTGAATTGTCCTTGTGCTATATTGTGCTTAAAAAAAACATTTATTCTAGGGACAGAAAACTGTAGGTAGGGAGAGTGTCAGTTTATTTCACTCTGCAAGTCCTTGTTTCCAGGGACCTGTAAGGACAGTGAGTGAATTGTCCTTGTGCTATATTGTGATTAAAAAAAAACATTTTTTCTAGGGACAGAAAACTGTAGGTAGGGAGAGTGTTTTTTTTCTTTCACTCTGCAAGTCCTTGTTTCCAGGGACCTGTAAGGACAGTGAGTGAATTGTCCTTGTGCTATATTGTGCTTAAAAAAAACATTTATTCTAGGGACAGAAAACTGTAGGTAGGGAGAGTGTCAGTTTATTTCACTCTGCAAGTCCTTGTTTCCAGGGACCTGTAAGGACAGTGAGTGAATTGTCCTTGTGCTATATTGTGATTAAAAAAAACATTTTTTCTAGGGACAGAAAACTGTAGGTAGGGAGAGTGTTTTTTTTCTTTCACTCTGCAAGTCCTTGTTTCCAGGGACCTGTAAGGACAGTGAGTGAATTGTTCTTGTGCTATATTGTGATTAAAAAAAACATTTTTTCTAGGGACAGAAAACTGTAGGTAGGGAGAGTGTTTTTTTTCTTTCACTCTGCAAGTCCTTGTTTCCAGGGACCTGTAAGGACAGTGAGTGAATTGTCCTTGTGCTATATTGTGCTTAAAAAAAACATTTATTCTAGGGACAGAAAACTGTAGGTAGGGAGAGTGTCAGTTTATTTCACTCTGCAAGTCCTTGTTTCCAGGGACCTGTAAGGACAGTGAGTGAATTGTCCTTGTGCTATATTGTGATTAAAAAAAAACATTTTTTCTAGGGACAGAAAACTGTAGGTAGGGAGAGTGTTTTTTTTCTTTCACTCTGCAAGTCCTTGTTTCCAGGGACCTGTAACGACAGTGAGTGAATTGTCCTTGTGCTATATTGTGATTAAAAAAAACATTTTTTCTAGGGACAGAAAACTGTAGGTAGGGAGAGTGTTTTTTTTCTTTCACTCTGCAAGTCCTTGTTTCCAGGGACCTGTAAGGACAGTGAGTGAATTGTCCTTGTGCTATATTGTGCTTAAAAAAAACATTTATTCTAGGGACAGAAAACTGTAGGTAGGGAGAGTGTTTTTTTTCTTTCACTCTGCAAGTCCTTGTTTCCAGGGACCTGTAAGGACAGTGAGTGAATTGTCCTTGTGCTATATTGTGATTAAAAAAAACATTTTTTCTAGGGACAGAAAACTGTAGGTAGGGAGAGTGTTTTTTTTCTTTCACTCTGCAAGTCCTTGTTTCCAGGGACCTGTAAGGACAGTGAGTGAATTGTCCTTGTGCTATATTGTGCTTAAAAAAAACATTTATTCTAGGGACAGAAAACTGTAGGTAGGGAGAGTGTTTTTTTTCTTTCACTCTGCAAGTCCTTGTTTCCAGGGACCTGTAAGGACAGTGAGTGAATTGTCCTTGTGCTATATTGTGCTTAAAAAACCATTTATTCTAGGGACAGAAAACTGTGGGTAGGGAGAGTGTCAGTTTATTTCACTCTGCAAGTCCTTGTTTCCAGGGACCTGTAAGGACAGTGAGTGAATTGTCCTTGTGCTATATTGTGATTAAAAAAAACATTTTTTCTAGGGACAGAAAACTGTAGGTAGGGAGAGTGTTTTTTTTCTTTCACTCTGCAAGTCCTTGTTTCCAGGGACCTGTAAGGACAGTGAGTGAATTGTCCTTGTGCTATATTGTGCTTAAAAAAACATTTATTCTAGGGACAGAAAACTGTAGGTAGGGAGAGTGTCAGTTTATTTCACTCTGCAAGTCCTTGTTTCCAGGGACCTGTAAGGACAGTGAGTGAATTGTCCTTGTGCTATATTGTGATTAAAAAAAACATTTTTTCTAGGGACAGAAAACTGTAGGTAGGGAGAGTGTTTTTTTTCTTTCACTCTGCAAGTCCTTGTTTCCAGGGACCTGTAAGGACAGTGAGTGAATTGTCCTTGTGCTATATTGTGCTTAAAAAAACATTTATTCTAGGGACAGAAAACTGTAGGTAGGGAGAGTGTCAGTTTATTTCACTCTGCAAGTCCTTGTTTCCAGGGACCTGTAAGGACAGTGAGTGAATTGTCCTTGTGCTATATTGTGATTAAAAAAAACATTTTTTCTAGGGACAGAAAACTGTAGGTAGGGAGAGTGTTTTTTTTCTTTCACTCTGCAAGTCCTTGTTTCCAGGGACCTGTAAGGACAGTGAGTGAATTGTTCTTGTGCTATATTGTGATTAAAAAAAACATTTTTTCTAGGGACAGAAAACTGTAGGTAGGGAGAGTGTTTTTTTTCTTTCACTCTGCAAGTCCTTGTTTCCAGGGACCTGTAAGGACAGTGAGTGAATTGTCCTTGTGCTATATTGTGCTTAAAAAAAATATTTTTTCTAGGGACAGAAAACTGTAGGTAGGGAGAGTGTCAGTTTCTTTCACTGTGAAAGTCCTTGTTTCAAGGGACAGAGAAGGACACCTGAAGGTAGCCCTTATTGCTTTTTTCCCATCTCCCTGCAGGCCATCTATTAGAATGTCTGGAAGGCAAACAAGGAGAGGCAGACAGTCAGGAGGCAATAAAAGAGGGCAAGCAGGCTCTGTGTCTGGGGGCAACAGTGCTGGTCGTGGACGCGGTGCATTGTCATCAGCACATGGCCATGGGACACGCTTGTCCTTCTTTTCGGCAGCTGGACATGTTGAGCCACATCATGCCGAAGACTTGGTAGAGTGGATGACCAAGCCCTCCTCCTCCTCCTCATCCTCTCTCACCCAGGCTCAGGGTACTGGAAAAGCAGCTGCCAAAGCGTCGTCTTCCCTGGTATCAATGTCAGACAAATCATCAGTCACTCCTTCCCTAGACCCACCATGTCCTCCTCCTGAGGAGTCCCCCGAACTGTTTCAGCACAGTGTTGGGTACATGCTCCAGGAGGATGCCCAGCGTTTCGAAGGGTCTGATGATGAAACCCAGCTAGAGGAAGGCAGTAGCGTGAGAGCAGACAGAGGGGATGCTCAAGAAGGACACCAATCTGGCAGTCATGTTCCAGCAGCTGCAGCATACTGCCAGATTGGCTCCAGTGATGAGGAGGGAGGGGATGATGAGGTCACTGACTCCACGTGGGTGCCTAATAGGAGAGAGGAGGAGGAGGAGGATGAGGAGGAGGCACATCTCCAACGAGGCAGGATGCCCTTTGGTGGCCAGCGTAAGGGCAGTACACCGACGGAATCACACCGCAGAGCTCCGCCTGTGCAGGGCGCTGCCTCTGCCCGTCATTCAAAAAGTTCTTTGGTGTGGGCCTTTTTTGAGGCTAGTGCATCAGATCGCACAGCTGCTGTTTGCAACATATGTCTCAAGCGTATATCGCGTGGCCAAAACATCAGCCGCTTGGGTACCACATGCCTGACCAGACATATGTTGACCTGCCATGCAGCTCGTTGGCAAGCCTACCTCAAAGACCCACACCAAAGAACAAAGCGGACCTCTCCTTGCACCGCATCAGCTGGGATCTCCAACCCCACTATAACTTCAGTCCTCTCTGAAACATGCACTGAGAGGAATGAAGGTGTAGAATTAGGTGTGTCACAGCCAAGTACTTGCGCCCACTCTGCTAGCAGTACACTGACGTCCGATTCTAGCAGGCAAATTTCCCTGCCCCAGCTGCTGGACCGTCGAAAGAAGTTCACTCCCAGCCATCCACATGCCCAGCGGTTGAATGCTAGCTTGGCTAAATTGCTAGCGCTTCAACTGCTGCCTTTTCAGTTGGTAGACTCGGCCCCCTTCCGTGAGTTTGTGCAATGTGCGGTTCCTCAGTGGCAGGTTCCCAAACGCCACTTTTTCTCACGGAAGGCTATTCCGGCTCTCTACCGGCATGTGGAAGGCAATGTCTTGGCCTCGCTGGACAGGGCGGTCAGCGGTAAGGTGCATATTACCGCTGACTCATGGTCCAGCAGGCATGGACAGGGACGTTACCTTTCTTTCACGCCCCTTTGGGTCACTCTTTTGGCAGCTGGGAAGGATTCAGGACAAGGTGCAGTAGTGTTGGAGGTTGTCCCACCGCCACGCCTCCAAAATGCTACTACTGGTTGTGACACACCTCTCTCCTCCACCCCCTCCTCTTCTTCTTCCTCCATGGCCTCTTCCTGTGGTTTGTCCTATGAACCAGCGGTGCTCCGTAGCCGTTCACGGGGCTACGCAAGTACGCAGGCAAAAAGATGCCATGCCGTGCTTGCGCTGGTGTGTTTGGGGGACAGAAGCCACACTGGGGCAGAGGTCCTGTCTGCTCTGCAGGGCCAGGCCGAGAGGTGGTTGACGCCACGCCAGCTTAAGCCAGGAATGGTGGTTTGCGACAATGGCACCAACCTCCTCTCCGCCCTCCGACAGGGACAACTGACCCATGTGCCCTGTGTGGCTCACGTCCTTAACCTGGTGGTGCAGCGCTTCTTGGGCAGGTACCCGGGCTTACAGGATGTCCTGAGGCAGGCCAGGAAAGTCTGTGTGCATTTCCGCAGATCTTATAATGCCAGTGCTCGCCTGGCTGAGCTGCAAAAGGAGTTGAACCTGCCCAAGAACCGCCTTATATGTGACATGCCCACCAGGTGGAACTCAACGTTGGCCATGCTGCAGCGGCTGCACACGCAGCAGAGGGCCATCAATGAGTACCTGTGCGACTACGGCACCAGGACAGGGTCAGGGGAGCTTGGTTTTTTTTCTCCACGCCAGTGGGGCATGATCAGGGATGCATGCACTGTCCTGGCACCATTTGAGGAGGCCACGAGGATGGTGAGCAGTGACAGTGCATGCATCAGTGACACTGTACCTCTTGTCCACCTGTTGGAGCACACGCTGCGTGGAATAATGGACAGGGCACTTGAGGCAGAACAGAGGCAGGAAGAGGAGGACTTCCTTGCCTCTCAAGGCCCCCTTTACCCAGACAGTGTTCCTTCTGTCCCACCCATCGCACAGGAAGAGGAGGAGGAGGAGGAGGAGGAGGAGGAGGAGGATTGTGTCAGCATGGAGGTGGAGGCTGGCACTCAGCATCATCAGCAGCAGTCTTTTAGGGATGATTTACAGTCCCAAGAAACCAGTGGACTTGTACGTGGCTGGGAGGAGGTGGCTGCGGATCATGTCGTCCTTAGTGACCCAGAGGACTCCGGAGCGAATGCCTCAGCAAACCTACGCTGCATGGCCTCCCTGATCCTGCAAAGTCTGCGGAAGGATCCTCGTATTCTTCGGATCAAGGAGAGGGACCATTACTGGCTGGCCACTCTCCTTGATCCACGGTACAAGGGTAAGGTTGCGGACCTTATGTTACCGTCGCAGAGGGAGCAGAGGATGAGACAACTCCGGGAGGCCTTGCAGAAAGGTCTGTGCAACGCGTTCCCAGAGACTGGGAGGTTGCAAACTCCTGGTCCTGGACAACGAGTTGCTGAGGCTTCGGCCAGTCAAAGAAGGAGCGGTGGGGAAGGTGGCCGTCTGACCGATGCGTTCAGACAATTCTTTAGTCCGCAGCCCCAAAGTATGATCGGTTCCAGCAACCATCGCCAGCGTCTGATAAACATGGTGCAGGAATATCTAGGGGCAAGGTCAGACTTGGACACCTTCCCCACCGAAAATCCTCTGGCTTACTGGGTCTTGAGGATGGATCACTGGCCAGAGCTTGCACAGTATGCAATTGAGCTACTGGCCTGTCCTGCATCCAGCGTTCTTTCGGAACGCACATTCAGTGCTGCTGGAGGATTTGTCACGGATCACAGGGTGCGCCTGTCCACCGACTCGGTTGATCGACTGACTTTCATCAAGATGAACCAGTCTTGGATCACCACCAGCTACCACACACCTGATGCTGATATAACAGACTAATTGATTTTAACATGTCACATCCCTTCAAGACTGATGCTGATGCTGAGTGCCTGTGCTGTTATGTTGACTGGCTATCCTCCTCCTCCGAGTCCTCAATGATACGATTGATGATGATAGCTTGTAAGATCATTTTTGTTTATGGGTGCCGCCACCAGTGCCTAACGCCCAATTTTTCAGCCCCTCTTTAACAGGGGCGTGTAATTACAATTTTTGAAGCAATACTTTGCAACAGGGCTCATTGCTGTGCTCCAAGTACAGTATCTGTGAGGAGTTGCAGTGTTGTGCCACCAGTGCCTAAGGCCCAATTTTTCAGCCCCTGTTTAACAGGGGCGTGTCATTACAATTTTTGAAGCAATACTTTGCAACAGGGCTCATTGCTGTGCTCCAAGTACAGTATCTGTGAGGAGTTGCAGTGTTGTGCCACCAGTGCCTAAGGCCCAATTTTTCAGCCCCTGTTTAACAGGGGCGTGTCATTACAATTTTTGAAGCAATACTTTGCAACAGGGCTCATTGCTGTGCTCCAAGTACAGTATCTGTGAGGGGTTGCAGTGTTGTGCCACCAGTGCCTAAGGCCCAATTTTTCAGCCCCTGTTCAACAGGGGCATGTAATTACAATTCTTGATCTAATAATTCACAGCAGGGCCCATTGCTGCACCCACCAAGAGTAACTGTCAGGGCTTACAGTGTTGTGGCACCAGCACCACCATCAAAGGCCCAATTTTTACTACCACTGTTCAACAATTATATGTAATTAAAATTCCTGATATAATAGTTGACAGCAGGGCGTTCCAGCACCAACCAAGAGTAACTGTGAGTGCTTACAGTGTTGTGCCAACACCAACAACTAAGGGGCCTATTTCTGCAGAGTATATACGGCAGGTCCCTACTTTCAAACATCCAACTTACAAACGACTCCTACTTGCAAACGCAAGAAGACAACAGGAAGTGAGAGGAAATCTACCACTAGGAAGGAAAATTCTCTCCTGTAAGAATAAATATGGGAGAAAGGTGTCTCCTCTGTACTGATGCTTTATCAGCAATCCTTGTTTCAAGAAAAACACCACATTTCAAAAACAGTTGTCATTGGGACGGAAAGTGAGGTGAAATGTTCTGAACAGGGGCACAGACAGCAAAACAAATGTTACAGGGGTGATAACCCTTACCTATGTTTTCCAAAAAGTTTAAAAATAGATTTTTGGTCTGGAGCTACACTTCAACAATGTACCTGTTCAAAATTACAAACAGATTCTACATAAGAACAAACCTACAGTCCCTGTCTTGTATGCACCGCCTGTATAGGGCTGTTCAGAGTATATAGGGCCTTTTTTATTTTATGTGCGGGGTTCCCCTTAATATCCATACAAGACCCAAAGGGGCTGGTAATGGGCTGGGGTAGGGGGGGGGGGTCATGGGGTAGCTATGCCATTTTTCTTAAAGAATTTCATCCATATTACCGGGACCAGACATTACATTAAAGCCGCAAGCAGTTTTAAATGGCTTTTTTTCCCTTTAGAAGTGTCATTTTGTGCAGGGACAGTTCTAAACACGGGAAACACGTGGCACTTCACAGGCATACTTTAGACACCCCCCAGGTACGATATTTAAAGGAATATTTGACTTTTTTTTTTTCACTTTATGCATCATTAAAATGACTGCTCCCGAAAAACGACCGTTTTTAAAACTTCTTTTTGCATTGATACATGTCCCCTGGTGCAGAACCCGGGTTCCCAAACCCTTTTTAGGACAATAACATGCATAATAGTTGTTATAATTAGCACTTTAGAATTCGAACGTTCGCATCCATTGTATTTAATAGGGTTCTAATGTTCGTTCGAACTTTCGGTCCGTTCGCGGGTTCTGGTGCGAACCGAACCCGGGGGTGTTCGGCTCATCACTACTCAGAATCAAGTCGACGCATGCTCAGAAGCATTGAACTTCATTTTTCTCGGCTCATCTGAGTGTTTTACGTCACCGCCTTTGAAACGGTCAGTTTTTTGACTGATGGTGTGTGGGCAAGACTGATGGAAGACAGTTTCATCGGATTTCCGATGGAAAAAAACATCGGATTAGAATCCATAGGATATCCGATCGTGTATACAGGGCTTAAATGTGTGCAGAGTGTTACAAAGTACATTTTCATATATAGTTATGTTTCCAGTTTCCGCTTGGCAGAACCAGCTGCAATTACAACATTGACCCCAATAAATTGGTTTAAGCAAGGGATCCCCAAAGACATGAAAATTATTTCAAGGGTTCCTCTGGGGTAAAAAAAAAGTTGCAAAAGGCTACACTGGATGAAAAATGTATGGTTATTATCAGACATGGACAGTTTATGACCGTGTCATTTTTTATGGTTATGTGTGTGTCCGTGTCCCTAAAGGGGACTTTTCCTTCACTTCTGTGTGATCAGCGAGGCAAGAAAGCAATGGAAAATGTTCCTGTCTGGGTCAGTGAGAACAATAAAAACTATTAGAAAAAAGTTAAGGGCAGAGGCGTGTGCACAGGGTGTGCCAGCAGTGCCTGGGCTCACCCTGTGCGGTGCTGATTCCCCCTGCTTCCTGGTGCCCCCTGTCTCCCCTGGCAGTGCTGTCAGCTTCCCACCTCTCCCGCCAGCTGCTGCGAAGGGATGTTTCAGGATGAATGAATGAACACAGTGAGTGATCTGTACTGAACTTAACTGAAGCATAGTAAACCGTGTCTACTATGCTTCCGTTTGTGAATGAACAGGAAGCTGCTCAGCACAGAGCACTTCCCATTCATTCACTGTCCAGTGTAGCTGAGGCTGCAGAGAAAGGGACAGGGGAATCTCTGTCCTCAATCCCTTTCTCACTGTTTAGACCCTTGATATTTCACCAAAGCCCCCCAATTGGGCTCTTAAAATAAATTGTAAAAAAATAATAAAAAATAATATTGTAAAAAATAATGAAAAACAAAAATTGTAAAAAATTATAAAAATAAAAACGACTGACACCGTCCACTGCCTTACTGACACCGTCCACTGCTCTGCTGGTATACACACATGTGTGTTTGTGCTCTGGGGTGCACACCCTAATGCAATAGGCTGCACACACCAATGGGTAATAGCCCTTTTACACTGACAGCGCGGCCGCGGTGGCGGTAAAGCGTGGCTAATTTTAGCGGTGCTTTGCCGTAGTTTTAGAGGCGCTTTTCGGCTGCTAGCAGGGTGCTTTTAACCCCCGCTAGCGGCCGAATAAAGGATTTAAAGCGGCCACAAAGCGCCGCCGCCAAGGCGCTCCGGCGGTGCTGGCCATTGATTTCAATGAGCAGGGGCGCTTTAGGAGCATTGTATACACCGCTCGTTAACCGCTTCAGCCCCGGAAGATTTTACTTTACTTCCTGACCAGAGCACTTTTTACAATTTGGCAATGCGTCGCTTTAACTGACAATTACGCGGTCGTGCGATGCTGTACCCAAACAAAATTTGCATCCTTTTTTCCTACAATTAGAGCTTTCTTTTGTTGGTATTTGATCACCTCTGCGGTTTTAATTTCTTGTGCTATAAACAAAAAAAGAGTGACAATTTTGAAAAAAACACAATATCTTTTACTTTTTGCTATAATAAATATCCCACTTTTTTAAAACAAAACATTTTTTTCCTCAGTTTAGGCAGATATGCATTTTTCTACATATTTTTGGTAATAGAAATTGCAATAAGCGTATATTGATTGGTTTTGCGCAAAAGTTATAGCTTCTACAAAATAGGGGATAGAATTATGGCATTTATATTATTATTATTTTTTTTACTAGTAATGGCGGCGATCAGCAATTTTTATCGGGACTGCGATATTATGGTGGACACATCGGACACTTTTGACACATTTTTGGGACCAGTGCCAATTTTACAGCGATCAGTGCTATAAAAATGCACTGATTACTGTAAAAATGTCACTGGCAGGGAAGGGGTTAACACTAGGGGCGATCAAGGGGTTAATTGTGTTCCCTCTGTATGTTCTAACTGAAGAGGGATGAGACTTACTAGGGGAAATGACAGGTCGCTGTTCATACAAAGTATGAACAGACAATCAGTAATTTCTCCCCTGAGAGAACACACACAGATCCAGTTCTCGCTGTGTCACGAGTGATCGCGGGTGCCCGGCGGTCATCGCGCCCGCCGGGCACTCGCATCGGCTCCGTGGGCGAGCAGTGGGTGCGTGCACGTGCCTCCGGCGGCACGCGCCCCTAGTGGCCACAGGGCAAAGCAACATAACATAACGTTGTTTCGCTCAGCCGAGCCATGCTGCCGCAGTAAGACTGCAGCGGCTGGTCGGCAAGTGGTTAAGTTCCCCCAAAGATGCTGCTTGCAGGACTTTTTTTAACGTCCTGCCAGCGCAGCGCCCCAGTGTGAAAACACTCTGGCTTTCACACTGGGACTGCAGATGAGGCTTTTTACAGGCACAATTTTTAGCGCTAAAGCGCCCAAAAAACACCTCCATTGTGAAAAGGATATAATAGTTAGCACCTCTGAGGTTTTTACTGCCTGTGCCCATTTGTGAAAACTTACCCTAACTTCCTTTTGTGTCACCAAGACAGCAACCGAGAGAAAATCTCCTAAACAGAGACCCAACCAACAATAGCAACTTGACAACAGAACTCTTTTTTTATACTTTCAAGGCCGATCACACCAGAAGGCAGTGCAGGAAAAATGTGTTCAGTGCGAGATTCCCGCACCCAAATGTGCATAGGTGCTGCTAATTGTTAATTGAACCCTAATTGCATCTGGTGCATTTGCAGCCCCAAACGGCATGGTACTTCATGGTAAGGCCGGGTTCACGCTTGTCCGACAAACGCTCCGACATTGGGAGCTCATGTCGCATGACGTGTGAAAATCAATGTTTCCCTATGGGAGCCGTCTTAACTGGTCCGACACATGTCGGTCCGACTTTGAAAATGCTCCCTGTACTACTTTGGTCTGACTTTGATCCTACTTCAGCCCATTGACTATCATTGAATTCGGATCAAAGTCGGAACGCAGTCTTGCATGATCCGACTTTGGCTTGCGACTTGTGCTCTGCTGATCTTGAGAGGGAACTCCACGCCAAATTTTAAATAAAACAAACGGCATGGGTTCCCCTCCAGGAGCATACCAGGCCCTTCGGTCTGGTATGGATTTTAAGGGGAACCCCCTAAGCCGAAAAAAACGGAGTGGGGTCCCCCCAAAATCCAAACCAGACCCTTATCCGAGCACGCAACCTGGCAGGCCGCAGGAGAAGAGACCGCCCCCCTCCCTCCTGAACCGTACCAGGCCGCATGCCCTCAACATGGGGGCTTTGGTGCTTTGGGGCAGGGGTGTGACCTACGGCCCCCCCACCCCAAAGCACCCTGCCCCTACATTGATGAGGACAGGGCCTCTTCCCGACAACCCTGGCCGTTGGTTGTCGGGGTCTGCGGGCGGGGGCTTATCGGAATCCGGGAGCCCCCTTTAATAAGAGGGCCCCAGATCCCGGCCCCCCACCCTATGTGAATGAGTATGGGGTACATCGTACCCCTACCCATTCCTCTGGTGGAAAAAAATATCAACAAAAAAACACACACAGGTTTTTAAAGTAATTTATTACACAGCTCCAGGGGTCTTCTTCCGACTCCGGGCGTCTCTTCCGACTTCGGGGGTCTTCTTCTGACTCTGGGGGTCTCTTCCGACTTCGGGAGTCTCCGGTGTCATCTCCGCGCTCTCCGGTTCTTCTCTCGCTCGGTGGCCCCAGAGCATGTGACTGTGACGTCATGGGAGCATGTGGCCACCCGGAGCATGTGACTGTGACGTCATGAGAGGCCTATATAAATCGGAGCGCACCGCACACCCAGCATTACAGCGGGAGGAAGCGACGTGTCAACATCGAAGAGGAGAAGAGGGAAGAAGGCGACGGAGAAGACCGGGCCCCGCTAGCAAAAGAGCTGGAAGAAGATAGCGGAGGCCCGGCAGAAGGAAGAAAGAACCGGAGAGCGAGAGAAGAACCGGAGAGCGCGCAGACGACACCGGAGACCCCCGAAGTCGGAAGAGACCCCCGGAGTCGGAAGAAGACCCCCGAAGTCGGAAGAGACCCCGGAGTCGAAAGAAGACCCCCGGAGCTGTGTAATAAATTACTTTATAAAACTGTGTGTGTTTTTTTATTGACATTTTTTTCCACCAGGTGAATGGGTAGGGGTACGATGTACCCCATACTCATTCACATAGGGTGGGGGGCCGGGATCTGGGGGCCCCCTTATTAAAGGGGGCTCCCGGATTCCGATAAGCCCCCGCCCGCAGACCCCGACAACCAACGGCCAGGGTTGTCGGGAAGAGGCCCTGTCCTCATCAACATGGGGCAGGGTGCTTTGGGGTGGGGGGCCCGCAGATCGCCCCCCTGCCCCAAAGCACCAAACCCCCCATGTTGAGGGCATGCGATGCTATATCGCACTACATTCATTGCCTTAGGTCTTGTTCACACCATTTGCGGTGATCGGCACTTTTTTTTACACTGGATAATTGCAGATCACTTAGAAAACAATTCTATAGCCTCTTACACATGATCGGATTATCCGACGGGAATTGTGTGATGGCAGGCTGTTGTCGGAAAATCCAACCGTTTGTACGCTCCATCGGACAATTGTTGTCGGATTTTCCGCTAACAAATGTGGGATAGCATGATTGTGTGTTGTCGAATTTTCCGATCGTGTGTACACAAGTCCGTGAGACAAAACTCCAAAGTAAAAACACGCATGCTCAAAAGCAATGCTCACCATAACACAACATTAGCAGAAGTTGCCCAAAGTGTGGCGCTAAAGAGCTGAAAAAGCACGTAGTTTCCTGTTTGGTGGCCGACAATTCTTTGCCGTTTGTATGCAATACAAGTTCCTGGACTTTGGACAAAAGTCCTACACTTTGTCCGCAGAAAATCTGATCATGTGTATGAGGCTTTGGCACTGCAGAAAAATGCAGCATGTCTGCACTGCACTGGATAGCATTTCAAGTTAACATACAGCAGAGCAAGGCAATGAGATCCGCCAATTTTTTTTTTAAAGTCAGCAGCTACAAATATTGCAGCTGCTGACTTTTAAAATAGGGACACTTACCTGTCCACGGTGCCCGCGATGTCTGCACCCTAAGCCGATCTATCGCTCGGCTCTCAGGTGCTGCCGCCGCCATCTTCGTTAAGGGAATCAGGAAGTGAAGCCTTGCGGCTTCACTTCCTGATTCCCTACTCGCACTGCGCTATCCCACTGGTCCCTGCTGTCTTCTGGAACCTGTATGCCTCCCAGAAGACAGCGGGGGGTAGGGTACCCACATTTCCAAACTGCCATTCCGGGACAACCCCCCCTTCCCAAAAATCAGCTTATGCTGTAACGAATCACAGCACAGCCGGCGGGTGCCCGCTCTACCCAGAAGCACTGATCACGCCCCCAAAAAAAGGCCGCCACTTTACTCACTGACGGTACTTGTCCTGGCCGACCGAGACCCGTTTTACCTTGTTCCAACGCTGGCTCTACACTGCCCTGCAGTGATTAGACACAAGGGATTTATGATTTATTCCAATCAAAAGCAGGGGGTGGGGATTGTGCCTCTCCAGACATTCCCAGCCAGGGTCAAGTACTGTGAGTAAAGCGGCAACGTGACAGCCTTTTGTGGGGGCAACAGATTGGCCGGGGAGGGGGGGAGGGTGTCTGTGTCAGTTTCATTCCGGGACACTGTATTGTCCTGGAATGAAGGTGCCCGAGACAGACCTGCAAATTGCGGGACTGTCCTGGGCAATTCGGGACATGTGGTCACCCTAGCGGGGGAGGGGGGGACAGAGAAGGAGCCGGAAGTGCCGTAGATACCCGTGGGTGGCTCGGGTATCTATGCCCAGAAGTGTGAGCAAAATGCCTGTATTACATAAGTATCTGCTCCTCCCTGAAAGAGGGGGGGGGGGTTCCAAAAAGCAGAAGTTCCATTTTTGGGTAGAACTCCGCTTTAACCGATTCCTTACTGCCGTACGACTATATACGTCCTCTCTTTGAAGAGCAATACCGTTGTTATGGTAGCAGCTAGCTACCATAACCCCGGTATCCTCTTCTTCAGCGGGCGATCTGGTTTCAGATAAAAGTCGTCTCTGTGGAGGATTCGCCACGAGATCACTTTTATCAGCGGTGGGAGAGGGGCCCCACGCTTCGGTGCCTTCCGCCGCTTACCATGGGCGTCGGTAGCGGCGAAGGCAATCGGATCCGGAGGTAGCGGCGGAGGCAATCGGGCCCCCACCCGTCTCCAAATCATTGCAGGGCAGAAGCAACGTCACTTCCGCCCATAGCTCTTAAAGGGCCTTTTTTTTTTTCAAATGACAATTTGTTTTTTTTTTGTTTTTTTTTTTATTGCATTTTAGTGTAAATATGAGATCTGAGGTCTTTTTGACCCCAGATCTCATATTTAAGAGGACCTGTCATGCTTTTTTCCATTACAAGGGATGTTTACATTCCTTGTAATAGGAATAAAAGTTACATCATTTTTTTTTCTTAAAGAACAGTGAAAAAATTTAAAATAAAAGGTAAAATAAATAAGAAAAAAATATAAAAAATGTAAACGCACCCCGTCCCCCGAGCTTGCGCGCAAAAGTGAACGCATACGTGAGTAGCGCCCGCATATGAAAACGGTGTTCAAAGTACACATGTGAGGTATCGCCGCGATCGGTAGAGCGAGAGCAATAATTCTCGCACTAGACCTCCTCTGTAACTCAAAACATGCAACCTGTAGAATTTTTTAAACGTCGCCTATGAAGATTTTTAAGGGTAAAAGTTTGTCGTTATTCCCCGAGCGGGCTCAATTTTGAAGCGTGAGGCCTCGTACACACGGCCGAGATTCTCGTTGAAAAAAACATGTCGTTTTTTTCGACGAGATTCTTGGACAAGAAACTTGTCCCGGCCGAGTGTACACACGCTCGTTTCAAAGAACCCGCGGTTCTTTGAAAGGAGCGTACGCGGTGACGTCATCGACTACGTCGAGCATGCGCTCGTCACATTCGATGCCGTCGCCGCCATCTTGGTATACCCTACGTATGCCTAGGAAGCTACCGCGCATGCGTCAAATTCATTTCGAACATGTGCGGGCTTCCGGGAGGACAGGTAAGTGTACACACACTCACTTTTCTCGTCGAGAAACATGCCGAGGAGAATCTCGACGAGAAAATAGAGAGCAGGTTCTCTATTTTCTCGTCAAGGTTTCTTGTCGGTTTTCTCGACGAGAAACCCGATAGCAGCGTACACACGACCGATTTACTCGGCAAGACCTCTCTGCCAGCAAGTTTCTTGCTGGTTCTTGCCGAGAAAATCGGTCGTGTGTACGAGGCCTGACATGTTGGGTATCAACTTACTCGGCATAAAATGATCTTTCACAATATAAAAGAAATTGGGCTAACTTTACTGTTGTCTTATTTTTTAATTCAAAAAAGTATATTTTTTCCCAAAAAAGTGTGCTTTTAAGACCTCTGCGCAAATTCAGTGTGAAAAAAGTATTGTAACAACCGCCGTTTTATTCTCTAGGGTATTATAAAAAAATATATATAATGTTTGGGGGTTCTAAGTAATTTTCTAGCAAAAAAATATGTTTTTAACTTGTAAACACCTAATCTCAGAAAGAGGCTTGGGGCTGTAGAGGTTAAATACATTTTAAGAAAGAAAAGTAGGCTCTAAAATGCACAAAGCACTGCCCCCTGCTGGAAGTGACACTGTCTCTAACCCGCTTGGTAAAATGCTGCGTTTTATCATGCAGGTTAGTGTAAACCTAGCCTCAATCTTTTTCAAGGATGTTCCATTTTTTGCTACTCTCATACAAGGAAGATGCTCAACCCTGGCACCCTGGCTGTCTTTTGATGTATTTATTGCGGTGAAAAAAGTTTTACCTGGACATACACTTTAAAGTGACCCTGTCATTGGGATCGCCAACTTCTTCAGCCACCCTTTTAAAAGGCACATGTGTACTTACCTGTCTAGCACCCTGTGTCTTAAAACTCTGCGGTGTTGCAGATCTTCTGTCACTGCAGGTATCTGACTAGAGATGGGCTCAGGCGTGTTCGCATTGAACACGTGCAGAGCCCGCCAAGGAAGTCGGCACCGTCAGAACCGCGCTGCGCTAATCACAGCCCATCTCTATATCTGACCATGTAGTACATGGCCTGGAGCTAGGGATGAGCTCGGTGTTCGAGTCGAACATAGGTTCGACTCGAACATCGGCTGTTCGCGCGTTCTGCGAACATTGAACGATTTGGGCCGCTCGCGCCAAATTCGAGTGACGCGAACGGCCCACAATACACTGCACCATCGCAGTGTAATCCCGGCGCTGTGATTGGCCAAGCATGCACTGTGACCCTGCATGCTTGGCCAATCACAGCGCCGGCAGCGAGGAGATGCCTGTGGCCAATTATAGCTGAGGGGGTTTAGTACACGCCCCACACTATAAAAGGCCGCCAGCGCGGCGGCCTTGTGTAGTGTGTTCCGGAGCAGGGAAAGTGAAGGATAGGCAGGGACAGTGTCAAATCTTGTCAAATCTATTCTTTGCTAAACCTTGTGTGTAGGGACAGAGAAGGATAGGCAGGGAGAGTGTCAGTGCCATATTCTTTGCTAAACCTTGTGTGTAGGGAGAGAGAACGATAGGCAGGGAGAGTGTCAGTGTCATATACTTTGATAAACCTTGTGTACAGGGAGAGAGAAGGATAGGCAGGGGACAGTTTCAGTGTCATATTCTTTGCTAAACCTTGTGTGCAGGGAGAGAGAAGGATAGGCAGGGAGAGTGTCAGTGTCATATACTTTGATAAACCTTGTGTACAGGGAGAGAGAAGGATAGGCAGGGGACAGTGTCAGTGTCATATTCTTTGCTAAACCTTGTGTGCAGGGAGAGAGAAGGATAGGCAGGGAGAGTGTCAGTGTCATATACTTTGATAAACCTTGTGTGCAGGGAGAGAGAAGGATAGGCAGGTGACAGTGTCAGTGTCAGTGTCATTGTTGCTAAGCCTCCTGCACATTATACACCTGAAGTTAGCCCGTATTGCTGCTTTTTCCTGGTGTGTTACACAAACAGGATTTTGCGGCATTTACAGCGGGCGGAGTGTGCCTCCTGACCATATTACACCTTAACTTAGCCTGTATTGCTACTTTTTCCTGGTGTGTTACACAAACAGGATTTTGCGGCACTTACAGCGGGCGGAGTGTGCCTCCTGACCATATTATACCTTAACTTAGCCTGTATTGCTGCTTTTCCCATTTCCCTGCAGGCCATTAGAATGTCTGGAAGGCAAACAAGGAGAGGCAGACAGTCAGGAGCCAAAAAAAGTGGGCAAGCAGGCTCTGTGTCTAGAGACAACAGTGCTGGTCGTGGACGCGGTGCATCGCCATCAGCACGTGGCCATGGGACACGCTTGTCCTTCTTTTCGGCAGCTGGACATGTTGAGCCACATCATGCCGAAGACTTGGTAGAGTGGATGACCAAGCCCTCCTCATCCTCCTCATCCTCTCTCACCCAGGCTCAGGGTACTGGCAAAGCAGCTGCCAAAGCGTCCTCTTCCCTGGTATCAATGTCATCATCAGTCACTCCTTCCCTAGACCAACCATGTCCTCCTGAGGAGTCCCCCGAACTGTTTGAGCACAGTGTTGGGTACATGCTCCAGGAGGATGCCCAGCGTTTCGAAGGGTCTGATGATGATACCCAGCTAGAGGAAGGCAGTAGCCTAAGAGCAGACAGAGGGGATGCTCAAGAAGGACACCAATCTGGCAGTCATGTTCCAGCAGCTGCAGCATACTGCCAGATTGGCTCGAGTGATGAGGAGGGAGGGGATGATGAGGTCACTGACTCCACGTGGGTGCCTAATAGGAGAGAGGAGGAGGAGGAGGAGGAGGATGAGGAGGAGGCACATCCCCAAAGAGGCAGGATGCCCTCGGGGGCCAGCGTAAGGGCAGCACACCGACGGAATCACACCGCAGAGCTCCGCCTGTGCAAGGCGCTGCCTCTGCCCGTTATTCAAAAAATTCTTTGGTGTGGGCCTTTTTTGAGTCTAGTGCATCAGATCGCACAGCTGCTGTTTGCAACATATGTCTCAAGCGTATATCGCGTGGCCAAAACATCACCCGCTTGGGCACCACATGCTTGACCAGACATATGTTGACCTGCCATGCAGCTCGTTGGCAAGCCTACCTTAAAGACCCACACCAAAGAACAAAGCTGACCTCTTCTTGCACCGCATCAGCTGGGATCTCCAACCCCACTATACCTTCAGTCCTCTCTGAAACCTGCTCTGAGAGGAATGAAGGTGTAGAATTAGGTGTGTCACAGCCAAGTACTTGCGGGTACTCTGCTAGCAGTACACCAACGTCCGATTCTAGCAGGCAAATTTCCCTGCCCCAGCTGCTGGACCGTCGAAAGAAGTTCACTCCCAGCCATCCACATGCCCAGCGGTTGAATGCTAGCTTGGCTAAATTGCTAGCGCTTCAACTGCTGCCTTTTCAGTTGGTAGACTCGGCCCCCTTCCGTGAGTTTGTGCAATGTGCGGTTCCTCAGTGGCAGGTTCCCAAACGCCACTTTTTATCACGGAAGGCGATTCCGGCTCTCTACCGGCATGTGGAAAGCAATGTCTTGGCCTCGCTGGACAGGGCGGTCAGCGGTAAGGTGCATATTACCGCTGACTCATGGTCCAGCAGGCATGGACAGGGACGTTACCTTTCTTTCACGGCCCATTGGGTCACTCTTTTGGCAGCTGGGAAGGATGCAGGACAAGGTGCAGTAGTGTTGGAGGTTGTTCCACCGCCACGCCTCCAAAATGCTACTACTGGTTGTGACACACCTCTGTCCTCCACCCCCTCCTCTTCTTCTTCCTCCGTGGCCTCTTCCTGTGCTTTGTCCTCGGAACCAGCGGTGCTCCGTAGGCGTTCAAGGGGCTACGCAAGTACGCAGGCAAAAAGATGCCATGCTGTGCTTGCGCTGGTGTGTTTGGGGGACAGGAGCCACACTGGGGCAGAGGTTCTGTCTGCTCTGCAGGGGCAGGCCGAGAGGTGGTTGACGCCACGCCAGCTTAAGCCAGGAATGGTAGTTTGTGACAATGGCACCAACCTCCTCTCCGCTCTCCGACAGGGACAACTGACCCATGTGCCCTGTGTGGCTCATGTCCTTAACCTGGTGGTGCAGCGGTTCTTGGGCAGGTACCCGGGCTTACAGGATGTCCTGAGGCAGGCCAGGAAAGTCTGTGTGCATTTCCGCAGATCTTATAATGCCAGTGCTCGCCTGGCTGAGCTGCAAAAGGAGTTGAACCTGCCCAAGAACCGCCTTATATGTGACATGCCCACCAGGTGGAACTCAACGTTGGCCATGCTGCAGCGGCTGCACACGCAGCAGAGGGCCATCAATGAGTACCTGTGCGACTACGGCACCAGGACAGGGTCAGGGGAGCTCAGGTTTTTTTTCACCACGCCAGTGGGGCATGATCAGGGATGCATACACTGTCCTGGCACCATTTGAGGAGGCCATGAGGATGGTGAGCAGTGACAGTGCATGCATCAGTGACACTGTACCTCTTGTCCACCTGTTGGAACATACGCTGCGTGGAATAATGGAAAGGGCACTTGAGGCAGAACAGAGGCAGGAAGAGGAGGACTTCCTTGCCTCTCAAGGCCCCCTTTACCCAGACAGTGTTCCTTCTGTCCCACCCATCGCACAGGAAGAAGAGGAGGAGGAGGAGGAGGATTGTGTCAGCATGGAGGTGGAGCCTGGCACTCAGCATCATCAGCAGCAGTCTTTTAGGGATGATTTACAGTCCCAAGAAACCAGTGGACTTGTACATGGCTGGGAGGAGGTGGCTGCGGATCATGTCGTCCTTAGTGACCCAGAGGACTCCGGACTGAATGCCTCAGCTAACCTACGCTGCATGGCCTCCCTGATCCTGCAAAGTCTGCGGAAGGATCCTCGTATTCTTCGGATCAAGGAGAGGGACCATTACTGGCTGGCCACTCTCCTTGATCCACAGTACAAGGGTAAGGTTGCGGACCTTATCTTACCGTCGCAGAGGGAGCAGAGGATGAGACAACTCCGGGAGGCCTTGCAGAAAGGTCTGTGCAACGCGTTCCCAGAGACTGGGAGGTTACAAACTCCTGGTCTTGGACAACGAGTTGCTGAGGCTTCGGTCAGTCAAAGAAGGAGCGGTGGGGAAGGTGGCCGTCTGACCGAAGCGTTCAGACAATTCTTTAGTCCGCAGCCCCAAGGTATGATCGGTTCCAGCAACCATCGCCAGCGTCTGATATACATGGTGCAGGAATACCTAGGGGCAAGGTCAGACTTGGACACCTTCCCCACCGAAAATCCTCTGGCTTACTGGGTCTTGAGGATGGATCACTGGCCAGAGCTTGCACAGTATGCAATTGAGCTACTGGCCTGTCCTGCATCCAGCGTTCTTTCAGAACGCACATTCAGTGCTGCTGGAGGATTTGTCACGGATCACAGGGTGCGCCTGTCCACCGACTCTGTCGATCGACTGACCTTCATAAAGATGAACCAGTCTTGGATCACCACCAGCTACCAAACACCTGAAGCTGATATAACAGACTAATTTATTTTCAAATGTCACATCCCTTCAAGACTGATGCTGATGCTGAGAGTTTGTCCTGTTATGTTGACTGACTATCCTCCTCCTCCTCAATGATCCGATTGACGATGATAGCTTGGAAGAACATTTTTGTTTCTGGGTGCCGCCACCAGTGGCTAAGGCCCAATTTTTCAGCCCCTGTTTAACAGGGGTGTGTTATTACAATTTTTTATGCAATGCTTTGCAGCAGGGCTCATTCCTGCACTCCAACTAGAGTATCTGGGAGTGGTTGCAGTGTCGTGGCACCAGCACCAGTGGCTAAGGCCCAATTTTTCAGCCCCTGTTTAACAGGGGCTTGTAATTACAATTTTTGATGCAATTCTTTGCAACAGGGCTCATTGCTGTGCTCCAAGTACAGTATCTGTGAGGGGTTGCAGTGTTGTGGCACCAGTGCCTAAGGCTCAATTTTTCTGCCCCTGTTTAACAGGGGCATGTAATTACAATTCTTGATCTAATAATTTACAGCAGGGCCCATTCCTGCGCCCACCAAGACTAACTGTGAGGCCTTACAGTGTTGTGTCAACACCACCACCACCACCACCACCAAAGGCCCAATTTTTCAGCCCCTGTTCAACAGGGGCATGCAATTACAATTCTTGATCTAATAATTCACAGCAGGGCCCATTCCTGCGCCCACCAAGACTAACTGTGAGGCCTTACAGTGTTGTGTCAACACCACCACCACCACCACCACCAAAGGCCCAATTTTTCAGCCCCTGTTCAACAGGGGCATGCAATTACAATTCTTGATCTAATAATTCACAGCAGGGCCCATTCATGCGCCCACCAAGAGTAACTGTGAGGGCTCACAGTGTTGTGGCAACACCAACATGTAAGGGGAAAATTTCAGCTGAGTATATACGGCAGGCCCCTACTTTCAAACATCCAACTTACAAACGACTCCTCCTTGCAAACGGAAAGATACAACAGGAAGTGAGACGAAATCTACCCCTAGGAAGGCAAATTCTCTCCTGTAAGAGTTAATATGGGAAAAAAAGTGTCTCCTCTCCACTGATTCTTTATCACCAATTCTTGTTTCAATAAAAACCCCAAATTTTCAAAAAACATTTGTCATTAGGACGGAAAGTGAGGTGAACTGTTCTGAACAGGTGCACACTGCACAGACAGCAAAACAAATGTTACAGGGGTGATAACCCTTCCCTATGTTTTCCAAAAAGCTTAAAAATATATTTTTTGGCTGGAGCTATACTTAAACAATGTACCTGTTCAAAATTACAAACAGATTCTACATAAGAACAAACCTACAGTCCCTGTCTTGTATGCACCGCCTGTATACGGCTGTTCAGAGTATATAGGGCCTTTCTTTATTTTGTGTGCGAGGTTCCCCTTAATATCCATACAAGACCCAAAGGGGCTGGTAATGGGCTGGGGTGGGGGGGGGGGGGGGTGATGGGGTAGCTATGCCATTTTTCTTAAAGATTTTCATCCATATTACCGGGACCAGACATTACATTAAAGCCGCAAGCAGTTTTAAACGGCTTTTTTTCCTTTAGAAATGTAATTTTGTGCAGGGAGAGTTCTAAACACGGGAAACACGTGGCACTTCACAGGCATACTTTAGACACCCCCCAGGTACGATATTTAAAGGAATATTTGCCTTTTTTTTTTTCACTTTATGCATCATTAAAATGACTGCTCCAGAAAAACGGACGTTTTTAAAACTTCTTTTTGCATTGATACATGTCCCCTGGTGCAGAACCCGGATTCCCAAACCCTTTTTAGGACAATAACATGCATAATAGTCGTTATAATTAGCACTTTAGATTTCGATCGTTCGCATCCATTGTATTTAATAGGGTTCTAAAGTTCGTGCGAACTTTCGGTCCGTACGCGGGTTCTGGTGCGAACCGAACCCGGGGGTGTTCGGCTCATCACTACCTGGAGCTGAGTGAAACTAGAAGGAGGGGCCAGCATGACTGGGGCCTGCAGAAGAGGCGGAGTATTAGTGGGTGATTTTGATATGCTGCAGTCTGCTTAGCTAGTTGAAGAGTTCAAGGCAGAGGGTGTGTCCTGTAGTGGGTAGAGAGGAGCGGGGTGTTGGAAAAGTTGCTTAGAAACTGACTACAGGCATATGTAGCTGGCCAGCTAAGACCTGTCCTAGGTTGCTAATGTGGCTTACATGCATATATATAGCTAGACCTGCTAATAATGTTAATACAGTGTGTAGCGGCCTCCTCTCTCCCCTCTCTGCTTCAGCTCGTCAGTCTCTTGTCTAGGGGTATTCCAGAAGAGAGAGAGCGGGGTCACTACGCCAAGCCTTCACCGATAGCGTTAATGCAGTGTGAAGAAGGTTCTTATTTTACCTTCGGGTCAGTGCTGTGCACCTAGAGTTACCTTGAACAATGTCTGACAGGAAACAGTCCCACACCATTAAAGTCCAACACTCCTTTATTCCTCTTGAATAAACATGATCAGTTGAACTTCCTTAGCGAACAGAACATAAAAGGGGTGTGGATGCGAATAGGCCCAGACACAATTTCTCCTCCACTTTCCTCCGTGAAAGTGGGTCGCGGTCTCCAAACGAGGGGGGAATTTCCTTCCAGGCGGTCTCCGGTGGGAGGCTCACCTGTCACTGGCAATCTGCTGCACCAGGTCTTCAAGTGAGGAGCTCCCCCGATCCGTTTCGCCTTCCGGATTCGGGTACCCAATCCCCGGGTTCCCTAGGATCTCCTTCTCTCGCGGAACTTAGTGATGGGTACTGAGCTCCAGACCTCCATCCGAGTACCTCACCCCAGGCTAAAGGTGCCTGGGATGGAACACGACCTCCGGCTGTCCTCTAGGCCTAGGCCCCCTAGAGGACCGACACGAACCACCGCCCACAGGCTGAAGGTGCCTGGGACTCGACCCCCGTGACCAAGATGGCCGGCCCCTTTATACCCTCTCCCAGCAAGTATGGCGGGTTCCCCGCCCCACCATACCGCTGCCGAGAGAGGACAAAAAGGAGGCCCGGCACACAGCAATGGCTCAACCCCCAGCCCATGGCGACAGCGCCACCTGCTGGGCCGCAGGGAATTACACATCACTGGTGTCACCGCCAGATTCAAATTACACCCGGGAAAGTACATACCCGCTACAAGTGCATATGCTCATTTGTGAGAAATAAAAGCAGAGTTATTTACTGTGACTTTATATATGGATGTCATATAACAATTGTATATTGTGTTCACAGAAGAAAAAGAAAAAATATGCCTTTAAGGTTCATTATTATATACAGAAAGGTAAGCTTAATGACAGAGCAGAATTGCAACCAGAAAGCATAGAGTTAAGCTTTTGTGACTCATCAGGAGTTCTTGGCCAATCACAGCCAATCTCACACTGAGCAAATGTCTCTAGCCAATCATAGCCAGCCTTTCACTCATGTTCTGTCTGGGAAATATCCCAGCACATCGCTAGAATTCATTTTACATCAGAGAGAGAAGATATGAACAGTTCAGATCCATTTAGAGTCCAGTTTTAGGGAAGCAAGTGGCCAAAATAGGTATTTAATACAGTTATATAAGTTCCTATTGTTAATAATGTGATTAGAACTGTATACTGAAACTAGTTATGTGTTCACTTGTAGTTCCACCAAACCAGGTTTCAAACCAAACAACCAAACCAAGTTACAAAGCAAGTTTCAAACCAAACATCAGAGCAAACTGCAATAGCAAACAGCAATATAGTGCAAGTAAACTATTGATTAAGTCCCAGAGAGACCATAAAGTGTCTAAAGTATTTTTAAAGTGAAACTACAGATACTGAAGAGAGAAATATATCTACCATTTTATGTAGAAGATTGAACAGTTGAACCAACATTTGTTATACTTTATGCAACACGTGTTTGTACATGGACTTTCTGCTGCTAAATTGTCAGTGTTATATATGAAGAAAAGCTGAAGTGAATAAAGAAGTTATCTTAAAAGTTTGGTGTGCTCTTTAAACCTACTGCTTCTATAGAACGGCGCTAGAGGAATTATAAAGTAACAGATAGTCTTGTTTGGACTAAAAGATCAGAGAAATCAAATTCTTCTAATGCCACAGCGCATAAAGGCACTTCATAGTGCTGCGCCTGCCATAGCATACCCCGCTTTAAGTACACTCATTTTACATACACTCACGAGTAAGGACATACCCGCGAGTGTATGTAAAGTGCCTCACAAGTACTGTACAGAAATTTTGCAGCCGCAGTAGAAGGAGCTGAAGCTCTGAGAGCATAGCCCGCCCTGTTCCAGTGTGCCCCTGACACCCCCACTACATAGTTGCCAACAGTCCCGAATTTTCCGAACAATCCCGAATTTAGGACCCTTGTCCCAGATTGTGCTTGTCCTGATTTTTTGCCGGGACTTTTTGTTTCTCCCAGGAAATTTGGGAATGTTTTAGGCAAAAAACGGCAGCGGCTACACCAAAATAGCCTCCGCCACCGCCACTGTGTTGTTTCCTATTGTCGTCTTGTGTTCAGTGAAGAGGAGAGGGGCAGCCAACCAGCTTCTCTCCTTTGGCGGCCCCTCCCCGCTATCCACTGAACATGTGGATGGGATGCGGCCGCTGCCGCCTAGTTCATGGGTCTGCAAAGTTCATGGGTCCCCGAGGTACGATTGATTGATCATCCGGCCCGCTATGTGCTTTTGTCCAGCCAGCAGAGTCATCAGACTCAGTGCAGGTACGGACTCTGGTTGAGTTGCGGGAGTTGCGGGGCTTCTAACTTGGCTGGTAAGCTATTTACACAGATAGCAGGCGATGATGGGAAAAGGAATGTGCGGGGGGGGGGGCTCTGATGGAGGACACAAGTGTGGAGGGGCTCTGATGGGGGACACAAGTGTGGAGAGGGGCTCTGATTGGGACACAAGTGTGGAGGGGCTCTGATGGGGGACACAAGTGTGGAGGGGCTCTGATGGAGTACACAAGTGTGGAGGTGGCTCTGATGGGGGACACAAGTGTGGAGGGGGCTCTGATGGGGGACACAAGTGTGGAGGGGCTCTGATGGAGGACACAAGTGTGGAGGGGGCTCTGATGGGGGACACAAGTGTGGAGGGGGCTCTGATGGGGGACACAAGTGTGGAGGGGGCTCTGATGGGGGAGACAAGTGTGGAGGGGGCTCTGATGGGGGAGACAAGTATGGAGGGGACTCTGATGGAGGACACAAGTGTGGAGGGGCTCTGATGGGGGACACAAGTGTGGATGGGGCTCTGATGGGGACACAAGTGTGGAGGGGCTCTGATGGGGGACACAAGTGTGGAGGGGCTCTGATGGGGACACAAGTGTGGAGGGGGCTCTGATGGAGGACACAAGTGTGATGGGGGCTCTGATGGAGGACACAAGTGTGATGGGGGCTCTGATGGAGGACACAAGTGTAGAGGGGCTCTGATGGAGGACACAAGTGTGGAGGGGCTCTGATGGAGGACACAAGAGTGGAGGGGCTCTGATGGAGGACACAAGTGTGGAGAGGACTCTGATAGAGGACACAAGTGTGGAGGGGCTCTGATGGGGGACACAAGTGTGGAGGGGGCTCTGATGGGGACACAAGTATGGAGGGGGCTCTGATGGGGGACACAAGTGTGGAGGGGGCTCTGATGGGGACACAAGTATGGAGGGGGCTCTGATGGAGGACACAAGTGTGGAGGGGACTCTAATGGAGGACACAAGTGTGGTGGGGGCTCTGCTGGGGGACACAAGTGTGGAGAGGGCTCTGATAGAGGACACAAGTGTGGAGGGGCTCTGATGGGGGACACCAGTGTAGAGGGGGCTCTAATGGGGAACACAAATGTGGGGGGGCTCTGATGGGGAACACAAATGTGGGGGGACACTGATGTGGGACACACATGTGGGGGCACTGATTGGGACATGGGCAGGAAGGGTTTTAATGGGTGTGGGGAGGTGGCTCTGAGGGGACACAAGCGTGTGGCAGGAGTTCTGATGGGGACACAAATGTGTGGGGGGTGGCTGTGATGGGAACAGAAATGTGCAAGAGGGGGTGTTAATGGGGACACAAGCATGTAGGGAGAGTCTGATGAGGATACAATTGTGTGGGGAGATTATGCTGGGGACACAAATGGGCAGGGAGGCTCTGACAGGAACACTGATGTAAGGCCTCATGCACACTTAGGGGCTGATTTAAGAAAATGTTGGTGCATTTGCGTGGGCAGGAATAATTATTGCTGTCGTCTTGCGCCGGATTCGCAGAATCATTGCGCGTACAGGCGCATACACATTCTTAATTATGAAACATACATCGGGCACTTGCTCATTGTAATGCTGATCATGTTAATGAGCTTTTCCTTATCACATGGAGAATATTGCCTCTTTTTTTTATTCCTTTCATTCACTTCTTTTTGAAACAACTCAATATTCATTCTAGAGATCTTCCTTCTATCAACAACTGTGCAGATGTTTACTGGACTTGTAATTGTGCATTTTATGGTGATAGTCTATAATCATTGGTGGAGCCAAAACTTCCATCAAAATATCTTCTCAACACATGTCTGTGTATTGTGCATTCTGGACAATTCTTTCAGACGTGTGTTGAGATCAGCATTACAATGAGCACAAGCTCAATGTATAAGCAGTTGTGCACTCTGGAGAACGCAGATGCGCCCATGTGCAACACACATATTTAACAAGCTAAAGCGTGTGCGCCCTGTCAGGCGAGCATAAAATGGTGTGCTTTGTCATTGCACATGTGCAGTTGAGTAAGCTGAAAGAAGGGTGTAAAAAGGCTTGATTAGTTGTAAGACAGATCTACATGTTCTGGACAGAATTTGTGCATTTAAACAATATTCTATACATACTTTTTAGCCTGGTAACAGAAGATGGTAAACTAGTAAAGTTATCTACAGTATTCAGACAAAAATGTTGAAGATTACATTGGCTGCGCTTGCTAATGGTAGACGCGAAAGATTGCGCAAGTGCGCAACAGCGCTTCCTATGTAAATATGGTTTGGTGCATATAAGTGCACCATAATGTTTGATAAATGTTTTGAGTCCCGTTTTTTGTGCAATTGCTCCAATTTCTCCACTGCACCACAGGCGCAGGTCTTTAGTAAATCACCCCCTTAATGTTTAGCCCTGGTGCACGAGGCTCTGGCATTTAGGTGCAGGCGGAGGATACAGGTGCACCATCCAGCCCCGCTGATGGCAGCCTTTTTTTAAATTCTATTCTCTTTCATGGTTGGGGATTCATTTATAAATAACTTTTTTTTTTCGGCCCACGAATATCTGTACAATGTGGCCCTCGAAGTAAAAAGTTTGGAGACCCCTGGTGTAGTGTATTAATCAGTGTAGTGTAGTAGTTAGTGTAGTGGTAATCAGTGTAGTGGGTGGTGTAGTGAACAGTGTAGTGTAGTGCGTGTTGTAGTAATCAGTGTAGTGCGTGTTGCACCTGATGCAAGGACGAACTCTTCTGGGGAAGCACCTGATGCAAGACGGACTCTGCTGGGGAGGCACCTGATGCAAGGACGGACTGCTGGGGAGGCATCTGGTGGCAGGCGACGTGACAGGTGACACGCTTCCACTGATTCTGCATTATGGTGAGTTGAATGATTTAATTTTATATTACAATGTAATAATAGAAATAATGCGTTTCAATTACCCTGACAACATAACAACCATGGTGCCGGGATGATTGAAGCGCTAACCCCAGGTGTTTTGGAGTATCTTTATCTGCTGATTGTTAAACTTTCTGGAATACACACATTTCTATTGTAGGATCTGGCTTCTTTCTTTCTATCTCCTTCCCTCATTCATCTCGGACTCTAACCACACCCCTTCCGAGCCACGCCTATTTAAGCCACGGCCACGATCGCGCATAAACCACACCCATTCTTTGCGCAGTGCGCGCCGCATTTTTCTATTCGGTATGACACGCCTACAAACGAATGCCACGCTCCGTAATTATAGCAAGGCTCCGCCTACGTGCAAAAAAGTGTGTCAGATTTTTTTTTCTATTTGGGCATGACACGCCTACAAACGAATGCCACGCTCCCAAATTATAGCAAGGCTCCGCCTACATGCAAAAAAGTGTCTCGGATTATTTTTTTTGCAATGTTGGCAACTATGCCACTACAGCCCCTGAGACCTCAACTACAGCTCCTGACACCCCCACTACAGCCCCTGACCCCCCACTACACCCTAGAAGTGAAAAAGGATATTATTTCACTTTAAGTGCATTTTCGTTTTACATACATGCTCTGGTCCCATTGTGTACTTAAAGTGGAGTTCCACCTTAAAAAAATAATTCACAAAAAACCTGCAAAAAAATAGAAAAAAAAAAATAGAAAAAAAAAATAGAAAAAACAAATAGAAAAAAAAAAATTACTCTCTAGAAAAGGCGGTTGCTATGTGGAAGTTCCTAATCTGCCTCTTCATCCTCCACGGCAGGTCTTCTTCCTCGTCCTCCTCGCGTTGTCTTCTGGTGAATGGGGCACGCTGCCTTCTGGGAACTGTGTGTATCCCAGAGAGCAGCTGCCCATTCATACAGTGCCACTAGACTCGTGCATGTGCAGTAGGAAATGGGCAGTGAGGATGGCGGCGCCGGGAGCTGCCAGGATCAAGGGATCGGCCTCGGCGGGCTGACATCGCGGGCGAGTAGGACAGGTAAACAGAAAAAAACAGAAAAGAGGCGCCACTTAGTAAAAACTGTTTCACTTTAATAATACAATAGTATTAAAGCACTCACTCGTAAGTTGACTGTATGAAGCACATAGATGATCAGGTCTGTGGTCGTATTCCGCTAGCTAGCAGTCTCAGTGTGAGATGACCTCCTCATTTGCTGTTTAAGAAGCCGGGATAATATCCATGATCGATGTTGCCGGAGGATCTTCTCAGAAAACCAAAGGGAGGGCTGGACCGCAAACAGGAAGTTCAGTTTGAGACGCAATGCTTCATTCAGCGGGATGACATCAGGACCGGCATGCAACGCGTTTCGATGCTTAATGCAAAGAGACGTTCTAGGTCCCCGCACGCATCTTTCTCAAGCAATAATGTGACAGGCTAGACAAAGCCTTTTTATGTGCGCCTGAGGTGATGTTGCCACCTTGTGGGGATTAATTGTAAGACTCCCTTAAACAGAGTGTGCTCACACTAATATTGTCACATTTATACAAAAAGGGAACAAATGCTGTAATATAATAAAACTAAACCGGGCCTATACAAACATAGCATGTAGATCCAATATTGTGATATAGTATACAATTTTATAAAATTTCATTCAGAAAACCAATATCATTTAATATATATTAAAAACACACAAAAAACACACACACTACTCTGAAAAAAAAAAAAAAAAAAAAAAGGGAAAAGTAGCAGATCAAAATACATCCCTGAAAAAGCAAAGATGTTCGATATGCTTAATAACTTGTATGCATAGATGGACCATAAGCAAGGTCTCTGCCTTAAACTACATAAAAATTCCTATAAAAATTATATATATATATATTGTGACAGCAGGAAGGTAAAGTCACCTGGTTGCATCCAGGGGGGTAGGTATATTTCTCCCAGATTCAGGCTTTATGCCGACTTATACAACTAGGGAGAGAGTTGATGAAGCCCAGCTGAGGCTAGTGGGCTCATGGATGATTCATACCTCTAGGGAGAGGGCTGAGCGTCGTGCAGGCAGGGAGTTGATGAGGCCAGCTGAAGCTTGTCAGCTCGTTTAAGGCCTCTATAAAAACTCCCAGGTTCATTAGGTGTTTGCTCATGCCTGGACCCAGACCTGTGTGGACTGTCTAGGGAGAGTGAACCCCTGTGCGGTGAGACAAAGCCTGTGTGGCTATTTGTTTGGACATTTACTAAACCAGGGACTTAGGGACTAGGACAGCACCAGGCTGATCCCAGTTGTTAGTTAGGAAACCTGCATGTTTAGTCAGAGGTCAAGCTGACCAGGGTTTATTTTGTTTATGTTTCTTTTTGCTTTGCTGTGTTTTTTTGTCACTGTAAATAGAGAAATAAACCGCACCTTTTGGATCTTGAAAACCACAACCTCCGTCTGCTGGGCCTGTTTTTGTGTGGGGAGCCCATCCAGGGGATCACACACACCCGCTGCCGAGCTAACCCCCTCACAGTTGGTGGAGAACCAGTGGCAGTTTTTTTTTAAGCCAGCATGGAGGAGATACTGAAACAGCTGGCTCTAGCAAATGCCAATCAACAGCAGACAAATGCAGGTTTGCAAAAGAGCCTTGCAGCTCAACAACAGAGCTTCGCAGCCCAGCAGCAAGCTCATCAACAGAGCCTTGCAGCCCAGCAGCAATCTGAGGCCCGCTTCATAGACCTGTTACAGAAGCAAGAGCAGAGACTACAACAAATGGAAGCAGTAATGCAGCAACGTCCGCAGACCAGTGAGGAAAGCCGTCCCACTAATACCGCGTCCTTTGGGGTGAGTCGTTTATTGACAAAAATGACTGGAGAGGATGATCCAGAGGTATTTTTGACCACATTTGAAAGGACTGCTGAAAGAGAAAAGTGGCCTGAGGAGCAGTGGGCTGGACTGGTGGCTCCTCTGTTAACTGGTGAATCGCAGAAGGCTTACTATGACCTAGAGCCTGACCAAGCAAAAGACTATGTGATGCTAAAAGCTGAAATATTGGCAAGGCTGGGTGTCACCCTGGCTGTCCGGGCTCAGCGTCTGCATAACTGGACTTTCCAGCTTGGAAAACCCCCCAGGTCTCAAATGTATGATCTCATTCACCTGAGCAGGAAGTGGCTACAGCCAGAGACTTTGTCCGCACCAGAGATTGTGGAACGTGTTGTAATGGATCGGTTTTTGAGAGCTCTTCCTACTGCCATCCAAAAGTGGGTAAGCCATGGAGACCCAGAGACGGCCGGTGGTCTTGTGGATCGTGTAGAGAAATACTTGGCTACAGAGAACCTGACGGCCTCTTCCAGAGACTCTCGGACTTTCCACCCTAAGACCAGACCATCCCCAGGGGCGGATAAGAGGATTCCAAGGGGTGAGGGTGGAGAGAGTGAGAGGGTGGGAGCTCTACCCAAAGTTTGGCGAGAACAGCCTGGGAAGTCAGGGGCTCAAAAGGCAGCCAAAAGGATTATTTGCTACCGCTGCCGGCAAGCGGGACATATTGCAGCAAATTGCCCGGTTGTGGAGGAACCCATGCAATGTGACTTTCTGACGGACCGACGTCAGTCGCTGTGTGCGACAGTCGCATGCACTGCCATTCGGGGAACTGAGAAACATTTATGCAAAATGTGTATTAATGGTAGAAATGTTGTGGTATTGCTGGATTCAGGTAGCCTTGTGACCCTGATAAAGGCTGAATTAGTTAAAACAGAGGTCTCTGGGAATAGCAAGGTAGCTGTTATTTGTGTGCATGGGGACACCCGAGAGTATCCAGTGACTACAGTGTGTTTCGAGACCCCCAAAGGTACCCTCTCTCATCCAGTGGGGTTAGTATCTCAATTACCGCATGATGCCATTGTGGGAAGGGATTTTCCGAAGTTCTGGGAACTGTGGGATGATCCTGAGCCCCCCACTGGTGCCCCTATGTACCAGGAATGTGATAGCCAGAACTCCTCTGAGAGTGGTGAGGACTCTCCAGAATTTCCCTTGTCAGTATTGGCAGGGGAGACTCAAACTGGAGAGGAGCCCACCTCCTCAGACGAAAACCTACCGTCTGTGGAGTTTTCTGATCTTGAGGTTCACAGGGAAAATTTTGCCACAGAACAGTTAAAAGACCCCGCCCTAATAAAGGCACGGGAAAACGTAGTGGAAATAGATGGCGAGTTAGTGAACCCAGATAATACCTGCACTTACCCATACTTCAGCGTAGAGAAGGACCTACTGTATCGGGTGGCAAAAAGGGCAGAAGAAACCGTTGAGCAGCTTGTGGTGCCCAAACCTTACAGGAAGTTGGTGTTGGAGTTGGCCCATGGGCACATTCTTGGAGGTCATCTGGGGACAGAGAAAACCCGAGAGAGGGTATTACAGAGATTCTATTGGCCTGGGGTGATGAAGGACATAGAAAATTATTGTTCCTCCTGCCCTGTGTGTCAGAGGTCGGCCCCGATGCCACATTTCCGTAGCCCGCTGGTCCCTCTACCCATCATTGAGGTCCCATTTGAGAGAATCGCAATGGATTTGGTAGGTCCTATAATCAAGTCCGCTAGGGGGCACCAGTACATATTGGTTATAATGGACTATGCCACCCGTTATCCAGAAGCGATCCCTCTCAGAAATACCTCGGCCAAAACCATAGCCAAAGAGCTATCTCTTGTTTTTAGCCGGGTGGGTATTTGTAAAGAACTGCTTACGGACCAAGGTACACCCTTTATGTCCCGGGTTATGAAAGAGCTGTGTAAATTGTTCAAAGTGACGCAATTGCGTACATCTGTGTATCACCCCCAAACCGATGGGCTGGTTGAAAGATTCAACAAAACCCTAAAACAAATGTTGAAGAAAGTGGTGGATAGAGATGGAAAGGATTGGGACTGTCTACTTCCTTATTTGATGTTTGCTATTAGGGAGGTGCCCCAATCCTCTACGGGATTCTCCCCCTTTGAGTTACTGTATGGGAGACACCCAAGAGGGCTGTTGGATATTGCCAAGGAAACTTGGGTAAGTGAGAGTTCTCCCCACAGGAGTGTGATTGAGCATGTCGCCCTGATGCAAGATCGAATTGCACAGGTAATGCCCATCGTGAAGGAACATTTGGCCCAAGCGCAGTTGGCACAGCAGAGAGTGTACAACCGTGGAGCCAAGACCCGTACCTTTTCCCCGGGGGATAGGATATTGGTACTTGTCCCTACGGTTGAAAGTAAATTCCTTGCCAAATGGCAAGGCCCCTACGAGATAATGGAAAAAGTGAGCGAAGTGAATTACAAGGTCAGACAACCAGGAAGGCGAAAGCCCGAACAGATCTATCACTTTAATCTGTTGAAAGCCTGGAGGGATAGAGAGTCCCTAGTCGCAGAAACTTGGTCACCAGCTCAAACTGGTTGCGTGATTCCGGAGGTTGGAATAGCAGCCACCTTGTCACAACCCCAACAACAGGAGGTTAAGGAGTTTGTGCTTCGCAACAAGGAGGTGTTCTCTGAGCTGCCGGGACAAACATCTGGGGTAGAGCATGATATTATTACCCCGCCCGGTGAAAGGGTGAAGTTAAAACCCTATCGGATCCCAGAGGCCCGACGGGAGGCAATACGGGAGGAAGTACAGAAAATGCTGAACTTAGGGGTGATAGAGGAGTCCCAAAGTGATTGGTCTAGTCCCATTGTGCTGGTGCCTAAACCGGATGGGAGCTGGCGATTTTGTAACGATTTTCGTCAGTTGAACAAAGTGACAAAATTTGACACCTACCCCATGCCACGTATAGATGAGTTGATCGACCGGCTGGGAACAGCCCGATACATGACGACTCTTGACCTCACAAAAGGGTATTGGCAAATTCCCCTGGCCAAGTCGGCCAAAGAGAAAACCGCATTTGTAACCCCAGACGGGGCGTTCCAATATAAGAGAATGCCGTTCGGGTTACAGAATGCGCCGGCCACATTCCAGCGGAAAATGGACCAGATACTGAGGCCCCATCGGAAGTATGCTGCGGCTTACCTGGATGACGTAATTGTCCATAGCACAGATTGGGCCTCACATCTGCCAAAAGTGCAAGCAGTCCTAGACTCTATCCGGGAAGCGGGGTTTACGGCTAACCCCAAGAAGTGTACCATTGGGCAGGAGGAGGCCAAATATCTTGGGTACACCATTGGGAGGGGAGTAATAAAACCCCAACTCAACAAAGTCGAGGCCATCCAGAGTTGGCCACGTCCCAACAGCAAGAAGCAGGTACGAGCCTTTCTGGGAATAGCGGGGTATTATCGGCGCTTCATTCCCCACTTTGCTTCTAAGGCTGTGCCCCTAACCAACCTGACGAAAGGGAAAGGGTCGGTCATGATTAAATGGACCCCCGAGGCTGAGGCAGCATTCCAATTCTTGAAACAAGCCTTATGTAGCCAGCCAGTGTTGTACTCACCCGACTTCTCTAAAGACTTTGTCGTACAAAGTGATGCGTCAGATGTGGGGTTAGGAGCAGTATTGTCCCAGGTCTGGAACGGGGAAGAGCACCCAGTCATTTACCTCAGCAGGAAGTTGAAGTCCCATGAGGTAAATTACGCCACGGTTGAAAAGGAGTGTTTAGCGGTGAAGTGGGCTCTAGATTCCCTTCGGTACTATCTGCTAGGTAGGCACTTTGACATGGTTACGGATCACGCTCCGTTAAAGTGGATGGCTCAAAACAAGGAGACAAATAGAAGAGTGAATAGGTGGTTCCTGGCCCTACAGGAATTCAACTTCACAGTAAAGCATCGCCCTGGCGTTCAAATGGGGAATGTGGATGCTTTGTCTCGAGTACATGAATGCCTGATTGCTGGTGTTCCAACCCCAAGGTTAAAACAAGAGGGGGGGGTATGTGACAGCAGGAAGGTAAAGTCACCTGGTTGCATCCAGGGGGGTAGGTATATTTCTCCCAGATTCAGGCTTTATGCCGACTTATACAACTAGGGAGAGAGTTGATGAAGCCCAGCTGAGGCTAGTGGGCTCATGGATGATTCATACCTCTAGGGAGAGGGCTGGGCGTCGTGCAGGCAGGGAGTTGATGAGGCCAGCTGAAGCTTGTCAGCTCGTTTAAGGCCTCTATAAAAACTCCCAGGTTCATTAGGTGTTTGCTCATGCCTGGACCCAGACCTGTGTGGACTGTCTAGGGAGAGTGAACCCCTGTGCGGTGAGACAAAGCCTGTGTGGCTATTTGTTTGGACATTTACTAAACCAGGGACTTAGGGACTAGGACAGCACCAGGCTGATCCCAGTTGTTAGTTAGGAAACCTGCATGTTTAGTCAGAGGTCAAGCTGACCAGGGTTTATTTTGTTTATGTTTCTTTTTGCTTTGCTGTGTTTTTTTGTCACTGTAAATAGAGAAATAAACCGCACCTTTTGGATCTTGAAAACCACAACCTCCGTCTGCTGGGCCTGTTTTTGTGTGGGGAGCCCATCCAGGGGATCACACACACCCGCTGCCGAGCTAACCCCCTCACAATATATATATACACATATATATACATATACCCATATATTCTGGAACACACATACTTGTATATATATTCCACAACAAGAATGTACATACATTATATCAAAAATCTGATTTGTTAAAAATCAAATTAATTAACTATATTTTATTATAATGATTAATTTTTTTAAAACTTTTTTTTAAAAACGTTTTTTTTAAAAAAAATTGGTATGAGAAAAGGAAGGGAAGGGAAAAAGGGTGGGAATATGGAATGGGTAATATATGATAGTGAGGAATTTCATAGAAATAAATTATATATGTGGTAAAAAAGCAAAATATAGATATGCATTTATCTTACTTAATTAAATAAAAGATGATAATGGTAGAGATACAGACACAAGATTAATCATAATATAGTAGAGATTTCCAATTCTTCGTTGATACCCCCTGGATTGAGGGTATCTAAAGAATAGATCCAAAAGGTTTCGCGCTCACAGAGCTTGCGAAATCTTTCTGCCTCTGGCAATGTGTTTGGAATTTGTTCTACCACCCATACTCTGAGGCCTTCCGTGGATTTTTGGTGACAACCTGCAAAGTGACGAGGCACACTGTGTTTATCTTTTCCACCCTCTATTTTCCTTCTATGTTCGCCAAAGCGTTGGCGTAGAGGTCTTATGGTGCGGCCCACATACAACAAATTGCAGGGGCAAATCAACACGTAGACAACAAAGTCTGAACTGCAATTATAAAATGCATCCAGATAATGTTTTTTACCTTTGGTGGAAAAATCTTTTTGTCCATGATCAATGAAAGAACATGTTTTGCACAGGTTTTTTTTGCACCGAAACATGCCCTTTAAAGGAAACATATCAAGATGTTGTAAAAATGGAGTATGTTTTTCCTTCAATTTACTAGGAGCTATTCTATTTTTTAGATTGGTAGCTCTTCTATACGTTACCCTAGGTGTGTCAGTGAGGACTGATTTTAAATGTTGGTCTTCCAATAGAATGGGCCAATGTTTTTTCAAAATAGATTCCATTTTATTGGACTCTGTGTGGAACCTTGTTATGAAACGGACAGATGGATCAAACTTATTTCGGTCCTCATATTGTGTGCTCTTGGGTACTTTAGGCTCTAGATAATAGTTATATGCATTATCTATCAATGAGGTGGGATACTTTTTATCATGTAATTTATTTTTCAGAATAGAACTCTGTTCTATATAATCTGTTGTTTGGGTACAATTACGCCGTAATCTACAGAATTGGCCTTTTGGAATATTATTAGTCCACTTTTTGTAATGGCAACTATTAAAGTGGAGCAATGAATTACCTGCAGTAGGTTTAAAATGATTTTTGGCTTGAATGTTCTTGTCTAGATGATAGAGATCTAAATCAAGAAAAGTTAGTCTGTCTCTGTCCCAAACATGGGTGAAAGACAGGCCACATGCGTTTTTATTGCAGTGATTTACAAATTCATCAATGACTCCATTCTCACCATCCCAAATGACTATAATATCGTCTATATACCTACCAAAAAAGACTAAATTCTTGGCAAAAGGATTATTAGACCACACGTACCTATCTTCCCAAAAGCCCATGGCTAGATTTGCATAGGACGGCGCAAAATTTGCGCCCATAGCGGTCCCCTTTATTTGCAAAAAATATTCTTTGTCGAAACAAAAATAATTATGAGAAATATTTGGAAAGTAGAATAACACCTAGGGGTTTAAGAATCCTAAAAAATTGTTCATTTTTAGAATCTGATGATGCTAGAGAGTGGAATAGTCTGGCGGAATTTTGTACCACAAAGTGGATGAATATTCTCTTAAAACACAGAGCCAATAAATTTGATCAGTTAGAAAAAGCACTAATTTTTGTTTAACTCATAATTATTTTTGTTTCGACAAAGAATATTTTTTGCAAATAAAGGGGACCGCTATGGGCGCAAATTTTGCGCCGTCCTATGCAAATCTAGCCATGAGCTTTTGGGAAGATAGGTACGTGTGGTCTAATAATCCTTTTGCCAAGAATTTAGTCTTTTTTGGTAGGTATATAGACGATATTATAGTCATTTGGGATGGTGAGAATGGAGTCATTGATGAATTTGTAAATCACTGCAATAAAAACGCATGTGGCCTGTCTTTCACCCATGTTTGGGACAGAGACAGACTAACTTTTCTTGATTTGGATCTCTATCATCTAGACAAGAACATTCAAGCCAAAAATCATTTTAAACCTACTGCAGGTAATTCATTGCTCCACTTTAATAGTTGCCATTACAAAAAGTGGACTAATAATATTCCAAAAGGCCAATTCTGTAGATTACGGCGTAATTGTACCCAAACAACAGATTATATAGAACAGAGTTCTATTCTGAAAAAGAAATTACATGATAAAAAGTATCCCACCTCATTGATAGATAATGCATATAACTATTATCTAGAGCCTAAAGTACCCAAGAGCACACAATATGAGGACCGAAATAAGTTTGATCCATCTGTCCGTTTCATAACAAGGTTCCACACAGAGTCCAATAAAATGGAATCTATTTTGAAAAAACATTGGCCCATTCTATTGGAAGACCAACATTTAAAATCAGTCCTCACTGACACACCTAGGGTAACGTATAGAAGAGCTACCAATCTAAAAAATAGAATAGCTCCTAGTAAATTGAAGGAAAAACATACTCCATTTTTACAACATCTTGATATGTTTCCTTTAAAGGGCATGTTTCGGTGCAAAAAAAACCTGTGCAAAACATGTTCTTTCATTGATCATGGACAAAAAGATTTTTCCACCAAAGGTAAAAAACATTATCTGGATGCATTTTATAATTGCAGTTCAGACTTTGTTGTCTACGTGTTGATTTGCCCCTGCAATTTGTTGTATGTGGGCCGCACCATAAGACCTCTACGCCAACGCTTTGGCGAACATAGAAGGAAAATAGAGGGTGGAAAAGATAAACACAGTGTGCCTCGTCACCTTGCAGGTTGTCACCAAAAATCCACGGAAGGCCTCAGAGTATGGGTGGTAGAACAAATTCCAAACACATTGCCAGAGGCAGAAAGATTTCGCAAGCTCTGTGAGCGCGAAACCTTTTGGATCTATTCTTTAGATACCCTCAATCCAGGGGGTATCAATGAAGAATTGGAAATCTCTACTATATTATGATTAATCTTGTGTCTGTATCTCTACCATTATCATCTTTTATTTAATTAAGTAAGATAAATGCATATCTATATTTTGCTTTTTTACCACATATATAATTTATTTTTATGAAATTCCTCACTATCATATATTACCCATTCCATATTCCCACCCTTTTTCCCTTCCCTTCCTTTTCTCATACCAATTTAAAAAAAAAAAAAAAACGTTTTTAAAAAAAAGTTTTTAAAAAATTAATCATTATAATAAAATATAGTTAATTAATTTGATTTTTAACAAATCAGATTTTTGATATAATGTATGTACATTCTTGTTGTGGAATATATATACAAGTATGTGTGTTCCAGAATATATGGGTGTATATATATATGTATATATATGTGTATATATATATATATATATATATATATATATATATATATATATATATATATATTGTGACAGCAGGAAGGTAAAGTCACCTGGTTGCATCCAGGGGGGTAGATATATTTCGCCCAGATTCAGGCTTTACGCCGATTTATACAGCTAGGTGGAGAGTTGTATAAACCCAGCTGAGACTAGTGGGCTCATTGATGACTCATACCTCTAGGGAGAGGGCTGGGCGTCGTGCAGACAGGGAGTTGATGAGTCCAGCTGAACCTTGTCAGCTCATTTAGGCCTCTATAAGAAAGCCCAGATTCATTAGATGTTAGCTCATGCCTGGAAGCAGACCTGTGTGGACTGTCTAGGGAGAGTGAACCCCTGTGCGGTGAGAGAAAGCCTGTGTGGCTATATTTTGCTTGGACATTTAAAACCAGGGACTAGGACAGCACTAGGCTGATCCCAGTCGTTAGTTAGGAAACCTGTAAGTTTAGTCAGAGGTCAAGTTGACCAGGATTTATTTTGTGTTTGTTTTTTTTGCCTTGCTGTGTTTTTGTCACTGTAAATAGAAAATAAACCGCACCTTTTTTGATTTTGAAAACCACAACCTCCGTCTGCTGGGCCTGTTTTTGGGTGGGGAGCCCATCCCGGGGGTCACACATACCCGCTGCCGAGCTAGCCCCCTCACAGTTGGTGGAGAACCAGTGGCAGTTTTTTTTTAAGCCAGCATGGAGGAGATACTGAAACAGCTGGCTCTAGCAAATGCCAATCAACAGCAGACAAATGCAGGTTTGCAAAGGAGCCTTGCAGCCCAGCAGCAAGCTCATCAACAGAGCCTTGCAACTTTACAACAGAGTCTGGAGGCTCAGCAACAAGCCCAACAGCAATCTGAGGCCCGCTTCATAGACCTGTTGCAGAAGCAAGAGCAGAGACTACAACAACAGATGGAAGCAGTAATGCAGCAACGTCCGCAGACCGGTGAGGAAAGCCGTCCCACTAATACCGCGTCCTTTGGGGTGAGTCGTTTATTGACAAAAATGACTGGAGAGGATGATCCAGAGGTATTTTTGACCACATTTGAAAGGACCGCTGAAAGAGAAAAGTGGCCTGAGGAGCAGTGGGCTGGACTGGTGGCTCCTCTGTTAACGGGTGAATCGCAGAAAGCTTACTATGACCTAGAGCCTGACCAAGCAAAAGACTATGTGATGCTAAAAGCTGAAATATTGGCAAGGCTGGGTGTCACCCTGGCTGTCCGGGCTCAGCGTGTGCATAACTGGACTTTCCAGCTTGGAAAACCCCCCAGGTCTCAAATGTATGATCTCATTCACCTGAGCAGAAAGTGGCTACAGCCAGAGACTTTGTCCGCACCAAAGATTGTGGAACGTGTTGTAATGGATCGGTTTTTGAGAGCTCTTCCTACTGCCATCCAAAAGTGGGTAAGCCATGGAGACCCAGAGACGGCCGATGGTCTTGTGGATCGTGTGGAGAAATACTTGGCTACAGAGAACCTGACGGCCTCTTCCAGAGACACTCGGACTTTCCACCCTAAGACCAGACCATCCCCAGGGGCGGATAAGATGATTCCAAGGGGTAAGGGTGGAGAGAGTGAGAGGGTGGGAGCTCTACCCCAAGTTTGGCGAGAACAGCCTGGGAAATCAGCGGCTCAAGAGGCGGCAAGAAGGATCATTTGCTACCGCTGCCGGCAAGCGGGACATATTGCAGCAAATTGCCCGGTTTTGGAGGAACCCATGCAGTGTGACTTTCTGACGGGCAGACGTCAGTCGCTGTGTGCGACAGTCGCATGCACTGCCATTCGGGGAACTGAGAAACATTTATGCAAAATGTGTATTAATGGTAGAAATGTTGTGGTATTGCTGGATTCAGGTAGCCTTGTGACCCTGATAAAGGCTGAGTTAGTTAAAACAGAGGTCTCTGGGAATAGCAAGGTAGCCGTTATTTGTGTGCATGGGGACACCCGAGAGTATTCAGTGACTACAGTGTGTTTCGAGACCCCCAAAGGTACCCTTTCTCATCCAGTGGGCTTAGTGTCTCAGTTACCGCATGACGCCATTGTGGGAAGGGATTTTCCGAAGTTCTGGGAACTGTGGGATGATCATGAGCCCCCCACTGGTGCCCCTATGTACCAGGAATATGATAGCCAGAACTCCTCTGAGAGTGGTGAGGACTCTCCCGAATTTCCCTTGTCAGTATTGGCAGGGGAGACTCAAGAAACTGGAGAGGAGCCCACCTCCTCAGACGAAAACCTACCGTCTGTGGAGTTTTCTGATCTTGAGGTTCACAGGGAAAACTTTGCCACAGAACAGTTGAAAGACCCCGCCCTAATAAAGGCACGGGAAAACGTAGTGAAAATAGATGGCGAGTTAGTGAACCCAGATAATACCTGCACTTACCCATACTTCAGCGTAGAGAAGGACCTACTGTATCGGGTGGCAAAAAGGGCAGAAGAAACCGTTGAGCAGCTGGTGGTGCCCAAACCTTACAGGAAGTTGGTGTTGGAGTTGGCCCATGGGCACATTCTTGGAGGTCATCTGGGGACAGAGAAAACCCGAGAGAGGGTATTACAGAGATTCTATTGGCCTGGGGTGATGAAGGACATAGAAAATTATTGTTCCTCCTGCCCTGTGTGTCAGAGGTCGGCCCCGATGCCACACTTCCGTAGCCCGCTGGTCCCTCTACCCATCATTGAGGTCCCGTTTGAGAGAATCGCAATGGATTTGGTAGGTCCTATAATCAAGTCCGCTAGGGGGCACCAGTACATATTGGTTATAATGGACTATGCCACCCGTTATCCAGAAGCGATCCCTCTCAGAAATACCTCGGCCAAAACCATAGCCAAAGAGCTATCTCTTGTTTTTAGCCGGGTGGGTATTTGTAAAGAACTGCTTACGGACCAAGGTACACCCTTTATGTCCCGGGTTATGAAGGAGCTGTGTAAATTGTTCAAAGTGACGCAATTACGTACATCTGTGTATCACCCCCAAACCGATGGGCTGGTTGAAAGATTCAACAAAACCCTAAAACAAATGTTGAAGAAAGTGGTGGATAGGGATGGAAAGGATTGGGACTGTCTACTTCCTTATTTGATGTTTGCTATTAGGGAGGTGCCCCAATCCTCTACGGGATTCTCCCCCTTTGAGTTACTGTATGGGAGACACCCAAGAGGGCTGTTGGATATTGCCAAGGAAACTTGGGAAAGTGAGAGTTCTCCCCACAGGAGTGTGATTGAGCATGTCGCCCTGATGCAAGATCGAATTGCACAGGTAATGCCCATCGTGAAGGAACATTTGGCCCAAGCGCAGTTGGCACAGCAGAGAGTGTACAACCGTGGAGCCAAGACCCGTACCTTTTCCCCGGGGGATAGGATATTGGTACTTGTCCCTACGGTTGAAAGTAAATTCCTTGCCAAATGGCAAGGCCCCTACGAGATAATGGAAAAAGTGAGCGAAGTGAATTACAAGGTCAGACAACCAGGAAGGCGAAAGCCCGAACAGATCTATCACGTTAATCTGTTGAAAGCCTGGAGGGATAGAGAGTCCCTAGTCGCAGACACTTGGTCACCAGCTCAAACTGGTTGCGTGATTCCTGAGGTTGGAATCGCAGCCACCTTGTCACAACCCCAACAACAGGAGGTTAAGGAGTTTGTGCTTCGCAACAAGGAGGTATTCTCTGAGCTGCCGGGACAAACATCTGGGGTAGAGCATGACATTATTACCCCGCCCGGTGAAAGGGTGAAGTTAAAACCCTATCGGATCCCAGAGGCCCGACGGGAGGCAATACGGGAGGAAGTACAGAAAATGCTGAACTTAGGGGTGATAGAGGAGTCCCAAAGTGATTGGTCTAGTCCCATTGTGTTGGTGCCTAAACCGGATGGGAGCTGGCGATTTTGTAACGATTTTCGTCAGTTGAACAAAGTTACAAAATTTGACACCTACCCCATGCCACGTATAGATGAGTTGATCGACCGGCTGGGAACAGCCCGATACATGACGACTCTTGACCTCACAAAAGGGTATTGGCAAATCCCCCTGGCCAAGTCAGCCAAAGAGAAAACCGCATTTGTAACCCCAGACGGGGCGTTCCAATATAAAAGAATGCCGTTCGGGTTACAGAATGCGCCGGCCACATTCCAGCGGAAAATGGACCAGATGCTGAGGCCCCATCGGAAGTATGCTGCGGCTTACCTGGATGACGTAATTGTCCATAGCACAGATTGGGCCTCACATCTGCCAAAAGTGCAAGCAGTCCTGGACTCTGTTCGGGAAGCAGGGTTTACGGCTAACCCCAAGAAGTGTACCATTGGGCAGGAGGAGGCCAAATATCTTGGGTACACCATTGGGAGGGGAGTAATAAAACCCCAACTCAACAAAGTCGAGGCCATCCAGAGTTGGCCACGTCCCAACAGCAAGAAGCAGGTACGAGCCTTTCTGGGAATCGCTGGGTATTATCGGCGATTCATTCCCCACTTTGCTTCTAAGGCTGTGCCCCTAACCAACCTGACGAAGGGGAAAGGGTCGGTCATGATTAAATGGACCCCCGAGGCTGAGGCAGCATTCCAATTCTTGAAACAAGCCTTATGTAGCCAGCCAGTGTTGTACTCACCCGACTTCTCTAAAGACTTTGTCGTACAAAGTGATGCGTCAGATGTGGGGTTAGGAGCAGTATTGTCCCAGGTCTGGAACGGGGAAGAGCACCCAGTCATTTACCTCAGCAGGAAGTTGAAGTCCCATGAGGTAAATTACGCCACCGTTGAAAAGGAGTGTTTAGCGGTGAAGTGGGCTCTAGATTCCCTTCGGTACTACCTGCTAGGTAGGCACTTTGACATGGTTACGGATCACGCTCCGTTAAAGTGGATGGCTCAAAACAAGGAAACAAATAGAAGAGTGAATAGGTGGTTCCTGGCCCTCCAGGAATTCAACTTCACAGTAAAGCATCGCCCTGGCGTTCAAATGGGGAATGTGGATGCTTTGTCTCGAGTACATGAATGCCTGATTGCTGGTGTTCCAACCCCGAGGTTAAAACAAGAGGGGGGGGTATGTGACAGCAGGAAGGTAAAGTCACCTGGTTGCATCCAGGGGGGTAGATATATTTCGCCCAGATTCAGGCTTTACGCCGATTTATACAGCTAGGTGGAGAGTTGTATAAACCCAGCTGAGACTAGTGGGCTCATTGATGACTCATACCTCTAGGGAGAGGGCTGGGCGTCGTGCAGACAGGGAGTTGATGAGTCCAGCTGAACCTTGTCAGCTCATTTAGGCCTCTATAAGAAAGCCCAGATTCATTAGATGTTAGCTCATGCCTGGAAGCAGACCTGTGTGGACTGTCTAGGGAGAGTGAACCCCTGTGCGGTGAGAGAAAGCCTGTGTGGCTATATTTTGCTTGGACATTTAAAACCAGGGACTAGGACAGCACTAGGCTGATCCCAGTCGTTAGTTAGGAAACCTGTAAGTTTAGTCAGAGGTCAAGTTGACCAGGATTTATTTTGTGTTTGTTTTTTTTGCCTTGCTGTGTTTTTGTCACTGTAAATAGAAAATAAACCGCACCTTTTTTGATTTTGAAAACCACAACCTCCGTCTGCTGGGCCTGTTTTTGGGTGGGGAGCCCATCCCGGGGGTCACACATACCCGCTGCCGAGCTAGCCCCCTCACAATATATATATATATATATAATTTTTATAGGAATTTTTATGTAGTTTAAGGCAGAGACCTTGCTTATGGTCCATCTATGCATACAAGGGATTAAGCATATCGAACATCTTTGCTTTTTCAGGGATGTATTTTGATCTGCTACTTTTCCCTTTTTTTTTTTTCAGAGTAGTGTGTGTGTTTTTCGTGTGTTTTTAATATATATTAAATGATATTGGTTTTCTGAATGAAATTTTATAAAATTGTATACTATATCACAATATTGGATCTACATGCTATGTTTGTATAGGCCCGGTTTAGTTTTATTATATTACAGCATTTGTTCCCTTTTTGTATAAATGTGACAATATTAGTGTGAGCACACTCTGTTTAAGGGAGTCTTACAATTAATCCCCACAAGGTGGCAACATCACCTCAGGCGCACATAAAAAGGCTTTGTCTAGCCTGTCACATTATTGCTTGAGAAAGATGCGTGCGGGGACCTAGAACGTCTCTTCGCATTAAGCATCGAAACGCGTTGCATGCCGGTCCTGATGTCATCCCGCTGAATGAAGCATTGCGTCTCAAACTGAACTTTCTGTTTGCGGTCCAGCCCTCCCTTTGGTTTTCTGAGAAGATCCTCCGGCAACATCCATCATGGATATTATCCCGGCTTCTTAAACAGCAAATGAGGAGGTCATCTCACACTGAGACTGCTAGCTAGCGGAATACGACCACAGACCTGATCATCTATGTGCTTCATACAGTCAACTTACGAGTGAGTGCTTTAATACTATTGTATTATTAAAGTGAAACAGTTTTTACTAAGTGGCGCCTCTTTTCTGTTTTTTTCTGTTTTCATATGTTTGGAGTCTGGCTTCAGCTCCCTCAGCAAGGCTGCCCGGTTACCTTCCTGGACTGTTTTCACTCACACCTGAGCTCTTCGCATAGCTCATAGGACATTTTAGGTATATGTATATATGTATTGTCTTCTGATACACTTTAAGCGCCATTATTGTGATTTAATTTTGAGTAGGGCAGGTAAGTGTCCTTATTAAAAGCCAGCAGCTACAGTGTTTGTAGCTGCTGACTTTTGAAAAAAATAAAATTGCGGGTGGAACCCCGCTTTAAAAGTGGGGCATGCCTGTATATACTGTGTAGCGGGGTATTGACTTTTTAAACCCCCAGAGACTACAGTACAGTTAAATAACCCGCCCCAGTAGTTATCTATGATATAACAGGATGTTTGTCTATCCTCTCTCTATGTACTTGGATGCTCCTTGTTCCTGTGTTCATATTTCTCCATTCTGTAAAGACATGCTTTGATAAGCTGTATTACTGCATACAACAAACTTCCAGCATGATTTCAATACTCTGCTAACAGGGGGTCGTGTCATAGCTCAGTCAGAGCCAAGGATGGACTGGGACAAAAATTTGGCCCCGGACTTCATCCAGACAGGCCCACTTTATTTTTCCAAACACACACAAAAACTGTTTATAAACTATACACAATTGCGCAAAAAAAAAAACAATAAGTAAAAACATTCGACTGTAAGTCTAAACATTTTTTTTATTTTTATTCTTAATTTAGAAAAAAAGATGCATTCCAACATTACAGACGCCTTTAGAAAGACATGCCGCAGACACGCCGCTCAGGACGGGGCTGTATACTTAGGAGGAGGGAAGTGTCGTGGCCGCGATTGAAAGCTATTGGCCAGCGCCGCCGGCCGCCGGGAGCAGGAGCATAAATGTGACTCACAGATCAAACTCAGAGGCGAGTGAGTGACACAGTGACAGCCGGCCCAGCCCACTGACCAATTGGCCCACCGGAAATCTCCCGGTAGTCCCGATGGCCAGTCCATTCCTGGTCAGAGCTTATCACAGCATCAGACAGTTTTTTCCCACCCTCCCTCCCTTGTTTGTTTTGGTTTGGGGGAGCCTCCTACTTTCACAAGGTGCTGGGGTATTTGTAGTGGGTTTTTGGGTTTTATGTTAGCTTGCCATTCAATTTCTTGGTCCTTTTATTTTCTTGTAATAGCAGCAGGCAGGGGGTCTATTGGGTATTTGAAGGCATTGCTGGTTAAATATCTGTGGGAAATTGTGGGTTGGACCCACCTGAGGTATGGGTGTCCCTTCCTAACTGTGGAAAACTGTGGGTTGGACCCATCTGAGGTATGGGTATCCCTTTTTAACTATGGAAAACTGTGGATTGGGCATATTCCTGACGGGAAAACTGTGGGTTGGGCCCATCTGAGATATGGGTGTCCCTTTCTAACTGTGGAAAACTGTGGGTTGGGCCCATCTGAGGTATAGGTAAAAAACATATAGGAAGTCCCACTCCTACTGAAGCCCCCACTCCCCCCCCAAAAAAATTACATGCCAAATGTGGCATGTAAGGGGGTGAGGAGTGGAATAAAAAAAAGGAAAAAAATTGGGTGGAACTCCACTTTAAGAGTTATTAATAAAAGCATTGACATCGGTGTCCACGTTGAGTCCAAAGAGAACATAAGTCCTCAACCGGTACACCCATGCCATCTCTTGTTTAGAGATCTCTCTCACAAGCGAACTGCCTCTCCAATGGGGTCTATACTTATCGATCCCCATGAATAACGTGTTGGAGGGGTCCCTCTTGTGAACCTGGTCGTAATGCCTAGATACAGAGTGCTTGTCGAAGCCTTTACGTATATTAGCTATATGTTCGTTGAGTCTCACCTTCAGTGCCCCCTTGGTCCTCCCCACGTATTGAAGGCTGCAAGGGCAGGTATAGGTATAGGTGTCCCTTCCTAACTGTGGAAAATTGTGGGTTGGGCCCATCTGAGCTATGGGTGTCCTTTTCTAACTGTGGAAAACTGTGGGTTGGGCCCATCTGAGGTATGGGTGTCCCTTCCTAACTGTGGAAAACTGTGGGTTGGGCCCATCTGAGATATGGGTGTCCCTTCCCAACTGTGGAAAACTGTGGGTTTGGCCCATCTGAGGTATGGGTGTCCCTTCCTTACTGTGGAAAACTGTGGGTTGGGCCCATCTGAGATATGGGTGTCCCTTCCTAACTGTGGAAAACTGTGGGTTGGGCCCATCTGAGGTATGGGTGTCCCTTCCTAACAGTGGAAAACTGTGGGTTGGGCCCATCTGAGGTATGGGTGTCCCTTCCTAACCGTGGAAAACTGTGGGTTGGGCCCATCTGAGGTATGGGTGTCCCTTTCTAACTGTGGGTTGGGCCCATCTGAGGTATGGGTGTCGCTTCCTAACTGTAGAAAATAGTGGGTTGGGTCCATCTGAGGTATGGGTGTCCCTTCCTAACTGTGGAAAACCGTGGGTTGGGCCCATATGAGGTATGGGTGTCCCTTCCTAACTGTGGAAAACTGTGGGTTGGGCCCATCTGAGGTATGGGTGTCCCTTCCTAACTGTGGAAAATTGTGAGTTGGGCCCATCTGGGGTATAGGTGTCCCTTCCTAGTAATACGGTGGTAACATCAGGGTATTAATTAGGTTGTATCTGGTAGTACATAAGTGGTTAATTGTCCCTGAGCCGGTGTAGTTGCGGCTGGAGGGCCTTTGATTGGGTGACAGATACAACCGGTTAATCGTGAGTACATAGGCTCTCTAAGACCTTAGTCCTTATTTTCTTGTCATAGCAGCAGGCAGGGGGTCTATTGGGTCTTTGAAAGCGGCGCTGGTTAAATAATTGTAGGAAATTGTGGGTTGGACCCATCTAAGGTATGGGTGTCCTTTCCTAACAATACAGTGGTAACATCGGGGTATTAATTAGGTTGTATCTGGTAGTACGTAAGTGGTTAATTGTCCCTGAGTCAGTTTAGTTGCGGCTGGGGGCCTTTGATTGGGTGGCAGATACAACTGGTTATTCGTGAGTATATAGGCCTTCAAAGACCTTAGACCGGGCATAAGCTGAGGTTGGTTTATTTGTTATGCATTGACTTGTTTTCTTGTGAATGTTGTATTTAATGGTGTGTAATAAAAGGCTGCTATGGCCATTCGAATACAAATAAAATGTGTCATCTGGTCATTTTAGAAGGTCATGTGTTTAATGTTTTATATATAATCGGAGCCTCTGCATTCTGCAGGTCCCTCAGTCATGAATAATTCTCCCTAAATGTACTGTGACCAGTGGCGGTGCGTCCATAGAGGGCGCAGGAGCGCCGCCCCCTCTCGCTTCTGCACCGCCACTGAAAAACAATACATACATTCATGCATTGCATGAATGTATGTATTGTCGCCGCTGCCGCTGCTGAATAACGGCAGCTGGTTGGCTGTGGAAGTGTCTATCAGAGCCAGTGGCTCTGATAGGCTTTCCGATTACAGCCTGAGGGCTGTAATCGGCTTCCAAATAGTTAACATGGGGACGCACGGGGGGTGTGTTCCTTGGTTAACACTGACACGCATCTCAGCCAATCAGGTTCACCAGATCTGGTTACCGGTAACCTGATTGGCTGAAGCGACATCGAGGGCGGGACTACATCGAGGGATCGTGGAGGAGGATCCGAGGATGGCTGACCGAAAAAGGTAAGTGCCAGGCGGGGGGGGGGAAACTGGCAGCAATTGATGGGCACAGTGGGGACAATGGCATGGCACAGTGGCTGCGTTTGCCATGGCACAGTGGCGACAATTGAGGGGCACAGTGGCGACAATGGCATGGCATTGGGGTGAGGTACTATGGCCGAGGCCTGGGGCCCAGTAACTTCGACTGGGTTCCGCGAGGGTGGAGGAGTCCGAGAGGCCCTAAGGTGTTGGGACCCGTATCTGAGGTGAGGAGGCCGGGGAGTGTAACCCTTCCGAATAGTCCGGTACAGCATTAACCCGGTGACGGCGGGGCCTCTGGTAACTCTCTTGGAGGGATGTCTTCCCCCTGACAGGGGCTGCAACGTAGCGAAGGTAACTCCAGTTCCTGTTCATTAGAGTCGCTGGAAGAGACTCTGAAGCCAAAAAGTACATTTTACAGCCACTGAGCTTAGCAACCGTTGGTGAAACCTCAACGGTTTAGTTTTCTTTGAGGATTGTGCCTTGACCTACTCCCCACCAATACTGAACTGTTCTATGGGTCTCAAAATGTCTGCTCGCAAAGGACTATTTGTTTGCCGTTATGGAATAAATAAGTGTTGGACCTTTTCAGTGTGTGGTACTCCAATTACTGGGAGCCAAGGGGGTTCTCAGCAGAACGGACTTGGCTCTGAGCGTATACACAGCCCGAAGGTAATCTGGTACTGGCCTTCACCTCTACATGCTGTAATCTAGAGGACATGGGCCCTGGCGCACCTCGCTCTCCCCTCCAAGGTACCCCTAGACTGGAGCCAGAGAACCCGATAAAGAAGAGAGAGAGGGTGAGGCCGCTACATACATGTTTATCATATCCCCCTTAATCTCCCCTTCTCAAGAGGGAATATATTCAATTGCTCTAATCTTTCCTCATAGCCAAGCTCCTCTATGCCTCTTATCAGTTTGGTTGCCCTTCTCTGCACTTTCTCCAGTTCCCCGATATCCTTTTTGAGAACTGGTGCCCAAAACTGAACTGCATATTCCAGATGAGGTCTTACTAATGATTTGTACAGGGGCAAAATGATATCTCTGTCAAGGTCACCTGTGGCCAGGTGACAGATGCACACCGTAGGGGGACAGGAGTGCACCGCAAGGTAGTGAACCCTATGGCTGACTGCTGCGGATAAGAAACTGGGTGGTTGTGGAAAGCGGAACCAGAGGAGCTCAACCGGGATCCTAACGGAAGCTAGAGCCAAGATTCCCCAGGGCGCGGCGTCTAAGACCCAGCAGGTCTTCTCCAGGGCCTCTAGTGGTGAGGATGTTATGCTGCAGACTGGGACCAGGTCGCGGCCCCTGGAGTTTCCTAGCTCACGCCCCGTAGGATAAGGGGAAAAGAGGGGAAGCAGCAGCACAAGATATGAGAGAACCGAATAACAAGCTGAAGGTCAGGGGCCACAAGCAGACAATGATAACGAAAGAACGAGCCGAAGGTCAAGGGTCACGAGCAGACAGGGATAGTCGGGAACAAGCCAATAACGTAACAGAGAGACAGACGTAGCACACGGCAGGCAGGAACCCAAACACACAATGCCTAACAAACACATTGATCAGCAAAGCAGGCTTGCAGTGCACAGGTTAATATAGTGTTCTGTGATAGGGCCTGGGGTGGAGTCAGGCTGGGAGGAGATTATAAAGGAAGCCAGGTGAAAGGGTTCTGGCCTCTAAGATGAACACATGGGAAGGAAGGTAAGCTGACAGACAAACACTACTGCATATCCATGACAGTACCCTCCCTCTTATGTGCCCTCCCCCGCCTGGGCCCAGGCTTAAAGGGAAATCTCAGATGAAACCTCCTCAACAGATGAGGTGCAACGACGTCAGATGCAGCGATCCAAGACGCCTCCTCAGGACCAAAACCTCTCCAATGCACAAGGTACTGAAGAATACCTCTGCAGAGCCGAGAATCCAGAACTTGTCTAACCTCGTACTTTAGATTATCCTCAGAGACCAGAACCGAGGTAGGGAGATGACAAGAAGATCTATTGAGGACCAAAGGCTCTCTAGGAATAAGCAAGGGCATGAGAGGATCAACAGAAATCTGAGGAGGGTCCCCAAGACCCTTAAAGATGAACTGGTCATCTAGCACAGGACCATCAAACTGGGCAGATGTCAGTGGAACCCTGAAGTCAGGTTGGTTAGAGGGTGACATGTCACAGGAGTCAAGCTGAATAGCTGAAAGACAAGCAGAATGTCCTGAACAAGAAAAAGTAGGCGGCTCACTGGGCATGGGCTTATCTGGCATAACTAGTACAGAGGCCGAGTGAATAGAGTCAGGTGTAGCGACTACCTGAATCGCATCGCAAGACGTAGCGACTGCAGGACTTGTAGACAAGCTAGCCTGGCTGTGTGTCCAAGGGCGATTAGGGACAGAGAAATGTAAATGGTTATGCGACCTGGAATGAATGACCGGCTCAGGTTCACAGGGGGCAACCTTGGGTAGGCAGGACGAGGAACAGGAGGAACCCCAAGCCAGGATCTGTCCAGTAGTCCAGTCCACATGAGGAGAATGGAGCTGTAACCACGGGAGACCCAAAATTATAGGCGTTGAGGCCTTGGGTAAGATAAGGAAGGATATTCACTCCTGGTGGAGTGTCCCTACCGACATCTTAACAGGGAGGGTCTGGAAGCGGATAGGTCCCCCTGGGAGAACAGTACCATCAATCGCCAAGACCACCAATGGCGTGGTGAGGGGCAAAAGAGTAAGTCTCATGGACGACGCGATTTCCCAGTCCATGAAATTACCAGCGGCTCCGGAATCCAGATATGCTGAGACCGAATGAGAAGAAGCACCAACATGAAGGAACACAGAAAGCAGAAGACGAGAAGGGGAAGGTGATATTTCTGGGTCCAATACTCCACTTTCCAGATGAAGTGGACCCAAACGTTTTTCTGGACAAAGAGAGCAAGTGTCACGAAAATGACCTTTGCCCCCACAGTAGAGACACAGGCCTAGAGTTCTGCGCCTAGCACGTTCCTCTGGGGATAGCCTGGTCCTGCCCAGCTGCATGGGTTCCTCAGCTGGCAGGAGATGCTCCACGGGTCGAGGAGAGGGGAGCTCAGGCTGACTAAGGACCAAAGAGTGCTGGCGCCGCTTTTCTAGGGTCCTTTCCTGAAAGCGAATATCGATCTGGTTACACAAGGAGATAACTCCGTCCAGATCAGTGGGGATGGTTCTTCCTGCTAATTCATCCTTCACTCTATCAGACAGGCCATGCAAAAAGGTTGCGACTAAGGCCTCATTGTTCCAGCTCAACTCAGCCGACAGTATGCGGAAATTAAGGGCGTACTGTCCCACTGAAGCAGACTCTTGGCGGAGACGTAGAAGGGCGCTGGCCGCTGAAGAGACACGAGCCGGTTCTTCAAAGATATTCCGAAAAAGTTTCAAGAAGCCAGACAGGCTAGAAACCACTGGATCATTCAGTTCCCACAGAGGGGCTGCCCAGGCTAAAGCTTCACCGGAGAGGAGGGAAATGATATAGGCTACCTTTGCCCTATCAGACAGAAAGTTTTGAGGCTGAAGCTCAAAATGAATCGTGCATTGGCTAAGGAACCCTCTGCAGGCCTTGGAGTCCCCAGAGAAACGGAACGGAGCTGGCAGTGTTAGTGAGTGTGTGGCTGCGACTGGTGCGATAGGTACCACCGCTGGTTGTACTTGAGGTTGCGGATTCGGGGTTCCCAAGGAGGCCTGAAGCTGCTCGAATCGAGAAGCCAGATCCTGGAGGAATCGCATCACCTGAGTCTGATTCGATTCCTGGGTTTCAAGTCTGTGGACTATGCCCCGCAATGGATCATCCGCGGGGATCGGGATGTCAGCCGGGTCCATGGCTGATCAAACTGTCAAGGTCACCTGTGGCCAGGTGACAGATGCACACCGTAGGGGGACAGGAGTGCACCGCAAGGTAGTGAACCCTATGGCTGACTGCTGCGGATAAGAAACTGGGTGGTTGTGGAAAGCGGAACCAGAGGAGCACAACCGGGATCCTAACGGAAGCTAGAGCCAAGATTCCCCAGGGCGCGGAGTCTAAGACCCAGCAGGTCTTCTCCAGGGCCTCTAGTGGTGAGGGTGTTATGCTGCAGGCTGGGACCAGGTCGCGGCCCCTGGAGTTTCCTAGCTCACGCCCCGTAGGATAAGGGGAAAAGAGGGGAAGCAGCAGCACAAGATATGAGAGAACCGAATAACAAGCTGAAGGTCAGGGGCCACAAGCAGACAAGGATAACGAAAGAACGAGCCGAAGGTCAAGGGTCACGAGCAGACAGGGATAGTCGGGGACAAGCCAATAACGTAACAGAGAGACAGACGTAGCACACGGCAGGCAGGAACCCAAACACACAATGCCTAACAAACACGTTGATCAGCAAAGCAGGCTTGCAGTGCACAGGTTAATATACAGGTCCTTCTCAAAAAATTAGCATATTGTGATAAAGTTCATTATTTTCTGTAATGTACTGATAAACATTAGACTTTCATATATTTTAGATTCGTTAAACACAACTTGAAGTAGTTCAAGCCTTTTCTTGTTTTAATATTGATGATTTTGATCTCAAAAAATTAGCATATTTCATCCGACCAATAAAAGAAAAGTGTTTTTAATACAAAAAAAGTCAACCTTCAAATAATTATGTTCAGTTATGCACTCAATACTTGGTCGGGAATCCTTTTGCAGAAATGACTGCTTCAATGCGGCGTGGCATGGAGGCAACCAGCCTGTGGCACTGCTGAGGTGTTATGGAGGCCCAGGATGCTTCGATAGCGGCCTTAAGCTCATCCAGAGTGTTGGGTCTTGCGTCTCTCAACTTTCTCTTCCCAATATCCCACAGATTCTCTATGGGGTTCAGGTCAGGAGAGTTGGCAGGCCAATTGAGCACAGTAATACCATGGTCAGTAAACCATTTACCAGTGGTTTTGGCACTGTGAGCAGGTGCCAGGTCGTGCTGAAAAATGAAATCTTCATCTCCATAAAGCTTTTCAGCAGATGGAAGCATGAAGTGCTCCAAAATCTCCTGATAGCTAGCTGCATTGACCCTGCCCTTGATAAAACACAGTGGACCAACACCAGCAGCTGACATGGCACCCCAGACCATCACTGACTGTGGGTACTTGACACTGGACTTCAGGCATTTTGGCATTTCCCTCTCCCCAGTCTTCCTCCAGACTCTGGCACCTTGATTTCTGAATGTACTTTGGACCACTGAGCAACAGTCCAGTGCTGCTTCTCTGTAGCCCAGGTCAGGCGCTTCTGCCGCTGTTTCTGGTTCAAAAGTGGCTTGACCTGGGGAATGCGGCACCTGTAGCCCATTTCCTGCACACGCCTGTTCACGGTGGCTCTGGATGTTTCTACTCCAGACTCAGTCCACTGCTTCCGCAGGTCCTCCAAGGTCTGGAATCGGTCCTTCTCCACAATCTTCTTCAGGGTCCGGTCACCTCTTCTCGTTGTGCAGCGTTTTCTGCCACACTTTTTCCTTCCCACTGAGGTGCCTTGATACAGAACTCTGGGAACAGCCTATTCGTTCAGAAATTTCTTTCTGTGTCTTACCCTCTTGCTTGAGGGTGTCAATGATGGCCTTCTGGACAGCAGTCAGGTCGGCAGTCTTACCCATGATTGCGGTTTTGAGTAATGAACCAGGCTGGGAGTTTTTAAAAGCCTCAGGAATCTTTTGCAGGTGTTTAGAGTTAATTAGTTGATTCAGATGATTAGGTTAATAGCTCGTTTAGAGAACCTTTTCATGATATGCTAATTTTTTGAGATAGGAATTTTGGGTTGTCATGAGCTGTATGCCAAAATCATCAATATTAAAACAAGAAAAGGCTTGAACTACTTCAAGTTGTGTTTAACGAATCTAAAATATATGAAAGTCTAATGTTTATCAGTACATTACAGAAAATAATGAACTTTATCACAATATGCTAATTTTTTGAGAAGGACCTGTAGTGTTCTGTGATAGGGTCTGGGGTGGAGTCAGGCTGGGAGGAGATTATAAAGGAAGCCAGGTGAAAGGGTTCTGGCCTCTAAGATGAACACATGGGAAGGAAGGTAAGCTGACAGACAAACACTACTGCATATCCATGACAATCTCGCTCTCTAGATTCCATACCTCTCTTAATACAAGAAAGGATTTTGCTCACTTTGGAAACTGTAGCTTGGCATTGCATGCTATTATTAAGCTTATGATCTACTAAAACCCCCAGATCCTTCTCTACCATTGATTCCCCCAGTTGTACTCCCCCTAGTATGTATGACGCATGCATATTCCTAGCCCCCAAGTGCATAACTTTACATTTATCAACTATAAACCTCATTTGCCACTTAGTTGCGAATTAGACATTCTTTTACTGCATAGCTTGGTGTCATCTACAAAGAAAGACATTTTACTTTTAATCCCAGACCATATATCATTTATAAAGATATTAAAATGAAAGGGTCCCAACACTGAACCTTGGGGTATACCAAAAATAACCTTAGACCATTCAGAGTAAGAATCGTTAACCACTACTGAATTTTGTCTTTTAGCCAGTTTTCTATCCATTTACAAATTGATCTTTCCAAGCCTGTAGACTTTACCTTACACATTAGACGTGTGTGGGGAACTGTGTCAAACACTTTTGAAAAATCCAAGTATATCCAAGCGGGACCAACAGACCCAACCGGGACAGGGGCTTTTGGTTTGGAGGGGACTACAGGCTAGCTTCTTGCCTACAGACTATGGGCCCTGGCGTTTGAGGGGATCTATTCTTTGGGAGGTGTGTGCCTGGGAGACCATTGGAGTAGTTTTACTTCAGATTCAAGTCTATGTCTCCCCAAAACACATAGACTCTGAGAACTCGAGGACCTGGATGCAGATTTGGGGCCTCTGTGTTTTGTTGGGGTATAGAATCCAAAGCCCAAATCAGCATTGACTGCTTCAACCTCCCCCCCCCCGAGACTCAGAGTCTCAAAGCAGATGATTATAATCAGTTAAAAACACCCTGATACTGGGGTCTCCTGCTGTAATTACTGTGTCTTTTTCCCATTGTATGCCTCCTAGGTGTGAATTTCCATTGTTAATTGAGTCGCCTATTGTTTCTATCTGTTTGCTAATCATACATGATGTGTTTAGTCGCGTGATAACTTTACCTTGTTACCTAAGCATTGTGGATCTTTTTTTTTTTTTTTGTTCATGTGGTAACTGCCCCAATTTTTGAAATGTATAAAAAACTGTATTTCTGTTCAATAAAAAATTATTCCTTTTGGTCTTTACATCATCATCCTGTCTGTGTACGATGCTTGGGGTAAAGGGCTGCCATTAGCTATCGGTCTCCTAGAAGGGTTTAGAGCAGGGGTGTCAAACTCAATTTCATCACGGGCTGCATCAGCATTATGGTTATCCTCAAAGGGCCGGTTGTATCTGTAAGACTATATAAATTTGCGCAGGCCTTTTTTTTCTCAGAGAATAGTGCATGAACTCAATCACATCCCCCACCAAACCGCATCTAACGATTGGTGTGGCCAAATTGCACTAACAATTAGGAGGATCTTAAAGGGGCAAAAACTATCAGGAGTGCATTATGCGTAGAGTTTTGGGATGCAGAGTTCCGGGGTGGGCTGTGTACAGAGTGCAGGGTTGAGGAGTGCGCTAAATACAGAATTAAGGGTCTATGCATGGTGTGCAAGAATCAGCTCTCTTTCACAGGCTGTTCACATCTCACTTCCACCACTCCACCTGGGTGCAAGGGGCACATGAAATTGCCTGGAGGGCTAGATTTGGCCCACATGCCTTGTGTTTGACACATGTGGTTTAGAGGGAAGGAGACACTGTTTGGCAGAGGAACTCAGGAAGGGTGCCAGGCTGTCCGTCACATGCACTGTGGTTCCTTCGCTTGGCTCCTACATCACAACAGGACATAAGGTTTGGCAGGAGGAACCACAGCACAGGGCGGGGCATAAACACACCTGGAAGTGTCAGATACCTGTAGTGGTTGGAAGATCTACAAGACAGTGAAGTTTAAACACATGGGCTGTGTGAGGGGGTTAACTCGGTAGCGGGTGTGTGTGACCCCCTGGTTGGGCTCCCCACACAAAAACAGGGCCAGCAGACGGAGGTTGTGGTTTTCAAAATCAAAAGGTGCGGTTTATTTCTCTATGTACAGTGACAAAAACACAGCAAAGCCAAAAAGAAACAAACAAAATAAATCCTGGTCAGTTTGACCTCTGACTAAACATGCAGGTTTCCTAAACTAACAACTGGGATCAGCCTGGTGCTGTCCTAGTCCCCAAGTCCCTGGTTTAGTAAAAGTCCAAACAAATAGCCACACAGGCTTTGCCTCACCGCACAGGGGTTCACTCTCCCTAGACAGTCCACACAGGTCTGGTTCCAGGCATGAGCTAACATCTAATGAAGCTGGGAGTTCTTATAGAGGCCTAAATGAGCTGACAAGCTTCAGCTGGTCTCATCAACTCCCTGTCTCACGACGCCCAGCACTCTCCCTAGAGGTATGAGTCATTCATGAGCCCACTAGCCTCAGCTGGGCTTCATCAACTCCCTAGTTGTATAAGTCGGCATAAAGCCTGAATCTGGGAGAAATATATCTACCCCCCTGGATGCAACCAGGTGACTTTACCTTCCTGCTGTCACATACCCCCCCCTCTTGTTTTAACCTCGGGGTTGGAACACCAGCAATCAGGCATTCATGTACTCGAGACAAAGCATCCACATTCCCCATTTGAACGCCAGGGCGATGCTTTACTGTGAAGTTGAATTCCTGTAGGGCCAGGAACCACCTATTCACTCTTCTATTTGTCTCCTTGTTTTGAGCCATCCACTTTAACGGAGCGTGATCCGTAACCATGTCAAAGTGCCTACCTAGCAGATAGTACCGAAGGGAATCTAGAGCCCACTTCACCGCTAAACACTCCTTTTCAACCGTGGCGTAATTTACCTCATGGGACTTCAACTTCCTGCTGAGGTAAATGACTGGGTGCTCTTCCCCGTTCCAGACCTGGGACAATACTGCTCCTAACCCCACATCTGACGCATCACTTTGTACGACAAAGTCTTTAGAGAAGTCGGGTGAGTACAACACTGGCTGGCTACATAAGGCTTGTTTCAAGAATTGGAATGCTGCCTCAGCCTCGGGGGTCCATTTAATCATGACCGACCCTTTCCCTTTCGTCAGGTTGGTTAGGGGCACAGCCTTAGAAGCAAAGTGGGGAATGAAGCGCCGATAATAACCCGCGATTCCCAGAAAGGCTCGTACCTGCTTCTTGCTGTTGGGACGTGGCCAACTCTGGATGGCCTCGACTTTGTTGAGTTGGGGTTTTATTACTCCCCTCCCAATGGTGTACCCAAGATATTTGGCCTCCTCCTGCCCAATGGTACACTTCTTGGGGTTAGCCGTAAACCCCGCTTCCCGGATAGAGTCTAGGACTGCTTGCACTTTTGGCAGATGTGAGGCCCAATCTGTGCTATGGACAATTACGTCATCCAGGTAAGCCGCAGCATACTTCCGATGGGGCCTCAGTATCTGGTCCATTTTCCGCTGGAATGTGGCCGGCGCATTCTGTAACCCGAACGGCATTCTCTTATATTGGAACGCCCCGTCTGGGGTTACAAATGCGGTTTTCTCTTTGGCCGACTTGGCCAGGGGAATTTGCCAATACCCTTTTGTGAGGTCAAGAGTCGTCATGTATCGGGCTGTTCCCAGCCGGTCGATCAACTCATCTATACGTGGCATGGGGTAGGTGTCAAATTTTGTAACTTTGTTCAACTGACGAAAATCGTTACAAAATCGCCAGCTCCCATCCGGTTTAGGCACCAACACAATGGGACTAGACCAATCACTTTGGGACTCCTCTATCACCCCTAAGTTCAGCATTTTCTGTACTTCCTCCCGTATTGCCTCCCGTCGGGCCTCTGGGATCCGATAGGGTTTTAACTTCACCCTTTCACCGGGCGGGGTAATAATATCATGCTCTACCCCAGATGTTTGTCCCGGCAGCTCAGAGAACACCTCCTTGTTGCGAAGCACAAACTCCTTAACCTCCTGTTGTTGGGGTTGTGACAAGGTGGCTGCTATTCCAACCTCCGGAATCACGCAACCAGTTTGAGCTGGTGACCAAGTTTCTGCGACTAGGGACTCTCTATCCCTCCAGGCTTTCAACAGATTAACGTGATATATCTGTTCGGGCTTTCGCCTTCCTGGTTGTCTGACCTTGTAATTCACTTCGCTCACTTTTTCCATTATCTCGTAGGGGCCTTGCCATTTGGCAAGGAATTTACTTTCAACCGTAGGGACAAGTACCAATATCCTATCCCCCGGGGAAAAGGTACGGGTCTTTGCTCCACGGTTGTACACTCTCTGCTGTGCCAACTGCGCTTGGGCCAAATGTTCCTTCACGATGGGCATTACCTGTGCAATTCGATCTTGCATCAGGGCGACATGCTCAATCACACTCCTGTGGGGAGAACTCTCACTTTCCCAAGTTTCCTTGGCAATATCCAACAGCCCTCTTGGGTGTCTCCCATACAGTAACTCAAAGGGGGAGAATCCCGTAGAGGATTGGGGCACCTCCCTAATAGCAAACATCAAATAAGGAAGTAGACAGTCCCAATCCTTTCCATCTCTATCCACCACTTTCTTCAACATTTGTTTTAGGGTTTTGTTGAATCTTTCAACCAGCCCATCGGTTTGGGGGTGATACACAGATGTACGCAATTGCGTCACTTTGAGCAATTTACACAGCTCTTTCATAACCCGGGACATAAAGGGTGTACCTTGGTCCGTAAGCAGTTCTTTACAAATACCCACCCGGCTAAAAACAAGAGATAGCTCTTTGGCTATGGTTTTGGCCGAGGTATTTCTGAGAGGGATCGCTTCTTGATAACGGGTGGCATAGTCCATTATAACCAATATGTACTGGTGCCCCCTAGCGGACTTGATTATAGGACCTACCAAATCCATTGCGATTCTCTCAAACGGGACCTCAATGATGGGTAGAGGGACCAGCGGGCTACGGAAATGTGGCATCGGGGCCGACCTCTGACACACAGGGCAGGAGGAACAATAATTTTCTATGTCCTTCATCACCCCAGGCCAATAGAATCTCTGTAATACCCTCTCTCGGGTTTTCTCTGTCCCCAGATGACCTCCAAGAATGTGCCCATGGGCCAACTCCAACACCAACTTCCTGTAAGGTTTGGGCACCACCAGCTGCTCAACGGTTTCTTCTGCCCTTTTTGCCACCCGATACAGTAGGTCCTTCTCTACGCTGAAGTATGGGTAAGTGCAGGTATTATCTGGGTTCACTAACTCGCCATCTATTTCCACTACGTTTTCCCGTGCCTTTATTAGGGCGGGGTCTTTTAACTGTTCTGTGGCAAAATTTTCCCTGTGAACCTCCAGATCAGAAAACTCCACAGACGGTAGGTTTTCGTCTGAGGAGGTGGGCTCCTCTCCAGTTTCTTGAGTCTCCCCTGCAAATACTGACAAGGGAAATTCTGGAGAGTCCTCACCACTCTCAGAGGAGTTCTGGCTATCACATTCCTGGTACATAGGGGCACCAGTGGGGGGCTCAGGATCATCCCACAGTTCCCAGAACTTCGGAAAATCCCTTCCCACAATGGCGTCATGCGGTAACTGAGATACTAAGCCCACTGGATGAGAGAGGGTACCTTTGGGGGTCTCGAAACACACTGTAGTCACTGGATACTCTCGGGTGTCCCCATGCACACAAATAACAGCTACCTTGCTATTCCCAGAGACCTCTGTTTTAACTAATTCAGCCTTTATCAGGGTCACAAGGCTACCTGAATCCAGTAATACCACAACATTTCTACCATTAATACACATTTTGCATAAATGTTTCTCAGTTCCTCGAATGGCAGTGCATGCGACTGTCGCACACAGCGACTGACGTCTGCCCGTCAGAAAGTCACACTGCATGGGTTCCTCCACAACCGGGCAATTGGCTGCAATATGTCCCGCTTGCCGGCAGCGGTAGCAAACGATCCTTATTGCGGCCTCTTGAGCCGCTGATTTCCCAGGCTGTTCTCGCCAAACTTGGGGTAGAGCTCCCACCCTCTCACTCTCTCCACCCTCACCCCTTGGAATCCTCTTATCCGCCCCTGGGGATGGTCTGGTCTTAGGGTGGAAAGTCCGAGTGTCTCTGGAAGAGGCCGTCAGGTTCTCTGTAGCCAAGTATTTCTCTACACGATCCACAAGACCACCGGCCGTCTCTGGGTCTCCATGGCTTACCCACTTTTGGATGGCAGTAGGAAGAGCTCTCAAAAACCGATCCATTACAACACGTTCCACAATCTCTGGTGCGGACAAAGTCTCTGGCTGTAGCCACTTCCTGCTCAGGTGAATGAGATCATACATTTGAGACCTGGGGGGTTTTCCAAGCTGGAAAGTCCAGTTATGCACACGCTGAGCCCGGACAGCCAGGGTGACACCCAGCCTTGCCAATATTTCAGCTTTTAGCATCACATAGTCTTTTGCTTGGTCAGGCTCTAGGTCATAGTAAGCCTTCTGCGATTCACCAGTTAACAGAGGAGCCACCAGTCCAGCCCACTGCTCCTCAGGCCACTTTTCTCTTTCAGCAGTCCTTTCAAATGTGGTCAAAAATACCTCTGGATCATCCTCTCCAGTCATTTTTGTCAATAAACGACTCACCCCAAAGGACGCGGTATTAGTGGGACGGCTTTCCTCACTGGTCTGCGGACGTTGCTGCATTACTGCTTCCATTTGTTGTAGTCTCTGCTCTTGCTTCTGTAACAGGTCTATGAAGCGGGCCTCAGATTGCTGCTGGGCTTGTTGATGAGCTTGCTGCTGGGCTGCAAGGCTCCTTTGCAAACCTGCATTTGTCTGCTGTTGATTGGCATTTGCTAGAGCCAGCTGTTTCAGTATCTCCTCCATGCTGGCTTAAAAAAAACTGCCACTGGTTCTCCACCAACTGTGAGGGGGTTAACTCGGTAGCGGGTGTGTGTGACCCCCTGGTTGGGCTCCCCACACAAAAACAGGGCCAGCAGACGGAGGTTGTGGTTTTCAAAATCAAAAGGTGCGGTTTATTTCTCTATGTACAGTGACAAAAACACAGCAAAGCCAAAAAGAAACAAACAAAATAAATCCTGGTCAGTTTGACCTCTGACTAAACATGCAGGTTTCCTAAACTAACAACTGGGATCAGCCTGGTGCTGTCCTAGTCCCTAAGTCCCTGGTTTAGTAAAAGTCCAAACAAATAGCCACACAGGCTTTGCCTCACCGCACAGGGGTTCACTCTCCCTAGACAGTCCACACAGGTCTGGTTCCAGGCATGAGCTAACATCTAATGAAGCTGGGAGTTCTTATAGAGGCCTAAATGAGCTGACAAGCTTCAGCTGGTCTCATCAACTCCCTGTCTCACGACGCCCAGCACTCTCCCTAGAGGTATGAGTCATTCATGAGCCCACTAGCCTCAGCTGGGCTTCATTAACTCCCTAGTTGTATAAGTCGGCATAAAGCCTGAATCTGGGAGAAATATATCTACCCCCCTGGATGCAACCAGGTGACTTTACCTTCCTGCTGTCACAGCTGTCATAAAGTTAAGTACACACCTGCCTGTTTTACAGATTAGCTTTGGGTAAAATGGTAATCCCAATGACAGGACCACTTTAAAGTGTATGTGTGCGGCCAAAACTTTTTTTTTTATCAGTTTTGGATAGATTGGGGAAGGTTTAGAAACTCTGTTGAGTTTTACTGCTTTAAAGGTCTCCAGTTAGGCAGGCTTTCACATCACATAGTTATTGGTAGAGCTAAAGGTGGTTGTACAATCAGAATGTAATATGTTGGTAAATTTTAGAGAGCTCTACCCTCACTTCCTGCCCAAACATGGCTGAGTTAATAACTGCTGCTGATGACGTTTCTCCAGACAGTGAGGGGAACTCTCCAACAGCAACACAAAATCCTCAAGCCCCGTTTAAGGTGCAGCTTGATGAATCAGGGCCTTCGTTATTCAGGCATATAATGTATGCACACCCAACCATCTAAATCTCTGATTTTACTAAATAGGTGGGTTTTACTTAGGTCCCCTTTGCTACCTTACAAAAGTAGCTATTTGGCAGAAGAAAGTAATAGATATGTTTGGGTGTCTTCTTTATCTTCTTTGTATTATGAATGGTTTCTCTTTGTGCAGCATTGTAGTATCAGTGAAAAGGTGTACATATTCTAAGATTCTGATTGGATAAAATTAACAGCTTTACAGTGCACTATTGTTAGGGTTTTTGGAATTTGGGTCAGTGTGTGTCCCTTGTGTACAAGCTAGTTGGATCAGTTACAGTATTTCACAAAAGTGAGTGTACCCCTCACATTTTTGTAAATATTTTATTATATCTTTTCATGTGACAACACTAAAGAAATGACACAGCTTGTAAAACAGTGTAATTTTGCTGCCCCCTCAAAATAACTCAACACACAGCCATTAATGTCTAAACCGCTGACAACAAAAGTGAGTACACTCCTAAGTGAAAAATGTCCGAATTGGGCCCAATTAGCCATTTTGCCTCCCCGGTGTCATGTGACTCGTTAGCAGTGGCGTAGCGTGGGTAGTCAGCACCCGGGGCAAGGCAAGTAATTTGCGCCCCCCTAACCTGCGGACTTTTCGCACTCCCTGAGTCCCTTCCCTTCCTACAATAGTACTGACCTACCTGATTCCGACACTGACCTACCTGACAGTGATGACTAATCTACCTGATTCCTATACTGACCACTACACTAACCTCTACACTGACCTACATGATTCCTATACCCACAACTACACTAACCTACCTGATTCCTACAACGACCACTACACACTGACCTACCTGATTCCTATACTGACCACTACACTACACACTGACCACTACACACTCACCACTACACACCACTACACTACACACTGACCACTACACTACACACTGACCACTACACTGAACACTGACCACTACACTGCACACTGACCACTACACACCACTACACTACATTGCCCACTACACACTGACCACTACACTACACACGACTACACTACACACTGACCACTACACTGCACACTGACCACTACACACTGACCACTACACTACACACTGACCACTACACACTGACCACTACACTGCACACTGACCACCACACACCACTACACTACACACTAACCACTGCACACTGACCACTACACTACACGCTGACCACTGCACTGCACACTGACCACTACACACCACACTAACCTACCTAATTGCTATACTGACCACTACACAATACACTATACACTACCCACAGACCACTACTCAATACACTACATACTGACCGCTACACAATACTCTACCCACAGACCAATACACAATACACTACACACTATACACTACCCACAGACCACTACTCAATACACAACATACTGACCGCTACACAATACTCTACCCACAGACCAATACACAATACACTATACACACAATACACTATACACTACTCAATACACTACACTATACACTACACACAATACACTATGTGACAAGGGGGTCACTTTGGACACAGGGTGAATGGAAAAACCCCAATATGGTCTATGATAGCCATATTCAATGCTGTACATACATTTTATCTAGATTGGGTCTGTAATATTGATCCACCATATTCCTCAGGATATCTGCAAAGAACTATTTACTGTTTGATTATGACCTCAACAGGGTAATTGAAAAGTGACGCCTTCATGATGTTGGGACACATACTGTTAGATGCTAATGTCATCACCCCCAGCCCCTGCCTTTGTGTAATCATTGCTGGGAGGAATTAAGGTGATTTGCATTCTATTGTTCATTATGACTTGGGAAGGTCTGGTGTGAATAGAGATATCTAACACTATGCCTGTGTGTATGGTATCCGGCAGACAGACTGGCTGCCAACACTTTGTGATAAGATGTGTATTGGGGATCGTTATATTCTATTGTGTGGGATCTTTTGAAGCCTAGCAGACGTCAGGATGATGTGTTGAGTCTTGTGATGTGTGGGTGGAGCTGGGCCATTGTTCATGTTAAACTAATGCAGTATTGGATATATATAAAAGTTACAATGTTTCTCAATAAAGTCATTTCTACCCCAGAAGGATACAGAGTGCATCTCGTTTCTTCAGAAGAATTAATTACTATGGGAAGGGATCGTTTGGCTGTGGAAGAGTGGTAGCGAGTGGATGTGTGTCCAGGAGAGGGGACTGAGGAAACGGCGTTAACCCCCTTCGTATTTGGGGTGCCGTTACATTGGTTGGCAGCAGCGGGATTTTCCCTCCAGTTCCTGGGACACTCCAAACCACCACAGTGAATGACCAGCTATGCAGCCTGCAGGAAAGTCACGCTGAAAGACCTACTTGAGAGCCGAGATGGACCAGAAGAGGGTTGGTGATGCAGGACCCCGGTCAGTTGAAGACCTGTTTCAGCAACGTGTTCAACAGCGGTTGGCATTATATGGTGCTAACCCATCAGAGACCGCCATACAGGAAGCCATTAAAGGCATCCAGCTGCAGGATGCCCGACAAGAGAGAGAACGAGAGCGACAAGAGAGAGAACTAGCGCGACAAAAGAGAGAACGAGAGCGTCAAGAGAGAGAACGAGAGCGACAAGAGAAAGAACTAGAGCGACAAAAGTGAGAACTAGAGCGGCAACATGAGCGGAGAATGGCGGAAATACGGCAATCGGAGACAACGCCTAAAGAACCAGCCGCCATGGAAGAGGAATTCGGAAGGAGGTTGCGAGAGATGCAGATACAGCATAGAGGACCAGCATCAGAGGAGGTCCTGCTGGGATGGTCTGATTTAATCCGCTGCGAACTCTGGAAGAAAGTGCTAGCTCTTGAGCAGCAACACCAGGGAAAAGTTCTCGCCTCCATCCATGTAAGGTACTGGTCGCAGTATGAAGTACGAATGCTGTTATTGGGGGAACAACTGAAGCAGGAGTGGACAGCTGAGTTAAGCAGGCTGATCCGGGCAGAGATGCGGTTGGACGAGAGCTACAGAGCCCTCCAGTGGTATGTAGCCCAAGAGTGCCCATGGTCAGCGGATGACAGCCCCACAGAAGGCTTTGACTATGATGGCCTGGGATTGTTGTATTGGAGGCTGTCCAGTGACCCTGACTTTTGGAGTGATCAGGAGTGGCGTTTGGAGGAAATAATGGAGCACAGAGAGCGAAAACTGAATGTCTCGGAAGGGCACTGGGCAGAGGAAGATTTGGAGTTTCTGGCCATTCAGGAATGGGAGCTGGAGATCGCCTACAGACAGCTGCTAGAATCTGCTCAGCAGCAGGGTGGTGCTACCTTTGCCTGGGACTATCAGGAAATACCAGTTGACAACTCTGAAATCCTGGCTGAAGAATCGGCAGTGGAAAAGCTGAAGATTGCCCTCCCTAAAGCCGAAGTGGATGATATGGAGTTCCAGGGAGCTAGGGCAGTTGGCTCATCTCCCCAGCCACAGATTACAGAAGGTATGGACTTAAGGGACTGTTCAGAGGATGTTATGGATTATGCATCACCCGCTCAAGTACTGACAGCAGGACAAAGTACTGCAGACCCTTGCTCTACACCCGTGGCAGTTTTGGAGGCCCGAGTTGAGAAGGTGATGGTTCCTCTTTCCGAGTGGATTTCAGAGATGCAGGGAGGAGAAGCAGGCCATCCCCCCCCAACAGTTAACCAGAGCAGATGGTGTGGAGTCCCCAGCAGAAGCGCTGGCAACAGGGCAGAGTGATGGCAACCTCTGCCCAGCACCGGAAACAACTGTGGAGTTTCAGGGAGCCGGGGCAGTTGGCCCCTCTCTCCAGCAACAAGCTGGGGTGGTAAAGCTTTTACCCCCAGCTGAATCACTGGCAGCAGGGCAGAATGCTACTGGCCACTGCACACAACTGCAACTTGAGCGGATATCGGTGGATGGGACTGCGGTCTCCACTCACAGCAACCCAGCACAAGAGCTGGCAACAGAGCAGAGTGCCACGGGCCTCTGCTCTCAACTAACAGAAGAGGGAGTTCCTGTGGTACTGGATGGGACTTCGGTCCTCACTGACACAACCCCAGAAAATGGTGTGACACTGAGACAGGAGGATGTCAGCCTTGCTTTGCAAGCACTAGGGGATTTTCACCTACCACAAGTGGATGGGACTTCAGTCTCCACTTGTATACCCCAGGGATGCTGGGCAGTCTGCCCAGATCCCCAACAGCATGACGGATAGAACCCAGTCACCCTGTCTTCTCTCCAGCGGCTGAAAGGACTCCAGGGAGAAGGGCCAGTCCAGGCCTCTCCCCAGCGGCGGGTATGTTCTCTGAGAGAGGCAGAGGTTGGCTGGGTGAGTAGTGCTCTGTTTGGAGCAATTAATTTGGGGTATTGTGTGGATACCGGCATTAGAGGAATGGACCTATGGACTAACTTCGGAGTCAACCCGTCTGGGGTCGCCTCCTCTGTTAGTCTCCTGCCGAAAGGGGAGATGTATGACAAGGGGGTCACTTTGGACACAGGGTGAATGGAAAAACCCCAATATGGTCTATGATAGCCATATTCAATGCTGTACATACATTTTATCTAGATTGGGTCTGTAATATTGATCCACCATATTCCTCAGGATATCTGCAAAGAACTATTTACTCTTTGATTATGACCTCAACAGGGTAATTGAAAAGTGACGCCTTCATGATGTTGGGACACATACTGTTAGATGCTAATGTCATCACCCCCAGCCCCTGCCTTTGTGTAATCATTGTTGGGAGGAATTAAGGTGATTTGCATTCTATTGTTCATTATGACTTGGGAAGGTCTGGTGTGAATAGTGTGACAGCAGGAAGGTAAAGTCACCTGGTTGCATCCAGGGGGGTAGATATATTTCGCCCAGATTCAGGCTTTACGCCGACTTATACAACTAGGTGGAGAGTTGTATAAGCCCAGCTGAGGCTAGTAGGCTCATGGATGACTCATACCTCTAGGGAGAGGGCTGGGCGTCGTGCAGGCAGGGAGTTGATGAGACCAGCTGAAGCCTGTCAGTTCGTTTAAGGCCTCTATAAAAACTCCCAGATTCATTAGGTGTTTGCTCATGCCTGGACCCAGACCTGTGTGGACTGTCTAGGGAGAGTGAACCCCTGTGCGGTGAGACAAAGCCTGTGTGGCTATTTGCTTGGACATTTAAAACCAGGGACTTAGGGACTAGGACAGCACTAGGCTGATCCCAGTTGTTAGTTAGGAAACCTGTATGTTTAGTCAGAGGTCAAGTTGACCAGGATTTATTTTGTTTATGTTTTCTTTTGCTTTGCTGTGTTTTGCCACTGTAAATAGAAAATAAACCGCACCTTTTTGATTTTGAAAACCACAACCTCCGTTTGCTGGGCCTGTTTTTGTGTGGGGAGCCCATCTCGGGGGTCACACACACCCGCTGCCGAGCTAACCCCCTCACAGTTGGTGGAGAATGCGGGCAGTTTTTTTTTTAAGCCAGCATGGAGGAGATACTGAAGCAGCTGGCTCTAGCAAATGCCAATCAACAGCAGACAAATGCAGGTTTGCAAAAGAGCCTTGCAGCTCAACAACAGAACTTCGCAGCCCAGCAGCAAGCTCATCAACAGAGCCTTGCAGCCCAGCAGCAGACAAACGCAACTTTGCAACAGAGTCTGGAGGCTCAGCAACAAGCCCAGCAGCAATCTGAGGCCCGCTTCATAGACCTGTTGCAGAAGCAAGAGCAGAGACTACAACAACAGATGGAAGCAGCAATGCAGCAACGTCCGCAGACCAGTGAGGAAAGCCGTCCCACTAATACCGCGTCCTTTGGGGTGAGTCGTTTATTGACAAAAATGACTGGAGAGGATGATCCAGAGGTATTTTTGACCACATTTGAAAGGACCGCTGAAAGAGAAAAGTGGCCTGAGGAGCAGTGGGCTGGACTGGTGGCTCCTCTGTTAACTGGTGAATCGCAGAAAGCTTACTATGACCTAGAGCCTAACCAAGCAAAAGACTATGTGATGCTAAAAGCTGAAATATTGGCAAGGCTGGGTGTCACCCAGGCTGTCCGGGCTCAGCGTGTGCATAACTGGACTTTCCAGCTTGGAAAACCCCCCAGGTCTCAAATGTATGATCTCATTCACCTGAGCAGAAAGTGGCTACAGCCAGAGACTTTGTCCGCACCAAAGATTGTGGAACGTGTTGTAATGGATCGGTTTTTGAGAGCTCTTCCTACTGCCATCCAAAAGTGGGTAAGCCATGGAGACCCAGAGACGGCCGATGGTCTTGTGGATCGTGTGGAGAAATACTTGGCTACAGAGAACCTGACGGCCTCTTCCAGAGACACTCGGACTTTCCACCCTAAGACCAGACCATCCCCAGGGGCGGATAAGAGGATTCCAAGGGGTGAGGGTGGAGAGAGTGAGAGGGTGGGAGCTCTACCCCAAGTTTGGCGAGAACAGCCTGGGAAATCAGCGGCTCAAGAGGCCGCAAAAAGGATCGTTTGCTACCGCTGCCGGCAAGCGGGACATATTGCAGCCAATTGCCCGGTTGTGGAGGAACCCATGCAGTGTGACTTTCTGACGGGCAGACGTCAGTCGCTGTGTGCGACAGTCGCATGCACTGCCATTCGAGGAACTGAGAAACATTTATGCAAAATGTGTGTTAATGGTAGAAATGTTGTGGTATTGCTGGATTCAGGTAGCCTTGTGACCCTGATAAAGGCTGAGTTAGTTAAAACAGAGGTCTCTGGGAATAGCAAGGTAGCTGTTATTTGTGTGCATGGGGACACCCGAGAGTATCCAGTGACTACAGTGTGTTTCGAGACCCCCAAAGGTACCCTCTCTCATCCAGTGGGCTTAGTATCTCAGTTACCGCACGACGCCATTGTGGGAAGGGATTTTCCGAAGTTCTGGGAACTGTGGGATGATCTTGAGCCCCCCACTGGTGCCCCTATGTACCAGGAATGTGATAGCCAGAACTCCCCTGAGAGTGGTGAGGACTCTCCGGAATTTCCCTTATCAGTATTGGCAGGGGAGACTCAAGAAACTGGAGAGGAGCCCACCTCCTCAGACGAAAACCTACCGTCTGTGGAGTTTTCTGATCTGGAGGTTCACAGGGAAAATTTTGCCACAGAACAGTTAAAAGACCCCGCCCTAATAAAGGCACGGGAAAACGTAGTGGAAATAGATGGCGAGTTAGTGAACCCAGATAATACCTGCACTTACCCATACTTCAGCGTAGAGAAGGACCTACTGTATCGGGTGGCAAAAAGGGCAGAAGAAACCGTTGAGCAGCTTGTGGTGCCCAAACCTTACAGGAAGTTGGTGTTGGAGTTGGCCCATGGGCACATTCTTGGAGGTCATCTGGGGACAGAGAAAACCCGAGAGAGGGTATTACAGAGATTCTATTGGCCGGGGGTGATGAAGGACATAGAAAATTATTGTTCCTCCTGCCCTGTGTGTCAGAGGTCGGCCCCGATGCCACATTTCCGTAGCCCGCTGGTCCCTCTACCCATCATTGAGGTCCCGTTTGAGAGGATCGCCATGGATTTGGTAGGTCCTATAATCAAGTCCGCTAGGGGGCACCAGTACATATTAGTTATAATGGACTATGCCACCCGTTATCCAGAAGCGATCCCTCTCCGAAATACCTCGGCCAAAACCATAGCCAAAGAGCTATCTCTTGTGTTTAGCCGGGTGGGTATTTGTAAAGAACTGCTTACGGACCAAGGTACACCCTTTATGTCCCGGGTTATGAAGGAGCTGTGTAAATTGTTCAAAGTGACGCAATTACGTACATCTGTGTATCACCCCCAAACCGATGGGCTGGTTGAAAGGTTCAACAAAACCCTAAAACAAATGTTGAAGAAAGTGGTGGATAGAGATGGAAAGGATTGGGACTGTCTACTTCCTTATTTGATGTTTGCTATTAGGGAGGTGCCCCAATCCTCTACGGGATTCTCCCCCTTTGAGTTACTGTATGGGAGACACCCAAGAGGGCTGTTGGATATTGCCAAGGAAACTTGGGAAAGTGAGAGTTCTCCCCACAGGAGTGTGATTGAGCATGTCGCCCTGATGCAAGACCGAATTGCACAGGTAATGCCCATCGTGAAGGAACATTTGGCCCAAGCGCAGTTAGCACAGCAGAGAGTGTACAACCGTGGAGCCAAGACCCGTACCTTTTCCCCGGGGGATAGGATACTGGTACTTGTCCCTACGGTTGAAAGTAAATTCCTTGCCAAATGGCAAGGCCCCTACGAGATAATGGAAAAAGTGAGCGAAGTGAATTACAAGGTCAGACAACCAGGAAGGCGAAAGCCCGAACAGATCTATCACGTTAATCTGTTGAAAGCCTGGAGGGATAGAGAGTCCCTAGTCGCAGACACTTGGTCACCAGCTCAAACTGGTTGCGTGATTCCTGAGGTTGGAATAGCAGCCACCTTGTCACAACCCCAACAACAGGAGGTTAAGGAGTTTGTGCTTCGCAACAAGGAGGTATTCTCTGAGCTGCCGGGACAAACATCTGGGGTAGAGCATGACATCATTACCCCGCCCGGTGAAAGGGTGAAGTTAAAACCCTATCGGATCCCAGAGGCCCGACGGGAGGCAATACGGGAGGAAGTACAGAAAATGCTGAACTTAGGGGTGATAGAGGAGTCCCAAAGTGATTGGTCTAGTCCCATTGTGTTGGTGCCTAAACCGGATGGGAGCTGGCGATTTTGTAACGATTTTCGTCAGTTGAACAAAGTTACAAAATTTGACACCTACCCCATGCCACGTATAGATGAGTTGATCGACCGGCTGGGAACAGCCCGATACATGACGACTCTTGACCTCACAAAAGGGTATTGGCAAATCCCCCTGGCCAAGTCGGCCAAAGAGAAAACCGCATTTGTAACCCCAGACGGGGCGTTCCAATACAAAAGAATGCCGTTCGGGTTACAGAATGCGCCGGCCACATTCCAGCGGAAAATGGACCAGATGCTGAGGCCCCATCGGAAGTATGCTGCGGCTTACCTGGATGACATAATTGTCCATAGCACAGATTGGGCCTCACATCTGCCAAAAGTGCAAGCAGTCCTGGACTCTGTTCGGGAAGCGGGGTTTACGGCTAACCCCAAGAAGTGTACCATTGGGCAGGAGGAGGCCAAATATCTTGGGTACACCATTGGGAGGGGAGTAATAAAACCCCAACTCAACAAAGTCGAGGCCATCCAGAGTTGGCCACGTCCCAACAGCAAGAAGCAGGTACGAGCCTTTCTGGGAATCGCTGGGTATTATCGGCGATTCATTCCCCACTTTGCTTCTAAGGCTGTGCCCCTAACCAACCTGACGAAGGGGAAAGGGTCGGTCATGATTAAATGGACCCCCGAGGCTGAGGCAGCATTCCAATTCTTGAAACAAGCCTTATGTAGCCAGCCAGTGTTGTACTCACCCGACTTCTCTAAAGACTTTGTCGTACAAAGTGATGCGTCAGATGTGGGGTTAGGAGCAGTATTGTCCCAGGTCTGGAACGGGGAAGAGCACCCAGTCATTTACCTCAGCAGGAAGTTGAAGTCCCATGAGGTAAATTACGCCACCGTTGAAAAGGAGTGTTTAGCGGTGAAGTGGGCTCTAGATTCCCTTCGGTACTACCTGATAGGTAGGCACTTTGACATGGTTACGGATCACGCTCCGTTAAAGTGGATGGCTCAAAACAAGGAAACAAATAGAAGAGTGAATAGGTGGTTCCTGGCCCTCCAGGAATTCAACTTCACAGTAAAGCATCGCCCTGGCGTTCAAATGGGGAATGTGGATACTTTGTCTCGAGTACATGAATGCCTGATTGCTGGTGTTCCAACCCCGAGGTTAAAACAAGAGGGGGGGGTATGTGACAGCAGGAAGGTAAAGTCACCTGGTTGCATCCAGGGGGGTAGATATATTTCGCCCAGATTCAGGCTTTACGCCGACTTATACAACTAGGTGGAGAGTTGTATAAGCCCAGCTGAGGCTAGTAGGCTCATGGATGACTCATACCTCTAGGGAGAGGGCTGGGCGTCGTGCAGGCAGGGAGTTGATGAGACCAGCTGAAGCCTGTCAGTTCGTTTAAGGCCTCTATAAAAACTCCCAGATTCATTAGGTGTTTGCTCATGCCTGGACCCAGACCTGTGTGGACTGTCTAGGGAGAGTGAACCCCTGTGCGGTGAGACAAAGCCTGTGTGGCTATTTGCTTGGACATTTAAAACCAGGGACTTAGGGACTAGGACAGCACTAGGCTGATCCCAGTTGTTAGTTAGGAAACCTGTATGTTTAGTCAGAGGTCAAGTTGACCAGGATTTATTTTGTTTATGTTTTCTTTTGCTTTGCTGTGTTTTGCCACTGTAAATAGAAAATAAACCGCACCTTTTTGATTTTGAAAACCACAACCTCCGTTTGCTGGGCCTGTTTTTGTGTGGGGAGCCCATCTCGGGGGTCACACACACCCGCTGCCGAGCTAACCCCCTCACAATAGAGATATCTAACACTATGCCTGTGTGTATGGTATCCGGCAGACAGACTGGCTGCCAACACTTTGTGATAAGATGTGTATTGGGGATCGTTATATTCTATTGTGTGGGATCTTTTGAAGCCTAGCAGACGTCAGGATGATGTGTTGAGTCTTGTGATGTGTGGGTGGAGCTGGGCCATTGTTCATGTTAAACTAATGCAGTATTGGATATATATAAAAGTTACAATGTTTCTCAATAAAGTCATTTCTACCCCAGAAGGATACAGAGTGCATCTCGTTTCTTCAGAAGGATTAATTCCTATGGGAAGGGGTCGTTTGGCTGTGGAAGAGTGGTAGCGAGTGGATGTGTGTCCAGGAGAGGGGACTGAGGAAACGGCGATAACCCCCTTCGTATTTGGGGTGCCGTTACACACTACATACTGACCGCTACACAATACTCTACCCACAGACCAATACACAATACACTATACACACAATACACTACACACTACTCAATACACTACACTATACACTACACACAATACACTACATACTGACCGCTACACAATACTCTACCCACAGACCAATACACAATACATTATACACACAATACACTATACACTACACACTATGCACTACACACAGACCACTACTCAATACACTACATACTGACCGCTACACAATACTCTACCCACAGACCAATACACAATACACTACCAACAGACCACTACACTATACACTACTCAATACACTATACTACACACAATACACTACATACTGACCGCTACACAATACTCTACCCATAGACCAATACACAATACACTACACACAATACACTATACACTACCCACAGACCACTACTCAATACACTACATACTGATCGCTACACAATACTCTACCCACAGACCAATACACAATACACAATACACTACCAACAGACTACTACTCAATACACTACATACTGACCGCTACACAATACACAATACACTACATACTGACTGCTACACAATACTCTACCCACAGACCAATACACTACACACAATACACTATTCACTACCCACAGACCACCACTCAATACACTACATACTGACCGCTACACAATACACACTGCACACAATACACTATACACTACACTACATACTGAGCGCTACACAATACTCTACCCACAGACTGAGACCAATACAAAATACACTATACACACACAATACACTACACTATACTATACTATACACTACACACTATACATTACACTATACACTGACTTTCTGGCTGCTCCCTCTCCCCAGACCATAGCTACTCCCCCCAGGCCAAGTGAGTCTTACCTTTTTTTCTTTCATCTGCTCTGCCTCTGCGCCGCCGCTGCCTGTCCCGCTGCTGGACTGCCTGTCCTGACGGGGACATGATCGGAGACCCGGGCCGGAGAGGAGGAGAGGAGGAGGAGAAGAAGAAGACGGCGGCCACAGACTGCCTGCCACGACGGGACATGATGACCTGGTGACCTGGGCCAGAGAGGAGGAGGTGAAGACAGCTAAGGCCAGCCCCGCGATTGAGGACAGGCCACATGATCCCTTTCGCCAAATCACAGGGCGCCAGGGCCCAGCCTAAGATCTAAGATGGCGGCCGGAGCTGGAGCGCGGGGTCACAGAAATTTAAATTTCGATTAATGGAGCTAGGGTGACACTGGCACGGGATTGCGCCCCCCCCAAATGTTGCGCCCGGGGGCCTAGGCCCCCTCGCACCCCCCATGCTACGCCACTGCTCGTTAGGGTTACAAGGTCTCAGGTGTGAATGGAGTGCAGGTGTGTTAAATTTGTTGCTATCGCTCTCACCCTCTCATACTGGTCACTGCAAGTTCAACATGGCACCTCATGGCAAAGAACTCTCTGAGGATCTGAAAAAAATAATTGTTGCTCTACATAAAGATGGCCTAGGCTATAAGAAGATTGTCAGGACCCTTAAACTGAGCAGCAGCACAGTGGCCAAGACCATACAGCGGTTTAACAAGACAGGCTGCACTCAGAACAGGCCTCGCCATGGTCAACCAAAGAAGTTGAGAGCAAATGCTCAGTGTCATAGCCAGAGGTTGTCTTTGGGAAATAGACGTATGAGTGCTGCCAGCATTGCTGCAGAGGTTGAAGGGGTGGGGGGTCAGCCTGTCAGTGCTTAGACCATACGCCGCACACTACATCAAATTGGTCTGCATGGCTGTCATTAGGGATGAGCTCAGGCGTGTTCGCATTGAACACGTGCAGAGCCCGCCAAGGAAGTCAGCACCATCGGAACCGCGCTGCGCTAATCACAGGCAGGGAGACATTGTCCCGATGCTCGGCTGCAGAGACCGAGAAATGTCTCCCTGCCTGTGATTATCGCAGCGCGGTTCCAACGGTGTCGACTTCTGTTGTGGAAAATTTTATGGAGATGTATTTAATATGTATTGTCATAGTGTCACCCAGTGTTAGTACTTCCGCAACCCGCTCTAAAGAGCTGACTAGGGCAGTCTGAGACTGGTTGAGATAAACTTCCTGATTTGGAGAAGGGTGTTTGCGGAGTGGGGCCTCTCTGCAAACGCATTATCGGTTTAGTGGATATATGCTCTTGTCATCTCTGTGTGCCTAATCATCAAGGAGGTGGTGGCATGAGCATACACCTGCAGATAAGCTCCCCTCATCAGGAACTGTGTTCATTGGTTATTGTATTATTATTGTATTATTGTATTCCTTTAAGCTATGTAGCGGCCTCACCCCTCTCACCCCTTCTTGTTCTCGGCTTGTTGTCTCGTCTAGGGGGGGGGGTATGGGAGGAGGGATGAGGGACACCACGGCCCATGTCCTCTAATGTGTAGAGGTGAAGGCCCGAACCAGTTTTTACCATCGGGTCATGTGCATAACCCAGAGCTAAGTCTGTTCTGTAAATGACCCCCTCTGTTCCCAGTAACTGGAGTTCCACACCAATGAAAAGGTCCAACTCTTATTTATTCTCTTACAGCAATAAATCTTCATTCAGCACAGACAGCTTGTGACCCAAAGAACAGTTCAGTATAGGTGGGGAGTAGATCGAGGCACAATCCTTAGTTAGATCTAACCACTGTGGTGTCACCAACGGTTATGGTGCACAGCCGCTGCCACCGACCGTGTTAGAACAGAAAGTGAATTACCTTCGCTAAGCGCAGCCCCTGTCAGAGGGAAGAGATTCGTCCAAGAGAGTTACCAGAGGCCCCTCCGTCACCGGCGAATGCTGAACCGGACTCTCCGGAGAAGTTCTGCACACTGACCTCCTCGTCTCAGACTCGGGCACCCAAGGCTTTAGGGCCCCCTCGGATTCCTCCACCCTCGCGGAACTCAGTTGAAGGTACTGGGCCCCAGGCTTCCTTGATAGTACCTCACCCCAAGCTAAAGGTGCCTGGGATGGACTCCATCTCGCGCTCCGGCCAGGTCAAGGGCACCTGGGCCCGGAACTCCGGAACGCCAGCACCCAGGCTAAAGGTGCCTGGGCGCGGCTCTGTCCTCCGACTCTGAACCCGTGCTCAGGGCGTTCGCCCCTTTTATCTCCTCTCCCCAGCGTCACAGCAGGTTCCCCGCCCCGCCAGACACAAACGCCAGAGAGGGACAAAAAGAGTACAGTCTTGTAGTGAGGGTTCAACCCCGGCCCGGAGCGACAGCGCCACCCTCGGACCCCAGAGAACCTCACACCACCAGAGTCCTCCATGAACAATAAAAGATCTCAATTCCCTAACAATAAGTGCATCTGGGTTACACTACTACCCAGATGCTTCCCCTAAATTCAAATACCCACTACAGCTATATTTCTTGTGTTGTATTCATGTATTGGATTGTATGGGACATTTTGTTAGAGGGATGCCCTTATATGGACATTTGCTGTGTGAAGAGGACATACTGTGATGACCACTCCCATGGGGGAGGTGATTATCTGCTGGTGAGATCTTTTGATAATAAAAAGGAGCCGTAAGGCTCAAGGCGACCAGTGTTTGCTGGGAGGCCTTGATGATGAGACCAGTCTGGTGATGTTTCTTGATTTGTATGAATGGGATGAATGGAAGGTGAGTGAATTTTAGCCTAAGATACATTATTACATTAAGATGAAATGTATGCTATGTGACAGCAGGAAGGTAAAGTCACCTGGTTGCATCCAGGGGGGTAGATATATTTCGCCCAGATTCAGGCTTTACGCCGACTTATACAACTAGGTGGAGAGTTGTATAAGCCCAGCTGAGGTTAGTGGGCTCATGGATGACTCATACCTCTAGGGAGAGTGCTGGGCGTCGTGCAGACAGGGAGTTGATGAGACCAGCTGAAGCTTGTCAGCTCATTTAGGCCTCTATAAAAACTCCCAGATTCATTAGGTGTTTGCTCATGCCTGGACCCAGACCTGTGTGGACTGTCTAGGGAGAGTGAACCCCTGTGCGGTGAGACAAAGCCTGTGTGGCTATTTGCTTGGACATTTAAAACCAGGGACTTAGGGACTAGGACAGCACTAGGCTGATCCCAGTTGTTAGTTAGGAAACCTGTATGTTTAGTCAGAGGTCAAGTTGACCAGGATTTATTTTGTTTATGTTTCTTTGGCTTTGCTGTGTTTTGTCACTGTAAATAGAAAATAAACCGCACCTTTTTGATTTTGAAAACCACAACCTCCGTTTGCTGGGCCTGTTTTTGTGTGGGGAGCCCATCTCGGGGGGTCACACACACCCGCTGCCGAGCTAACCCCCTCACAGTTGGTGGAGAATGCGGGCAGTTTTTTTTTTAAGCCAGCATGGAGGAGATACTGAAGCAGCTGGCTCTAGCAAATGCCAATCAACAGCAGACAAATGCAGGTTTGCAAAAGAGCCTTGCAGCTCAACAACAGAACTTCGCAGCCCAGCAGCAAGCTCATCAACAGAGCCTTGCAGCCCAGCAGCAAGCTCATCAACAGAGCCTTGCAGCCCAGCAGCAGACAAACGCAACTTTGCAACAGAGTCTGGAGGCTCAGCAACAAGCCCAGCAGCAATCTGAGGCCCACTTCATAGACCTGTTACAGAAGCAAGAGCAGAGACTACAACAACAGATGGAAGCAGCAATGCAGCAACGTCCGCAGACCAGTGAGGAAAGCCGTCCCACTAATACCGCGTCCTTTGGGGTGAGTCGTTTATTGACAAAAATGACTGGAGAGGATGATCCAGAGGTATTTTTGACCACATTTGAAAGGACCGCTGAAAGAGAAAAGTGGCCTGAGGAGCAGTGGGCTGGACTGGTGGCTCCTCTGTTAACTGGTGAATCGCAGAAAGCTTACTATGACCTAGAGCCTAACCAAGCAAAAGACTATGCGATGCTAAAAGCTGAAATATTGGCAAGGCTGGGTGTCACCCAGGCTGTCCGGGCTCAGCGTGTGCATAACTGGACTTTCCAGCTTGGAAAACCCCCCAGGTCTCAAATGTATGATCTCATTCACCTGAGCAGAAAGTGGCTACAGCCAGAGACTTTGTCCGCACCAAAGATTGTGGAACGTGTTGTAATGGATCGGTTTTTGAGAGCTCTTCCTACTGCCATCCAAAAGTGGGTAAGCCATGGAGACCCAGAGACGGCCGATGGTCTTGTGGATCGTGTGGAGAAATACTTGGCTACAGAGAACCTGACGGCCTCTTCCAGAGACACTCGGACTTTCCACCCTAAGACCAGACCATCCCCAGGGGCGGATAAGAGGATTCCAAGGGGTGAGGGTGGAGAGAGTGAGAGGGTGGGAGCTCTACCCCAAGTTTGGCGAGAACAGCCTGGGAAATCAGCGGCTCAAGAGGCCGCAAGAAGGATCGTTTGCTACCGCTGCCGGCAAGCGGGACATATTGCAGCCAATTGCCCGGTTGTGGAGGAACCCATGCAGTGTGACTTTCTGACGGGCAGACGTCAGTCGCTGTGTGCGACAGTCGCATGCACTGCCATTCGAGGAACTGAGAAACATTTATGCAAAATGTGTGTTAATGGTAGAAATGTTGTGGTATTGCTGGATTCAGGTAGCCTTGTGACCCTGATAAAGGCTGAGTTAGTTAAAACAGAGGTCTCTGGGAATAGCAAGGTAGCTGTTATTTGTGTGCATGGGGACACCCGAGAGTATCCAGTGACTACAGTGTGTTTCGAGACCCCCAAAGGTACCCTCTCTCATCCAGTGGGCTTAGTATCTCAGTTACCGCATGACGCCATTGTGGGAAGGGATTTTCCGAAGTTCTGGGAACTGTGGGATGATCCTGAGCCCCCCACTGGTGCCCCTATGTACCAGGAATGTGATAGCCAGAACTCCCCTGAGAGTGGTGAGGACTCTCCGGAATTTCCCTTATCAGTATTGGCAGGGGAGACTCAAGAAACTGGAGAGGAGCCCACCTCCTCAGACGAAAACCTACCGTCTGTGGAGTTTTCTGATCTTGAGGTTCACAGGGAAAACTTTGCCACAGAACAGTTGAAAGACCCCGCCCTAATAAAGGCACGGGAAAACGTAGTGAAAATAGATGGCGAGTTAGTGAACCCAGATAATACCTGCACTTACCCATACTTCAGCGTAGAGAAGGACCTACTGTATCGGGTGGCAAAAAGGGCAGAAGAAACCGTTGAGCAGCTTGTGGTGCCCAAACCTTACAGGAAGTTGGTGTTGGAGTTGGCCCATGGGCACATTCTTGGAGGTCATCTGGGGACAGAGAAAACCCGAGAGAGGGTATTACAGAGATTCTATAGGCCGGGGGTGATGAAGGACATAGAAAATTATTGTTCCTCCTGCCCTGTGTGTCAGAGGTCGGCCCCGATGCCACATTTCCGTAGCCCGCTGGTCCCTCTACCCATCATTGAGGTCCCGTTTGAGAGGATCGCCATGGATTTGGTAGGTCCTATAATCAAGTCCGCTAGGGGGCACCAGTACATATTAGTTATAATGGACTATGCCACCCGTTATCCAGAAGCGATCCCTCTCCGAAATACCTCGGCCAAAACCATAGCCAAAGAGCTATCTCTTGTGTTTAGCCGGGTGGGTATTTGTAAAGAACTGCTTACGGACCAAGGTACACCCTTTATGTCCCGGGTTATGAAGGAGCTGTGTAAATTGTTCAAAGTGACGCAATTACGTACATCTGTGTATCACCCCCAAACCGATGGGCTGGTTGAGAGGTTCAACAAAACCCTAAAACAAATGTTGAAGAAAGTGGTGGATAGAGATGGAAAGGATTGGGACTGTCTACTTCCTTATCTGATGTTTGCTATTAGGGAGGTGCCCCAATCCTCTACGGGATTCTCCCCCTTTGAGTTACTGTATGGGAGACACCCAAGAGGGCTGTTGGATATTGCCAAGGAAACTTGGGAAAGTGAGAGTTCTCCCCACAGGAGTGTGATTGAGCATGTCGCCCTGATGCAAGACCGAATTGCACAGGTAATGCCCATCGTGAAGGAACATTTGGCCCAAGCGCAGTTAGCACAGCAGAGAGTGTACAACCGTGGAGCCAAGACCCGTACCTTTTCCCCGGGGGATAGGATACTGGTACTTGTCCCTACGGTTGAAAGTAAATTCCTTGCCAAATGGCAAGGCCCCTACGAGATAATGGAAAAAGTGAGCGAAGTGAATTACAAGGTCAGACAACCAGGAAGGCGAAAGCCCGAACAGATCTATCACGTTAATCTGTTGAAAGCCTGGAGGGATAGAGAGTCCCTAGTCGCAGACACTTGGTCACCAGCTCAAACTGGTTGCGTGATTCCGGAGGTTGGAATAGCAGCCACCTTGTCACAACCCCAACAACAGGAGGTTAAGGAGTTTGTGCTTCGCAACAAGGAGGTATTCTCTGAGCTGCCGGGACAAACATCTGGGGTAGAGCATGACATCATTACCCCGCCCGGTGAAAGGGTGAAGTTAAAACCCTATCGGATCCCAGAGGCCCGACGGGAGGCAATACGGGAGGAAGTACAGAAAATGCTGAACTTAGGGGTGATAGAGGAGTCCCAAAGTGATTGGTCTAGTCCCATTGTGTTGGTGCCTAAACCGGATGGGAGCTGGCGATTTTGTAACGATTTTCGACAGTTGAACAAAGTTACAAAATTTGACACCTACCCCATGCCACGTATAGATGAGTTGATCGACCGGCTGGGAACAGCCCGATACATGACGACTCTTGACCTCACAAAAGGGTATTGGCAAATCCCCCTGGCCAAGTCGGCCAAAGAGAAAACCGCATTTGTAACCCCAGACGGGGCGTTCCAATATAAAAGAATGCCGTTCGGGTTACAGAATGCGCCGGCCACATTCCAGCGGAAAATGGACCAGATGCTGAGGCCCCATCGGAAGTATGCTGCGGCTTACCTGGATGACATAATTGTCCATAGCACAGATTGGGCCTCACATCTGCCAAAAGTGCAAGCAGTCCTGGACTCTGTTCGGGAAGCGGGGTTTACGGCTAACCCCAAGAAGTGTACCATTGGGCAGGAGGAGGCCAAATATCTTGGGTACACCATTGGGAGGGGAGTAATAAAACCCCAACTCAACAAAGTCGAGGCCATCCAGAGTTGGCCACGTCCCAACAGCAAGAAGCAGGTACGAGCCTTTCTGGGAATCGCTGGGTATTATCGGCGATTCATTCCCCACTTTGCTTCTAAGGCTGTGCCCCTAACCAACCTGACGAAGGGATAAGGGTCGGTCATGATTAAATGGACCCCCGAGGCTGAGGCAGCATTCCAATTCTTGAAACAAGCCTTATGTAGCCAGCCAGTGTTGTACTCACCCGACTTCTCTAAAGACTTTGTCGTACAAAGTGATGCGTCAGATGTGGGGTTAGGAGCAGTATTGTCCCAGGTCTGGAACGGGGAAGAGCACCCAGTCATTTACCTCAGCAGGAAGTTGAAGTCCCATGAGGTAAATTACGCCACCGTTGAAAAGGAGTGTTTAGCGGTGAAGTGGGCTCTAGATTCCCTTCGGTACTACCTGCTAGGTAGGCACTTTGACATGGTTACGGATCACGCTCCGTTAAAGTGGATGGCTCAAAACAAGGAAACAAATAGAAGAGTGAATAGGTGGTTCCTGGCCCTCCAGGAATTCAACTTCACAGTAAAGCATCGCCCTGGCGTTCAAATGGGGAATGTGGATGCTTTGTCTCGAGTACATGAATGCCTGATTGCTGGTGTTCCAACCCCGAGGTTAAAACAAGAGGGGGGGGTATGTGACAGCAGGAAGGTAAAGTCACCTGGTTGCATCCAGGGGGGTAGATATATTTCGCCCAGATTCAGGCTTTACGCCGACTTATACAACTAGGTGGAGAGTTGTATAAGCCCAGCTGAGGTTAGTGGGCTCATGGATGACTCATACCTCTAGGGAGAGTGCTGGGCGTCGTGCAGACAGGGAGTTGATGAGACCAGCTGAACCTTGTCAGCTCATTTAGGCCTCTATAAAAACTCCCAGATTCATTAGGTGTTTGCTCATGCCTGGACCCAGACCTGTGTGGACTGTCTAGGGAGAGTGAACCCCTGTGCGGTGAGACAAAGCCTGTGTGGCTATTTGCTTGGACATTTAAAACCAGGGACTTAGGGACTAGGACAGCACTAGGCTGATCCCAGTTGTTAGTTAGGAAACCTGTATGTTTAGTCAGAGGTCAAGTTGACCAGGATTTATTTTGTTTATGTTTCTTTGGCTTTGCTGTGTTTTGTCACTGTAAATAGAAAATAAACCGCACCTTTTTGATTTTGAAAACCACAACCTCCGTTTGCTGGGCCTGTTTTTGTGTGGGGAGCCCATCTCGGGGGGTCACACACACCCGCTGCCGAGCTAACCCCCTCACAGCTTATTTAGCACAAGGCAAAAATGGCTGTGTGCTTTGCAAACAACCAATTTTGCCACTACACTTCCCTGGCAGGCTCTGCACCTGTTCAATGTGAACACGCCTGAGCTCATCCCTAGCTGTCATCCCAAAAGGAAGACTCTTCTAAAGATGATGCTCAAGAAAGCTTGCAAACAGTTTGCTGGAGACAAGCAGACTAAGGACATGGATAACTGGAACCATGTCCTGTGATCTGATTCTCATCAAGATAATCTTATTTGGTTCAGATGGTGTCAAGCGTGTGTGGCAGCAACCAGGTGAGGAATACAAAGACAAGTGTGTCTTGCCTACAGTCAAACATGGTGGTGGGAGTGTCATGGCCTGGGGCTGCATGAGTGCTGCCGGCATTGGGGAGCTACAGTTCATTGAGGAAACCATGAATGACAACATGTACTGTGACATACTGAAGCAGAGCATGATACCCTCCCTTCAGAGACTGGGCCGCAGGGAATTATTCCATCATAACGGCCCCAAACACACCTCCAAGACGACCACTGCCTTGATAAAGAAGCTAAGGGTAAAGGTGATGGACTGGCAAAGCATGTCTACAGACCTAAACCCTATTGAGCATCTGTAGGGCATCCTCAAACAGAAGGTGGAGGAGCGCGAGGGCTCTAACATCCACAAGCTCTGTGATGTCGTCATGGAGGAGTGGAATACTCTGGGTTAAAAGTCAACTGGACTAAATCATCTATTTTACCGATGGACGCTGGGGCCAGGGATATTGCAGACCCGGCTTTTCCGTTTACGTTTAAGATTACGGCGGATGTGGGTGACTACATGCCCCTTAATCTAACACCGCTCCTGTTTTTTTTCAAACAGAGGGTACAGGCCTGGCAGAAACTCCCTTTGTCGCTTATAGGACGGATCAACTTATTGAAAATGAAAATACTCCCAGTTATACTGTATTTCTTGCGCAATGCTCCTATCTGGATCCCTAAGTCCTTTTTTAAAAAACTGGATGGACTCACTAGCACATTTTTGTGGGCTCCCAAACAACCTAGTGTAGCAATACCTTCTTCAGGGCCGCTGATTAGTTTTGGGTTTTGCATGTTACCGCTTCAGCTGCGTTGTCCGGGTAGGAAAGTCTGTAGTAATGCAATGTCCACACAGATGTAAAACCTCAAACAGTTAGGCTTTATTTTTCTTTGAGAAGTAGAAGGTATAGAAGAGTAGGGGAAGGTTCAGGCACTCGCCACAAAAAGTTGACAAAGGTACAAGTTCAAAGTCACTCACCACTCTCAACGTTAGAGGGTGTTATGGTCACCCGGATAGTCCCCTCTCACATGGCCTAGCAGCCAGGATGACACATGAATCAGCAAGAGGGCAGTCTCTGCCACAGACTGCCCAAGGTGAAGAAGGTCTCTGCCACAGACCTGTTTAAATGTACAAAGTCTCTGCCACAGACCTGTTTGAAGTGAAGCAATGGATAGTCCAGGAATCCTCTGCCACAGGATTTCAAAGTCCCAAACTTCCAGCCTTACAGTTAAAGAGCCTTTAAGCCAATCCGGCGAACTGCAGGGCTTGTAATATAGTGGATCCCTCCTTGACAAAGTCACCAGGCCTCACCCGAGACAGCAGCACTTTGGCGGTCTCATCCAGGGCAGGTCCTCCCCTGGTCTCCTTCACCAAGATAACTTCCCTCCTATTTGGAATCCCCTCTCCGAATGTAGGCCCCAGCCAGATCAACTGGGCCTACTGAGCAGCGATGCAGCCTCGGGCCAACATGGCCCCGAGACCAGGACCACACACACATACCTCGCGCCAGGAGGGCTGAGGGGCGAGAACGGACCCCAATCAATGGCGTCTGCCCCTTAAGTATCCCCTCCCAGCAGGCACAGCGGGTCGACCACTCCCACTATACCACGAGGGGCCACTAAATGTACCATGATCTGCCCGTGTTCCAACAAGTGCCTGAGGTGATAACGCCACCCACAGGCAAAAACGTAAATCACTACCAGGCAAACCACAACTGAGACAGAGGCAAAATTAAATGTAATTATCAACCATCTGAGCCCATCTACTGGCTCAGACATCCCTCTAAATTTAAATAGCGTCCCAACCTTTTGGGATGGGCGCTACACTAGGATAGGATTAAAAGTATTGCAGGAACAATGGGGGGGAGGGAGGGAGGGTTGGCCCTGCCGGACTGGCTCAGATACTACTTGGCTGGACAATTGGTCTTTGTTCATCGGTGGCTCACTTCAGATAATGGGGATTCGGCCACGGTTTTGGAGGCAGCACATTTGGGCTCATACGAAACCCTGCGGGTGGCCATTCATAGAGGGGTCAAGATGGACCTTCTGCTCACTGCTTCTATGAAGGCCTTGATCAAAGCATGGGGGGAAGCGGTTGGTATGGCTTGTCCTAATTACCGGGGTCTCTCTCCGTCCACCCCTCTGTGGATGAATCCTAAATTGTCACATTTCTACTCCTTTGACGATCCCATGAGCTGGGCGACCAGGGGAATCAAAACACTCAAGGATATTACTATGAATGGGGAGTTGCTGACGTTTGACATGACCTGCCGAACTCTCAATTATTTTGTTACATTCAATTACGTCATGCTTTTAGAGCACAATTTAAATCGATGACCATAGAATCCTTCCCCTCAGACTTGGAGACTTTGCTGACAACAGAGGACCTTACTAAGACACTTTCGGTTTCATATAGGAAAATGTTTACAACAAGTCCTGAAGCGATACGCAAATACAGGGAACAGTGGGAGGCCGAGGTCCCGGACATCCAGGGGAGGACTGGGATGACATGTGGGCGCATCCATTCCAACACCTGGTGGCAGCTAGGGATAGACTAATTCATTTCAAGTTCCTTCACAGGATATATTATACGCCAGCCAGGTTGTGGCGCACAGCCGCTGCCACCGACCGTGTTAGAACAGAAAGTGAATTACCTTCGCTAAGCGCAGCCCCTGTCAGAGGGAAGAGATTCGTCCAAGAGAGTTACCAGAGGCCCCTCCGTCACCGGCGAATGCTGAACCGGACTCTCCGGAGAAGTTCTGCACACTGACCTCCTCGTCTCAGACTCGGGCACCCAAGGCTTTAGGGCCCCCTCGGATTCCTCCACCCTCGCGGAACTCAGTTGAAGGTACTGGGCCCCAGGCTTCCTTGATAGTACCTCACCCCAAGCTAAAGGTGCCTGGGATGGACTCCATCTCGCGCTCCGGCCAGGTCAAGGGCACCTGGGCCGGAACTCCGGAACGCCAGCACCCAGGCTAAAGGTGCCTGGGCGCGGCTCTGTCCTCCGACTCTGAACCCTTGCTCAGGGCGTTCGCCCCTTTTATCTCCTCTCCCCAGCGTCACAGCAGGTTCCCCGCCCCGCCAGACACAAACGCCAGAGAGGGACAAAAAGAGTACAGTCTTGTAGTGAGGGTTCAACCCCGGCCCGGAGCGACAGCGCCACCCTCGGACCCCAGAGAACCTCACACCACCAGAGTCCTCCATGAACAATAAAAGATCTCAATTCCCTAACAATAAGTGCATCTGGGTTACACTACTACCCAGATGCTTCCCCTAAATTCAAATACCCACTACAGCTATATTTCTTGTGTTGTATTCATGTATTGGATTGTATGGGACATTTTGTTAGAGGGATGCCCTTATATGGACATTTGCTGTGTGAAGAGGACATACTGTGATGACCACTCCCATGGGAGAGGTGATTATCTGCTGGTGAGATCTTTTGATAATAAAAAGGAGACGTAAGGCTCGAGGCGACCAGTGTTTGCTGGGAGGCCTTGATGATGAGACCAGTCTGGTGATGTTTCTTGATTTGTATGAATGGGATGAATGGAAGGTGAGTGAATTTTAGCCTAAGATACATTATTACATTAAGATGAAATGTATGCTTATTTAGCACAAGGCAAAAATGGCTGTGTGCTTTGCAAACAACCAATTTTGCCACTACACTTCCCTGGCGGGCTCTGCACCTGTTCAATGTGAACACGCCTGAGCTCATCCCTAGCTGTCATCCCAAAAGGAAGACTCTTCTAAAGATGATGCTCAAGAAAGCTTGCAAACAGTTTGCTGGAGACAAGCAGACTAAGGACATGGATTACTGGAACCATGTCCTGTGATCTGATTCTCATCAAGATAATCTTATTTGGTTCAGATGGTGTCAAGCGTGTGTGGCAGCAACCAGGTGAGGAATACAAAGACAAGTGTGTCTTGCCTACAGTCAAACATGGTGGTGGGAGTGTCATGGCCTGGGGCTGCATGAGTGCTGCCGGCACTGGGGAGCTACAGTTCATTGAGGAAACCATGAATGACAACATGTACTGTGACATACTGAAGCAGAGCATGATACCCTCCCTTCAGAGACTGGGCCGCAGGGAATTATTCCATCATAACGGCCCCAAACACACCTCCAAGACGACCACTGCCTTGATAAAGAAGCTAAGGGTAAAGGTGATGGACTGGCAAAGCATGTCTACAGATCTAAACCCTATTGAGCATCTGTGGGGCATCCTCAAACAGAAGGTGGAGGAGCGCGAGGGCTCTAACATCCACAAGCTCTGTGATGTCGTCATGGAGGAGTGGAATACTCTGGGTTAAAAGTCAACTGGACTAAATCATCTATTTTACCGATGGACGCTGGGGCCAGGGATATTGCAGACCCGGCTTTTCCGTTTACGTTTAAGATTACGGCGGATGTGGGTGACTACATGCCCCTTAATCTAACACCGCTCCTGTTTTTTTTTCAAACAGAGGGTACAGGCCTGGCAGAAACTCCCTTTGTCGCTTATAGGACGGATCAACTTATTGAAAATGAAAATACTCCCAGTTATACTGTATTTCTTGCACAATGCTCCTATCTGGATCCCTAAGTCCTTTTTTAAAAAACTGGATGGACTCACTAGCACATTTTTGTGGGCTCCCAAACAACCTAGTGTAGCAATACCTTCTTCAGGGCCGCTGATTAGTTTTAGGTTTTGCATGTTACCGCTTCAGCTGCGTTGTCCGGGTAGGAAAGTCTGTAGTAATGCAATGTCCACACAGATGTAAAACCTCAAACAGTTAGGCTTTATTTTTCTTTGAGAAGTAGAAGGTATAGAAGAGTAGGGGAAGGTTCAGGCACTCGCCACAAAAAGTTGACAAAGGTACAAGTTCAAAGTCACTCACCACTCTCAATGTTAGAGGGTGTTATGGTCACCCGGATAGTCCCCTCTCACATGGCCTAGCAGCCAGGATGACACATGAATCAGCAAGAGGGTAGTCTCTGCCACAGACTGCCCAAGGTGAAGAAGGTCTCTGCCACAGACCTGTTTAAATGTACAAAGTCTCTGCCACAGACCTGTTTGAAGTGAAGCAATGGATAGTCCAGGAATCCTCTGCCACAGGATTTCAAAGTCCCAAACTTCCAGCCTTACAGTTAAAGAGCCTTTAAGCCAATCCGGCGAACTGCAGGGCTTGTAATATAGTGGATCCCTCCTTGACAAAGTCACCAGGCCTCACCCGAGACAGCAGCACTTTGGCGGTCTCATCCAGGGCAGGTCCTCCCCTGGTCTCCTTCACCAAGATAACTTCCCTCCTATTTGGAATCCCCTCTCCGAATGTAGGCCCCAGCCAGATCAACTGGGCCTACTGAGCAGCGATGCAGCCTCGGGCCAACATGGCCCCGAGACCAGGACCACACACACATACCTCGCGCCAGGAGGGCTGAGGGGCGAGAACGGACCCCAATCAATGGCGTCTGCCCCTTAAGTATCCCCTCCCAGCAGGCACAGCGAGTCGACCACTCCCACTATACCACGAGGGGCCACTAAATGTACCATGATCTGCCCGTGTTCCAACAAGTGCCTGAGGTGATAACGCCACCCACAGGCAAAAACGTAAATCACTACCAGGCAAACCACAACTGAGACAGAGGCAAAATTAAATGTAATTATCAACCATCTGAGCCCATCTACTGGCTCAGACATCCCTCTAAATTTAAATAGCGTCCCAACCTTTTGGGATGGGCGCTACACTAGGATAGGATTAAAAGTATTGCAGGAACAATGGGGGGGGAGGGAGGGAGGGTTGGCCCTGCCGGACTGGCTCAGATACTACTTGGCTGGACAATTGGTCTTTGTTCATCGGTGGCTCACTTCAGATAATGGGGATTCGGCCACGGTTTTGGAGGCAGCACATTTGGGCTCATACGAAACCCTGCGGGTGGCCATTCATAGAGGGGTCAAGATGGACCTTCTGCTCACTGCTTCTATGAAGGCCTTGATCAAAGCATGGGGGGAAGCGGTTGGTATGGCTTGTCCTAATTACCGGGGTCTCTCTCCGTCCACCCCTCTGTGGATGAATCCTAAATTGTCACATTTCTACTCCTTTGACGATCCCATGAGCTGGGCGACCAGGGGAATCAAAACACTCAAGGATATTTCTATGAATGGGGAGTTGCTGACGTTTGACATGACCTGCCGAACTCTCAATTATTTTGTTACATTCAATTACGTCATGCTTTTAGAGCACAATTTAAATCGATGACCATAGAATCCTTCCCCTCAGACTTGGAGACTTTGCTGACAACAGAGGACCTTACTAAGACACTTTCGGTTTCATATAGGAAAATGTTTACAACAAGTCCTGAAGCGATACGCAAATACAGGGAACAGTGGGAGGCCGAGGTCCCGGACATCCAGGGGAGGACTGGGATGACATGTGGGCGCATCCATTCCAACACCTGGTGGCAGCTAGGGATAGACTAATTCATTTCAAGTTCCTTCACAGGATATATTATACGCCAGCCAGGTTGGAGTCCATATACCCATCAGTGCCAGCAGAGTGTTGGAGATGCACGTTTGCTTCCACGGCTGCTGAGCATGTGTTCTGAAGCTGCCCTCAGGTCAAACAATTTTGGTTGGAGGTCACCTCCTGTATCTCAGAAGTTCTGATGGTTCCGGTCCTGATGACTGTTAGAGTGTGTCTTCTAGGCTTGGTTGAAGATGTGGTCCCGTCTAGGGCTCATAGGACCTTGCTCAACATTCTCCTGTTTTACGGGAGGAAAGCCATTTTATTGCGGTGGCGCAAGCCAGGGGCACCTGATTTGCGCTTCTGGAAAGGCCTAGTCAACGCTATGAAGCCATATTATAAAGCAACGTACTTATCTAGGGGCTGTGGGAAAAAATTTGACAGGGTGTGGCAGGCATGGTATAACTTGGACCTGACTGTAGGTTAACGCCTAATTTTAGAGATAGACTACCTTGTATGTGTAGCGCTACCCCCAGTTAAGAGGGCCGCTGGTTTGATTTCGGGCCCTGTGTGCAGTACCGCCAACCCCCGGCAATCTTACTCGACCCACTCTGGCACAGTTAGTCTAGGGTTATATTTGTACTACATTCAACTGTATTGCATAAAATAATCTCTATACTGTAAGGCAACACACTGAGGCAAGAGATTGAATATAACGGTTTTACTCTTTCTATTTAGTAGCATAGGTATAATATCACACATGCAATATGGCCTGCAGAGCCCTGCAGCAAATCATTCCAGCACACTATAATGGCGCTGCGCGGTACTCCACCACGCGTAGCTATTATGGTGTGCGCGCCCTATGGCTCACTAAACAATATCTTATCTCCCCACCTAAGTCAGGCCTGACATGGAGTAAATCTCAGTCACTTCCCTAAAGGATTTCTTCGCATGCCAGCTTTCGGTGGTGCACTTGATGAACTTGTACTTTTGTAATCCAACAGGCAATAACTTGAATTAACTATACTGGGGAGGGACACTCCAACTCTGTCCCGCTACCGGTCCCTCCCGTGAAACAGCAGATAAAAGAACTGTGGGCCTATACAGTCCCTAGGCCTGACACGACACAGTCTATTGGTCTGGGCAGGTGCCCGCTCACCCCTCCAGACGCGATCCCAGTCCGGGACTTCCACCTGCTGTGTATCCGCACACAGCGTCTGCAACGATCGGGTCCCCGATCCGACGGATGTCCTCGCTTGACAAGTCAGGATACACCCAGGCTCCGCAGTGGGGTGGAAGGCTCTTCAGAAGTCACGCAAGGCCTCAGGCTTCGGGCCTTGCACCGCAGCAGATCCGCACAGGAAGACTGGTTGCTTGCAGCGCGGTGTCCAAAGAGGCCGAGCTCCGCCTCGCCTCTTCCTTAAGTAGCCCCTCCCATGAGTCTCTGCGGTGGAAACTTCCGCCTTGGGGCCGAATGGGGTTCTGGGTAACGTAGTCCTGGGGCCATTAAAGGAGACCCCGCTACACACTCCCCCCACTTAAACTCTTTGGTCCCCAAAGACAACATAACCTTAAACTACAGATCGTACAACATCAATCAACTTTTCATATGATGTCGGCAGAGGAAATTCCCACCAAAAACGAGGTAGTGAACTCCCCTGCCCACAGGACACACTATCAGCAGTATCCTGTCTAACTGTGCCAGAGAGTGAGCTGGGGTTGCCTCCCACCAAATGAACAGTGGGAGGGTTTAGGTCTTCTATACTCCTTCTGGCAGTAACTACAGTGTCTTCCGCACTCTCCCCCATTTGTGCGTAAGTTAATCTCCTGGGAGGTTTTATGGCTTTCCGTTTCCTCTGTCCTCTTGGACTTTCTGTTAGAGCAGGCTCTTCTTCTGTAACTGACTTGGGGATCTCCTCTGACTCGGGGGCATTGGGCTCCGGAGCAGGGAGATACATGGCTTCCCTTGGGTCCTCCTCTGGGGATAATTCGCAGGCACTCTCCCAAGCATCTGACCAAGGGCTGGACGGGATGAACTCAGTAGCTTCTGCATTCAGTTTGGAGTTCACTGAAGATGATGGGCACCCGGCTGACTCCTTCACTGGGGCCCGCTGAAGTTTTCGGGCGGCTTGCGGTTATTCAGTCTCTTCTTCTTGGGGCTGGAACACACTCTGGCAGCGTGGCCAACCCCTCCACAGTTGAAACAAGTCATATCCCCCCTATCTTCCAGGGACGCGGGCGCTGAGGTATTTGGAAACAACTCCTTCCTTGGGCTGTTCCTCTCTGGTACCCTTGACTCCTTTTCCATCAGGGAGGTCAACATTCCCAACACTTGGGACATCTGCGACTTCAAGGTATCCACCTCTGCGTCTCTTTCCAGGGTCATGGCCGTCCTGACCATTACGGGAAGAGGATTCACCGTCTCAATTGGTTGGCTCCTCTTCTTCTCCTCCAGAATAGCTTCTTCTTCTCTGACTACTCGAATCAAGTCAGGGTACTCCAGGCTCTTCCCGTCCTGTCTTGTACGTAGCGCCAGTGCGATGGGGTCCAGGGGTTGGGATCCTCTCATCACCTGCTAAACACGGGCCTCATCCACCTTCTGCGGGTCAATCCCCTTCTTAAGGAACATCTTGTGCAGGGTCTTATCCAGGCGCTTCATGAACTCTGACAGTTTCTCTCCTGCCTTTTGGTAGCAGTGCTCCAGCTGATAGGTAAGCTCAGTGATTTTCTGTTCCACCAAACACATTCTGCAGAATGTCTAGATAGTCCTGTGCATCACAGTCTGTTTTGCTCATCTTGAGGTTGCGTATGGCCTCTAGAGCAGGGCCCTTCAAGCTCTCAGCAATTCTCTGCTTCTTTCTGTGGTCTGGGACTTCCCACTCTTCTAGGGCCTGAGTGGCACCGTCTAACCACTCCTCAAACCCCTCTTCGCCTGAAGGTACAGGTTTCCTCCCTGAAAACATTCTGAGTTTTCGGTATCCTGACATTTGGTAATCTGTAGGATCTTTCTTGCACTGGGCTATGACTGCGCATAATTCGGTGCTAAGGGTGCCCTGCGGCGACCCGGGACTCTCTTTCTTCTCCCCTTTTACGGTTTTTGGGGTGGGTGGTGCGTGTATTAGGTTATAGGTTTGATCATCCATCGCTCCTATACTTGGATTTTTGAAGTCCTCCGGGACTCCATCCTTCCACTCTATCAGTGCGTGCGTCAGCGAAGAATTCGACCTGACATCCACTATCCATGCCTTTTGGTGCGGGGACAGCGACATCACTAGCTGCTTCACCGCTTCCTCTTGCCAGATTCCTGGGAGTTCTACAACTACTACCCCTGCTGGATCTGTGCTGACCACCTTGCACCACTTCACTGCTTCTAGTGGGTCCATGCTGGTACTTTTTGGCGCGTTAATTGCTGCAACAGGATCCCGGACTCGAGAGCCCCCACGTGTACCGCTACCCCCAGTTAAGAGGGCTGCTGGTTTGATTTCTGGCCCTGTGTGCAGTACCGCCAACCCCCGGCAATCTTACTCGACCCACTCTGGCACAGTTAGTCTAGGGTTATATTTGTACTACATTCAACTGTATTGCATAAAATAATCTCTATACTGTAAGGCAACACACTGAGGCAAGAGACTGAATATAACGGTTTTACTCTTTCTATTTAGTAGCATAGGTATAACATCACACATGCAATATGGCCTGCAGAGCCCTGCAGCAAATCAATCCAGCACACTATAATGGCGCTGCGCGGTACTCCACCACGCGTAGCTATTATGGTGTGCGCGCCCTATGGCGCACTAAACAATATCTTATCTCCCCACCTAAGTCAGGCCTGACATGGAGTAAATCTGTCACTTCCCTAAAGGATTTCTTCGCATGCCAGCTTTCGGTGGTGCACTTGATGAACTTGTACTTTTGTAATCCAACAGGCAATAACTTGAATTAACTATACTGGGGAGGGACACTCCAACTCTGTCCCGCTACCGGTCCCTCCCGTGAAACAGCAGATAAAAGAACTGTGGGCCTATACAGTCCCTAGGCCTGACACGGCACAGTCTATTGGTCTGGGCAGGTGCCCGCTCACCCCTCCGGACGCGATCCCAGTCCGGGACTTCCACCTGCTGTGTATCCGCACACAGCGTCTGCAACGATCGGGTCCCCGATCCGACGGATGTCCTTGCTTGACAAGTCAGGATCCACCCAGGCTCCGCAGTGGGGTGGAAGGCTGTTCGGAATTCACGCAAGGCCTCAGGCTTCGAGCCTTGCACCGCAGCAGATCCACACAGGAAGACTGGTTGCTTGCAGCGCGGTGTCCAAAGAGGCCGAGCTCCGCCTCGCCTCTTCCTTAAGTAGCCCCTCCCATGAGTCTCTGCGGTGAAAACTTCCGCCCTGGGGCCGAATGGGGTTCTGGGTAACGTAGTCCTGGGGCCATTAAAGGAGACCCCGCTACATATGTTTGAACACTATCACTAGGAAGGCACTGTTAGGAGATATGGGGCATCACCCTTAAGTCCTTAATTGAAGTGGGCGGTGGGGCAAGTCAGATTGATCCGGAAGTCTCATGGGGATGGGGAGTGGGAACTGAGCAAAAGGTGTGTGTGGGGGGGAGGGGGGTGGTAAGGTTTTCTTTGTTCCTACCTGTTAGTTAGGTAGCGCTATTGGTAGATAGACAGGACATGTTTATTGCCTGTACATGTTTATGTGGGCCCTGTTGGCCTATTACCGACTTGGTGTTGTGCTGAGTCGGCTGCTGTTGGTTTAATGTGTGAGTGTTAAAAATCAATAAAAAGAAAAAAAAGTGAGCATTTTTCCAACTGACCACCACTGTAAGGGGAGAAGGGCATTTTCCCACCTGACCACCAGTGTAACGGGGGCAATCTTTCAACTCACCACTACTGTAAGGGGGAAGGGGGTGTATTTTTTCAACTAAACACCAGTGTAAGCTGTGATTCTTCGAACTGACCATTGATGTAAGAGGGTGTGAGGGGGTTAGCTCGGCAGCGGGTGTGTGTGACCCCCGGGATGGGCTCCCCAGACAAAAACAGGCCCAGCAAACGGAGGTTGTGGTTTTCAAAATCAAAAAGGTGCGGTTTATTTTCTATTTACAGTGACAAAACACAGCAAAGCAAAAGAAACATAAATAAAATAAATCCTGGTCAACTTGACCTCTGACTAAACATACAGGTTTCCTAACTAACAACTGGGATCAGCCTAGTGCTGTCCTAGTCCCTAAGTCCCTGGTTTTAAATGTCCAAGCAAATAGCCACACAGGCTTTGTCTCACCGCACAGGGGTTCACTCTCCCTAGACAGTCCACACAGGTCTGGTTCCAGGCATGAGCTAACATCTAATGAAGCTGGGAGTTCTTATAGAGGCCTAAATGAGCTGACAAGGTTCAGCTGGTCTCCTCATCTCTGTCTGCACGACGCCCCACACTCTCCCTAGAGGTATGAGTCATCCATGAGCCCACTAGCCTTATACAACTCTCCACCTAGTTGTATAAGTCGGCGTAAAGCCTGAATCTGGGCGAAATATATCTACCCCCCTGGATGCAACCAGGTGACTTTACCTTCCTGCTGTCACATACCCCCCCCCTCTTGTTTTAACCTCGGGGTTGGAACACCAGCAATCAGGCATTCATGTACTCGAGACAAAGCATCCACATTCCCCATTTGAACGCCAGGGCGATGCTTTACTGTGAAGTTGAATTCCTGGAGGGCCAGGAACCACCTATTCACTCTTCTATTTGTTTCCTTGTTTTGAGCCATCCACTTTAACGGAGCGTGATCCGTAACCATGTCAAAGTGCCTACCTAGCAGGTAGTACCGAAGGGAATCTAGAGCCCACTTCACCGCTAAACACTCCTTTTCAACGGTGGCGTAATTTACCTCATGGGACTTCAACTTCCTGCTGAGGTAAATGACTGGGTGCTCTTCCCCGTTCCAGACCTGGGACAATACTGCTCCTAACCCCACATCTGACGCATCACTTTGTACGACAAAGTCTTTAGAGAAGTCGGGTGAGTACAACACTGGCTGGCTACATAAGGCTTGTTTCAAGAATTGGAATGCTGCCTCAGCCTCGGGGGTCCATTTAATCATGACCGACCCTTTCCCCTTCGTCAGGTTGGTTAGGGGCACAGCCTTAGAAGCAAAGTGGGGAATGAATCGCCGATAATACCCAGCGATTCCCAGAAAGGCTCGTACCTGCTTCTTGCTGTTGGGACGTGGCCAACTCTGGATGGCCTCGACTTTGTTGAGTTGGGGTTTTATTACTCCCCTCCCAATGGTGTACCCAAGATATTTGGCCTCCTCCTGCCCAATGGTACACTTCTTGGGGTTAGCCGTAAACCCCGCTTCCCGAACAGAGTCCAGGACTGCTTGCACTTTTGGCAGATGTGAGGCCCAATCTGTGCTATGGACAATTACGTCATCCAGGTAAGCCGCAGCATACTCCCGATGGGGCCTCAGCATCTGGTCCATTTTCCGCTGGAATGTGGCCGGCGCATTCTGTAACCCGAACGGCATTCTTTTATATTGGAACGCCCCGTCTGGGGTTACAAATGCGGTTTTCTCTTTGGCCGACTTGGCCAGGGGGATTTGCCAATACCCTTTTGTGAGGTCAAGAGTCGTCATGTATCGGGCTGTTCCCAGCCGGTCGATCAACTCATCTATACGTGGCATGGGGTAGGTGTCAAATTTTGTAACTTTGTTCAACTGACGAAAATCGTTACAAAATCGCCAGCTCCCATCCGGTTTAGGCACCAACACAATGGGACTAGACCAATCACTTTGGGACTCCTCTATCACCCCTAAGTTCAGCATTTTCTGTACTTCCTCCCGTATTGCCTCCCGTCGGGCCTCTGGGATCCGATAGGGTTTTAACTTCACCCTTTCACCGGGCGGGGTAATGATGTCATGCTCTACCCCAGATGTTTGTCCCGGCAGCTCAGAGAATACCTCCTTGTTGCGAAGCACAAACTCCTTAACCTCCTGTTGTTGGGGTTGTGACAAGGTGGCTGCTATTCCAACCTCAGGAATCACGCAACCAGTTTGAGCTGGTGACCAAGTGTCTGCGACTAGGGACTCTCTATCCCTCCAGGCTTTCAACAGATTAACGTGATAGATCTGTTCGGGCTTTCGCCTTCCTGGTTGTCTGACCTTGTAATTCACTTCGCTCACTTTTTCCATTATCTCATAGGGGCCTTGCCATTTGGCAAGGAATTTACTTTCAACCATAGGGACAAGTACCAGTATCCTATCCCCCGGGGAAAAGGTACGGGTCTTGGCTCCACGGTTGTACACTCTCTGCTGTGCTAACTGCGCTTGGGCCAAATGTTCCTTCACGATGGGCATTACCTGTGCAATTCGGTCTTGCATCAGGGCGACATGCTCAATCACACTCCTGTGGGGAGAACTCTCACTTTCCCAAGTTTCCTTGGCAATATCCAACAGCCCTCTTGGGTGTCTCCCATACAGTAACTCAAAGGGGGAGAATCCCGTAGAGGATTGGGGCACCTCCCTAATAGCAAACATCAGATAAGGAAGTAGACAGTCCCAATCCTTTCCATCTCTATCCACCACTTTCTTCAACATTTGTTTTAGGGTTTTGTTGAATCTTTCAACCAGCCCATCGGTTTGGGGGTGATACACAGATGTACGTAATTGCGTCACTTTGAACAATTTACACAGCTCCTTCATAACCCGGGACATAAAGGGTGTACCTTGGTCCGTAAGCAGTTCTTTACAAATACCCACCCGGCTAAACACAAGAGATAGCTCTTTGGCTATGGTTTTGGCCGAGGTATTTCGGAGAGGGATCGCTTCTGGATAACGGGTGGCATAGTCCATTATAACTAATATGTACTGGTGCCCCCTAGCGGACTTGATTATAGGCCCTACCAAATCCATGGCGATCCTCTCAAACGGGACCTCAATGATGGGTAGAGGGACCAGCGGGCTACGGAAATGTGGCATCGGGGCCGACCTCTGACACACAGGGCAGGAGGAACAATAATTTTCTATGTCCTTCATCACCCCCGGCCAATAGAATCTCTGTAATACCCTCTCTCGGGTTTTCTCTGTCCCCAGATGACCTCCAAGAATGTGCCCATGGGCCAACTCCAACACCAACTTCCTGTAAGGTTTGGGCACCACAAGCTGCTCAACGGTTTCTTCTGCCCTTTTTGCCACCCGATACAGTAGGTCCTTCTCTACGCTGAAGTATGGGTAAGTGCAGGTATTATCTGGGTTCACTAACTCGCCATCTATTTTCACTACGTTTTCCCGTGCCTTTATTAGGGCGGGGTCTTTCAACTGTTCTGTGGCAAAGTTTTCCCTGTGAACCTCAAGATCAGAAAACTCCACAGACGGTAGGTTTTCGTCTGAGGAGGTGGGCTCCTCTCCAGTTTCTTGAGTCTCCCCTGCCAATACTGATAAGGGAAATTCCGGAGAGTCCTCACCACTCTCAGGGGAGTTCTGGCTATCACATTCCTGGTACATAGGGGCACCAGTGGGGGGCTCAGGATCATCCCACAGTTCCCAGAACTTCGGAAAATCCCTTCCCACAATGGCGTCATGCGGTAACTGAGATACTAAGCCCACTGGATGAGAGAGGGTACCTTTGGGGGTCTCGAAACACACTGTAGTCACTGGATACTCTCGGGTGTCCCCATGCACACAAATAACAGCTACCTTGCTATTCCCAAAGACCTCTGTTTTAACTAACTCAGCCTTTATCAGGGTCACAAGGCTACCTGAATCCAGCAATACCACAACATTTCTACCATTAACACACATTTTGCATAAATGTTTCTCAGTTCCTCGAATGGCAGTGCATGCGACTGTCGCACACAGCGACTGACGTCTGCCCGTCAGAAAGTCACACTGCATGGGTTCCTCCACAACCGGGCAATTGGCTGCAATATGTCCCGCTTGCCGGCAGCGGTAGCAAACGATCCTTCTTGCCGCCTCTTGAGCCGCTGATTTCCCAGGCTGTTCTCGCCAAACTTGGGGTAGAGCTCCCACCCTCTCACTCTCTCCACCCTCACCCCTTGGAATCCTCTTATCCGCCCCTGGGGATGGTCTGGTCTTAGGGTGGAAAGTCTGAGTGTCTCTGGAAGAGGCCGTCAGGTTCTCTGCAGCCAAGTATCTCTCTACCCGATCCACAAGTTTACCGGCCGTTTCTGGGTCTCCATGGCTTACCCACTTTTGGATGGCAGTAGGAAGAGCTCTCAAAAACCGATCCATTACAACACGTTCCACAATCTTTGGTGCGGACAAAGTCTCTGGCTGTAGCCACTTTCTGCTCAGGTGAATGAGATCATACATTTGAGACCTGGGGGGTTTTCCAAGCTGGAAAGTCCAGTTATGCACACGCTGAGCCCGGACAGCCTGGGTGACACCCAGCCTTGCCAAAATTTCAGCTTTTAGCATCACATAGTCTTTTGCTTGGTTAGGCTCTAGGTCATAGTAAGCTTTCTGCGATTCACCAGTTAACAGAGGAGCCACCAGTCCAGCCCACTGCTCCTCAGGCCACTTTTCTCTTTCAGCGGTCCTTTCAAATGTGGTCAAAAATACCTCTGGATCATCCTCTCCAGTCATTTTTGTCAATAAACGACTCACCCCAAAGGACGCGGTATTAGTGGGACGGCTTTCCTCACTGGTCTGCGGACGTTGCTGCATTACTGCTTCCATTTGTTGTAGTCTCTGCTCTTGCTTCTGTAACAGGTCTATGAAGCGGGCCTCAGATTGCTGCTGGGCTTGTTGCTGAGCTTCCAGACTCTGTTGGTGAGCTTGCTGCTGGGCTGCAAGGCTCTGTTGATGAGCTTGCTGCTGGGCTGCAAGGCTCCTTTGCAAACCTGCATTTGTCTGCTGTTGATTGGCATTTGCTAGAGCCAGCTGTTTCAGTATCTCCTCCATGCTGGCTTAAAAAAAACTGACACTGGTTCTCCACCAACTGTGAGGGGGTTAGCTCGGCAGCGGGTGTGTGTGACCCCCGGGATGGGCTCCCCAGACAAAAACAGGCCCAGCAAACGGAGGTTGTGGTTTTCAAAATCAAAAAGGTGCGGTTTATTTTCTATTTACAGTGACAAAACACAGCAAAGCAAAAGAAACATAAATAAAATAAATCCTGGTCAACTTGACCTCTGACTAAACATACAGGTTTCCTAACTAACAACTGGGATCAGCCTAGTGCTGTCCTAGTCCCTAAGTCCCTGGTTTTAAATGTCCAAGCAAATAGCCACACAGGCTTTGTCTCACCGCACAGGGGTTCACTCTCCCTAGACAGTCCACACAGGTCTGGTTCCAGGCATGAGCTAACATCTAATGAAGCTGGGAGTTCTTATAGAGGCCTAAATGAGCTGACAAGGTTCAGCTGGTCTCCTCATCTCTGTCTGCACGACGCCCCACACTCTCCCTAGAGGTATGAGTCATCCATGAGCCCACTAGCCTTATACAACTCTCCACCTAGTTGTATAAGTCGGCGTAAAGCCTGAATCTGGGCGAAATATATCTACCCCCCTGGATGCAACCAGGTGACTTTACCTTCCTGCTGTCACAGGGGCATTAGTCCAATAAGTCCATTAGTCTGTGATTCTGCTTTATCCTGGTTCTCCTCCTACATATCTCAGCGCACTTTCAGTGTCACCTACAACTCCATCTCCTCCGCTCTTCTTCCTCTTTCTGTTGGGGTACCCCAAGACTTCGTTCTTGGGCCCCTCCTATTCTGAATCTATTCCTCTTCCCTGGGCCAGTTAATAACCTCCCATGGCTTCCAATACCACCTCTACACCGAAGACACCCAGATTTTTCTCTCCACACTTCAACTCACCCCCTCGATCTCCTCACGGATCTCAAACTTACTGAATGACATATTGGTATGGATGTCACACCACTTTCTTAAACTCAATCTTTCTAAAACTGAGCTTGTTATATTTCCTCCTTCCCTGTCCCCCCCATGACTTTACCATTAAGATCAACAGTACAACCATTGGAACCTCCACACATGCCAGGGTGCTGGGTGTAATCCTTGACTCTGACCTCTCCTTCAGGCCCTGCATCCAATTACTGGCTAAATCCTGACGCCTTAACCTCCGCAACATCTCCATGACCCTTTCTGACTAATGACACCACAAATCAACTTATTCACTCCTTGATTATTTCCCACCTTGACTACTTGTCATGATGGGCAATCTCACCTGCAAGCTGGCGACGCGGCGGCGCGCGCGGGTACGCGCCTGCGCAATAGTGTCGAATCGTCGTTAGCGCGTTCGCGCCGGCGCAATAGCGGCGAGTCGGTGTTAGCGCGTGCGCGCACACGCGGTAACGGCGCGCGGCGCACGTCAATGCGCGCGGGAGCACGCAGTGACACTTCCTGGCGCCAATTTGGGGCTATTTAAAGGGGCTTGTGCTGGGGCTCCTTGCTGTCTGGTCTACAGCGTTTCCTAGACCCATCTGCTATCTTCTATTACCCTACCGATCTGTTCCTGTGACCCGGCTTGTTCCTGACGCTTCTTGCCTTCTGCCTGCCCGCTGACCCCCAGCTTGTTGACCTTGCTTCCGCCTGCTCCTTCTGCTACCTGCTGCCTGCCCGTTGCCAACCCGGACTGTTTAACGACTCTGCCTCTGCCTCTTGCACTGCACCTGATCCGCCAGCCAGTGGATTACCCGGCCTGTTTGAACCTGCCAGTGCCCGGTACTACAAGACACCTCCCCGCTGTCTGCCGTTTGTCTCCTCGGTTCCCTGTGTGCCAAGCCTGCCTGCCGTCCAGCTTCCCTGCTGCCGCTGAAACCTGCACAGAGCTTCCTAAGGTCCAGCTCCACCTCTGCACCAGTGTTCCTGACAGGCACTTGTGCGACTCCGCACTCCCGAGCTCCCTGTTTCCACCATCAGGGGTTCCGGAGTAGGAGGTGCAAAAGAGGCCGCTCCCTGCATCCCAGGCTCATCACCAGGTACGTGACAGTACCAGACAGCCATGTCCGAGCCTGCGCAGGGAGCGAACCCAATGGAGGAACTTTTCCGACACCTGGATGGGCTAACCCAGGCCGTCAGAAGCCTGCAAGAGGGTTATACCCGACTGGAGGGCCGAGTCCAGGCCCTATCCTCCTCAGCTTCCTCCTCCACTGGGACTTCCACTTCTCCCTCGGTGGTCATGATGCCGCCTGAACCAAAGGTACCCACGCCTGAGCGATTCTCAGGGGAGCGGAGCAAATACAGAGCCTTTCGGAATGCCTGCGAGCTCTTCTTTGCCTTGCAACCACGGACCTTTTCACTGGAATCCACCAAAGTGGGGTTCGTTATTTCCCTCCTGTCTGGTGAGCCTCAAGCCTGGGCTCACCGCCTCTTGGAGCATAAAGACGTTTCACTTAATACCTTGGACACTTTCTTTCAAACCATGTCACAGCTTTACGAGGATCCGCACCAGACCGCCACTGCCGAAGCAACCCTGCATGCCCTTCAGCAAGGCCGCAGACCCGCCGAGGATTATGTTTCTGAATTCAGGAGATGGAGCTCAGACACTAATTGGAATGATGCTGCTCTTTGTTATCAATTCCGTTTGGGACTCTCTGAACCACTCAAAGATGAACTGGCACGTGTGGGTGTGCCCGGAACTTTGGATGCTCTAATCAACCTGACCATCCAGATTGACCGCCGCCTACGAGAACGTAGGACTGAACGAGCCACCGGGCCATCTCGCCCGGTCTGGATGTTGCCCCGGGTACCCAGCTCTGCCAACTCAGCTCCTCCATTCCCAGCTATAGCCTCCTCTGGCAACCCAGAACCCATGCAGCTGGGACTTCTCCGTCCCTCTCTCACCCCTGAGGAACGTCAACGCAGGTGAACCCTTAACCTGTGTCTGTACTGCGGAGAACCCGGACATTATGTACGGACCTGCCCGGTGAAGACCCGTAAGTGTCTCTCCATGTCGTCTGTGCATTTACCCGTTATACCCAGTAATTCTGCTCACTTGGCGATTCCCATTCTTTTGCAGCTCCCAGGAGGGAATATTCAAGTCAGCGCTATCATTGACTCCGGGGCCTGCAGTTGCTTTCTGGACTTAGCTTTGGCCACCACACATCACATTCCTTTGCGCCCTAGAGCTAAAGGGCTTTCTGTATACCTCGCTGATGGGTCGACCCTTAAATCCGGACCAGTCACACAGGAGACCCTACCGCTGGCCACAACCATTGCCAGTACTCATCAGGAGTTACTATGCCTAGATGTCATCAAGTCTCCTCTGTTCCCCATCATCCTGGGCATGCCCTGGTTACAGGCCCATAACCCGCAAATTAATTGGACATCAGGAGAAGTCAGTTTCTGTTCCCCCTACTGCCGTCAACATTGTCTGCAGGAAGTTTTGAGTACCCCTTCTCCCTTGCTTTGCATTGACTCTGATGCTGAGGCCCGCCAGTCAGTTCCTGAAGCATACCACAGCTTCCTGGACGTTTTTAGCAAGAAAGGGGCTGAGACTCTTCCTCCACACAGGTGTTATGACTGTCCGATTGAGCTTCTCCCCGGGGCTGAAATCCCCTTTGGCAGGATTTTTCCCCTGACGGAACTTGAACTCAAGACCCTCAAGACCTATGTTGATGACAATCTCATGAAAGGATTCATCCGTCCTTCTACGTCACCGGCAGGGGCAGGGATTTTCTTTGTTGAGAAAAAGGACCATTCCCTCCGGCCTTGTGTGGATTACAGAGAGCTCAACAAAGTGACGATAAAGAACAGATACCCCCTTCCTTTAGTGCCTGAATTGTTTCAAAGACTGGGATCTGCAGTCATTTTCACAAAACTGGACCTCCGTGGGGCCTATAACCTGGTGCGGATCCGAAGCGGGGATGAGTGGAAAACTGCCTTTCGCACTCGCTTCGGGCACTTCGAATACTTAGTCATGCCCTTCGGACTCTGCAATGCCCCGGCTACGTTCCAGCATTTTGTGAACGATATTTTCAGAGACTACCTTGACCTTTTTGTTATTGTTTACCTGGACGACATCCTCATCTTTTCCCCCTCCTTGGAGAAACACCGGGAACACGTTCGGAATGTGGTCGCACGGCTTCGAATGCACAGGTTATACGCAAAACCAGAAAAATGCGAATTCGAACGCCAAAGCATCCAATTTCTTGGACTTGTCATCTCGGTGGAGGGTATCACGATGGACTCCCAGAAAGTGGCTGCAATTCTTGACTGGCCGGTGCCCGTAGATAGGAAAGGCATACAGCGCTTCATCGGATTCGCAAACTTTTATAGGAAGTTCATCAGGGGGTTTTCGTCCATTATCACCCCATTAACCAACCTAACCAAACAGACTGTCCGGTTCCAGTGGTCTTCAGAAGACCAAACGGCCTTTGAGACCCTTAAGGAATTATTTACCTCTGCATCCGTTCTGAGGCACCCTGATGCGGCTCTTCCATACATACTGGAGGTGGACGCCTCGGAAACCGCAGTTGGGGCGGTTCTCTCCCAAAGACAGGGGCCCAAGGCTCTCTTACATCCGGTTGCCTTTTTCTCCCGTAAGCTGTCAGATTCGGAGAAGAACTATGATGTGGGAGACCGGGAATTACTGGCAATCAAAGCCGCCCTGGAGGAATGGCGGTATCTCCTGGAAGGAGCAGCGCATCCGATCCTGGTCTATACGGACCACAAGAATCTGGAGTATCTGAGAGTGGCAAAGAGACTGAAACCCCGGCAGGCCAGGTGGGCACTTTTCTTCACACGTTTCTCTTTTCATATAACGTATAGACCAGGATCGAAGAATACTAAACCTGATGCTCTCTCACGAATGTTCTGTGACCCTGAAACACCTGCCCCTCCGGATACCATCCTGTCACCTGGAAACTTCCTCTTGCTTCAAGAGGACCTGCTATCTCGGATCAAGCAAGCATCCAGGGGGATCTCTCCCTCACCTGGGACAGAGGTACAGCTCAAGGATGGACTTTTATGGTACAAGGACAAAATCTTTGTACCAGAGGGCGTGCGAGTCGCGGTCCTTAGTTCCTGTCACGATAACAAACTGGCTGGGCACTTCTGGGTACTCAAGACCTCCGAACTGCTACAACGCATGTTCTGGTGGCCGCAACTATCAAAGGACTGTAGGAGCTACGTGGAGTCTTGCAGCACATGTATCAGAAACAAGGGAAGTAAGTCCAGAGCCTGGGGTCTGTTGAAACCATTGCCCATACCCGAGAGGCCATGGAAGATGATCTCCATGGACTTCATCGTAGAACTTCACCCCTCTGAGCTTTTCACCACTATCTTCGTGGTCGTGGATAGACTATCAAAGATGGCGCACTTCTTGCCCATGAGGGGTACGCCTTCCGCTCCTGAGACAGCTAAACTTTTTGTCAAGGAAATCATAAGGCTCCATGGCATCCCTGCAAACATCGTGTCGGATCGAGGGGTGCAATTCACCTCCAGGTTCTGGAAGGCCCTGTGTGAAGCTCTTGGGATTAACTTGTCCTTCTCGTCTGCCTATCATCCACAATCAAATGGCCAGACTGAACGGACGAATCAGACACTTGAGCAATACCTATGCTGCTTTTCTTCGTTCTCGCAGGAAGATTGGGTACCTCTGCTGCCGCTGGCCGAATTTGCATACAATAATTCGGTCCACTCCACCACGAAGCAATCCCCGTTCTATGCTAACTACGGCTTTCATCCCTCATTCTTGTCCAACTGTATCCCGGAGTCTGCTGTACCTGCTGTCCAGGAGACATTGGATTTTTTCAGAGCAAACAATGAGTTATTACGAGACACGATGACTAGGACACAAGAATATAATAAAGAAGTGTTCGACAAAAAGAGAAGAGGAGAACTCAATCTGGAACCCGGGGATCAGGTGTGGTTATCTACACTGAACCTTAGACTTGCCTGTCCCTCAAAGAAATTGGGTCCCAAGTTTGTGGGTCCTTTTCCCGTCAGGAGACGGATTAACAGTGTGGCCTATGAACTGGAGCTACCAGAATCATTCCGGATCCACCCGGTTTTCCATGTTGCCTTACTCAAGCCTACTGTTCCTGATCCCTTCTCGGGACGTGACACCGGCCCTCCTGAACCAATCTTGGTTGACGGTGAAGAGGAGTTTGAGGTGGAATCCATCATGGATTGTAGAAAAAGGCGCAACCAAGTCCAATTTCTTGTAAAATGGAAGGGATATGGCCCTGAGGAGAACTCATGGGAACCTGAGTGCAACATCCATGCCAAAAGATTGGTTCAGTCCTTCAAAGACTCCCATCCAGTTAAGATGGCCCAGTTGGGCATCCGGAGGCTGCCCATTGGAGGGGGGCAATGTCATGATGGGCAATCTCACCTGCAAGCTGGCGACTCGGCGGCGCGCGCGGGTACGCGCCTGCGCAATAGTGTCGAATCGTCGTTAGCGCGTTCGCGCCGGCGCAATAGCGGCGAGTCGGTGTTAGCGCGTGCGCGCATGCGCGGTAACGGCGCGCGGCACGCGTCAGTGCGCGCGGGAGCACGCAGTGACACTTCCTGGCACCAATCTGGGGCTATTTAAAGGGGCTTGTGCTGGGGCTCCTTGCTGTCTGGTCTACAGCGTTTCCTAGACCCATCTGCTATCTGCTATTACCCTACCGATCTGTTCCTGTGACCCGGCTTGTTCCTGACGCTTCTTGCCTTCTGCCTGCCCGCTGACCCCCGGCTTGTTGACCTTGCTTCCGCCTGCTCCTTCTGCTACCTGCTGCCTGCCCGTTGCCAACCCGGACTGTTTAACGACTCTGCCTCTGCCTCTTGCACTGCACCTGATCCGCCAGCCAGTGGATTACCCGGCCTGTTTGAACCTGCCAGTGCCCGGTACTACAAGACACCTCCCCGCTGTCTGCCGTTTGTCTCCTCGGTTCCCTGTGTGCCAAGCCTGCCTGCCGTCCAGCTTCCCTGCTGCCGCTGAAACCTGCACAGAGCTTCCTAAGGTCCAGCTCCACCTCTGCACCAGTGTTCCTGACAGGCACTTGTGCGACTCCGCACTCCCGAGCTCCCTGTTCCCACCATCAGGGGTTCCGGAGTAGGAGGTGCAAAAGAGGCCGCTCCCTGCATCCCAGGCTCATCACCAGGTACGTGACACTACTGCAACTCTCTCCTTAATAGCCTACCCTTACGCAGGCAATCCCCCATTCTGTCTATTATGAATGCTGCTGCTAGACTAATACACCTCACTAACCGATCCGTGACTGATGCTCCTCTCTGCCAATCCCTTCACTGGCTTCCCCTACCCCACCGTATAAAATTTTAAATGCTAACCACAACATACAAGGCCATCCACAACATCGCCCCCAGCTACATCACCAACCTCATCTGCAGATATCACCCAAATCGTCCCCTCCGCTTTTCCCAGGACCCCCTGTTCTCTAGCTCCCTTGTTACCTTCTCCCATGCTCGACTTCAGGACTTCTCCAGAGCCTCTCCCATCATCTGGAACTCCCTGCCCTGGTATGTCCGATCAGCCCCTAACCTGTCATCCTTTAGGAGATCCCTGAAAACTGACTTATTTAGGGAAGCCTATCCCACACCCACCTAACAACTGTCCCTAAGCCACCCCCATCAAATCATTCCCCGCATCTATAACCTTTTGAACCACCACCCCCTCCCTTTAGAATGTAAGCTCTACGAGCTGGGCCCTCCTGTGCCTTCTGTATTGAACTGTACTGTAATTGTGCTGTCCCCCCTCTACATTGTAAAGTGCTGCGTAAACTGTTGGTGCTATATAAATCGTGTATTATAATAATAATAATAATAATAATAATAACTGGCCATGAACATAAGGGGCATTTTTCCCACTAACCTAGGGTGACCAGACATCCCCTGTTTCAGGGGACAGTCCCCCGATTGAGGACTCTGTCCCCGGACCAAGTCTGTCCCCGGTTTTGTCCCCGGATTGGATTTGAACACAGGGGCTGGAGCAATTTCAAAGACAGTCAGTGCAGAATAAAAAAAAAACATTCTGAATTACACCCCCCCCCCGCTCCGCCGCTCCTACTAGCTTAGGGGGGGGGGGTGTATATTTTTCCATTACCTGTGCCCCTTTCTGATGATTATGTGCTGGTTGGAGCGGAGGGAATATTTCTTCACTTTCGGGTGCATCCCCATTCAGCTCCGCTCGCATGTTCTTTTGACTTGGCTCAAGTCCCGGCCAGCCGGCTGCCTGCTTATCTCCTTGCCTTCCTTGGCGGAGTGATCTTCCTCCGCTCCCCACCCAGTAGTAGCCGGGGCCCGGAGAGTGATGCCTCATACACACGATCGGTTTTCCCGACGAGAAAACTGCCATTTATTTGATTGGTTGGGAAAACCGGTCGTGTGTATGCTCCATAGCAGTTTTCCCGATGAGAAAACTGCCCGCAAAAAAATTAGAACCTGCTCTATTTTTTCCCGTCGTGTTTCCCGTCAGTCTTTTTCTTGTCGCGAAAACCGCTCGTGTGTATGCTTTTCCGAGGGCAAAAAAAAACTGCGCATGCCCAGAATTAAGCATGAGACGGGAGTGCTCGTTCTGGTAAAACTAGCGTTCATTATGGAGATAGCACATTCGTCATGCTGTAACGGACTGAAAAGCACGTGGCTGAAAAGCGTGAATCGTCTCTCACCAAACTTTTACTAACATAAGGGTCAGCAAAAGTTATTTTATATATAGTGCCGTCGTACGTGTTGTACTTCACCGCGCTTTGGTTAAGCGTTTTTTTTGCCTGAACGTGTGTATGCAAGGCAGGCTTGAGAGGAATCACGTCTGGAAAAACGTCGGTTTTTGGCATGTCAGGAAAACCGGTCGTGTGTACGAGGCATTAGACTTGACAGGCTGTGAGGCGGGCGGCGGCGGCGACGACGGGCAGAGAGTCGCTGATTGCCGCCATTACTAGTATAAAAAAAAAGTATGTCCCCGGATTTCATTTAAAAAATCTGGTCACCTTACACTAACCCGCAATAAACTGTTTTTTAGCAGAGGTTCCTAGAGACTTGGAAATAATTTTAAGCATAACTCTGTGGTAAAAAAGTAAGGGAGAAAGACTATTTTAATTTGATTTTATGTATTTTATTGTGGCCAATTGTTAAAAGAAACAACAACCTTTTTTCCACCCACTCGTCACTTCAGTGGACAGAGAAAAGAGGAACAGCAGCAGGGAAGTGAAAGTAAATCAGCCCTGCAGTTGCATGTTGTATTGATAGAAGTGTAGGGATTTCCCTCTCTGTGTATGTACTCCTCCTCCTTGCACCCTCCTCCCCTGCTCTGGCTTCCTCTTTCACTACAAGGAAGAGGTGATTGTATTCGTATTAGTTAGTACGACAAGCTTTGCCACCAGCCCTGGAGACCTCTGATTGAATTAAGGTACCGTACTTATCTGATCAATGGCCGCTTGGACTTGGGGGTGAGCTGCCTGCAGTGTGATAATGGGGGGTGACAGGCGGCGTAAGCGGCTGGTTGTTGAGGCTACATTCACGCTAGCCTCCTATGTTCAGGTTATTTCATTGTAGAAGATATTATCTGTGAAGTATACACAAACTTTTACCCAGGTCAAGTTTTCCTGCATTTAAACGTACTTGTCTTTACGCGCGCTTACGTGCGTTTTTGACCCGTTCAGAGTATCTCATCTGCCTCTCTCTAAAAATAGCTAAACCAAAGGCACCGTTTGATTTATACCATTAAAAATCATCATATGCATTTACATGCCTTTCGAAACATACCTATAATCGCAGGTTTGTAAATGCCAGTGCGAATGGAATAGCACCTAAGGGGTTACAGAGCCCTGGAACAGCCAGATGGCCAAACAGTTCTATTTGTAGTTCCTTTTCTAATATTTTTTTAATCGTAACCCCTTCATGACAAAGGTAAAACCCTCCTTCATTCCTTAATACAGTTTTGCAATTTTTGCATGTGTTAGTAAAACTGTACATATCATCGCAACAACTTACTGTATCCAGGTGGATTATACCGTTTTTTTTTTTTTTAAAGAACAAATAAGGTTTTCATTTGGTGGTAAATAGTAATGGATATCTTCTGTTTTTTTTATTATGAAAGGAAAACTGGCACAAAATAGTAAACAAAAAAATATAATTAAATTTAGCTGTTACCAAAGAACAACCCAAAATAAATTCTCCTGCCCCTGACGATCGCGGCAATACCACATACAGTATCTCACAAAAGTGAGTACACCCCTCACATTTTTGTAAATATTTTATTATATCTTTTCATGTGACAACACTGAAGAAATTACACTTTGCTACAATGTAAAGTAGTGAGTGTACAGCTTGTGTAACAGTGTAAATTTGCTGTCCCCTCAAAATAACTGAACACACAGCTATTAATGTCTAAACCGCTATCAACAAAAGTGAGTACACCCCTAAGTGAAAATGTCCAAATTGGGCCCAAAGTGTCAATATTTTGTGTGGCCACCATTTTTTTTCCAGCACTGCCTCAACCCTCTTGGGTTCACCAGAGCTTCACAGGTCGCCACTGGAGTCCTCTTTCACTCCTCCATGACGACATCACGGAGCTGGTGGATGTTAGAGACCTTGCGCTCCTCCATCTTCCATTTGAGGATGCCCCACAGATGCTCAATAGGGTTTAGGTCTGGGGACATGCTTGGCCAGTCAATCACCTTTACCCTCAGCTTCTTTAGCAAGGCAGTGGTCATCTTGGAGGTGTGTTTGGGGTCGTTATCATGTTGGAATACTGCCCTGTGGTCCAGTCTCTGAAGGGAGGGGATCATGCTCTGCTTCAGTATATCACAGTACATGTTGGCATTCATGGTTCCCTCAATGATCTGTAGCTCCCCAGTGCCGGCAGCACTCATGCAGCCCCAGACCATGACACTCCCACCGCCATGCTTGACTGTAGGCAAGACACACTTATCTTTGTACTCCTCACCTAGTTGCCGCCACACACACTTGACACCATCTGAACCAAATACGTTTATCTTGGTCTCTTCAGACCACAGGAGATGGTTCCAGTAATCCATGTCCTTAGTCTGCTTGTCTTCAGCAAACAGTTTGCGGGCTTTCTTGTGTATCATCTTTAGAAGAGGCTTCATTATGGGACGACCGCTATGCAGACCAATTTGATGCAGTGTATGGCGTATGGTCTGAGCACTGACAGGCTGACCCCTCAACCTCTGCAGCAATGCTGGCAGCACTCATACGTCTATTTACCAAAGACAACCTCTGGATATGACACTGAACACGCGCTCTCAACTTCTTTGGTCGACCATGGCGAGGCCTGTTCTGAGTGGAACCTGTCCTGTTATACCGTAGTATGGTCTTGGCCACCACGCTGCAGCTCAGTTTCAGGGTCTTGGCAATCTTTTTATAGCCTAGGCCATCTTTATAAAAAAAAATTTTTTTTCAGATCCTCAGAGAGTTCTTTGCCATGAGGTGCCATGTTGAACTTCCAGTGACCAGTATAAGAGAGTGAGAGTGATAACACCAAATTTAACACACCTGCTCCCCATTCACACCTGAGACCTTGTAACACTAACGAGTCACATGACACCGGGGAGGGAAAATGGCTAATTGGGCCCAATTTGGACATTTTCACTTAAGGGTGTACTCACGTTTGTTGCCAGCAGTTTAGACATTAATGGCTGTGTGTTGAGTTATTTCGAGGGAACAACTAATTTACACTGAAATGCCCTGTACACACGATCGGATTTCCGATGGACTAAAATCCGATGGAATTTTCCGTCGGAATTCCGATGAAGCTGACTTGCATCAGTCTTGCATACACACTGTCAGACTAAATTCCAACCGTCCAAAACGCGGTGATGTAAAACACTACGACGAGCCGAGAAAAATTAAGTTCAATGCTTCCGAGCATGCGTCGACTTGATTTTGAGCATGCGTGGATTTAAAACATGTTCTATTTTTTTACTCCGATGGAAAAAAGTCCGATGGGGCCCACACACAATCAGAATTTCCAATGAAACAAGTCCATCTGACTTTTTTCATTGGAAAATCCTATCGTGTGTACAAGGCATAATACAAGCCTTAGGCTCCATGTACACAGAAGCTAATAAACTGCAGTTTATTGGCGTTTTTTTAAAAAGCCCATTAACTGCACTCTGTTAGCCTATGTGTTCATGTACACATAACGTTTTTTAGTTTTAATGAGCAGTGGAGTTAATGGGCTTTTTTCTGAACGCAAGAAATTTGCGTTCAAAGTGCCGTTTTTCGGCAGAAAAAAACGCAAAACGCTAATAAACGCTAATAAATGCTCAAAAACGCTGGCCGCAAAAGTTTTTTTGCGTTGTTTGATCCATTGGAAAAAAAAAAGCTAAAAAACGCTACACTGAAAAACGCTAATAAACACTAGTAAAAAAACGCTGATAAAAGCTAGCTTTTTCTGCTGCTTTAAAAACGACCGTTTTTGAGCTTCTGTGTACATGGAGCCTTAATCTTTTTCCCCATTCAAGAGAAGAAAAAACACAGGGATGTCTGTCATGGCCAATTAGAGGCTATCGCAGCAATCAGGTGATTGGCAACCAGACCTCCTGATACACTTAGCAGGAAGGGGTTAATCCATAGTGCACAGTATTTTCTCGGATGCTTACCGTGATCTTTATGTGTTGCAGCAGGGCCTAAGACATTGTGCTGCCTAGGTCCAAGAATGAAATGCTGCCCCCAGGAAAAAAAATAAATCACGCCCACCAAAAGGCACCCACATCTATTATTTTATATCATGATAATTAAAACTGAAATTAAATTTATCAGGAAGTCAGATTTACAAGCAGCAGCACCTTGTCTATATGCAAAGTTATATGACATAGCATTTTGTTTAATTCCAAACCACAAACGTCATATCACAGACTTCCCTCATCACAGACCATCCTATCACAGATTCCCTTCTCCATCACAGATTCCCTTCTCCATCACAGATTCCCTTCTCCATCACAGATTCCCTTCTCCATCACAGATTCCCTTCTCCATCACAGATTCCCCTCTCCATCACAGATTCCCCTCTCCATCACAGATTCCCCTCTCCATCACAGATTCCCCTCTCCATCACAGATTCCCCTCTCCATCACAGATTCCCCTCTCCATCACAGATTCCCCTCTCCATCACAGATTCCCCTCTCCATCACAGATTCCCCTCTCCATCACAGATTCCCCTCTCCATCACAGACCATCCCATCACTCTTCTCATACCCCTGAGTGGAGCAGACAGTGAGGATGTCAGGGAGCCTAGTAATGGCATGAATGGATGGCTGAGGACTCCCATGATGTAGGTATCCCCTGGATGCAGAGCAGAGCTCTTAGTCTTTGCGCCCATCTTCTCAGGCAGTTGCCACCCCCCCCCCCCCTCAATTTGCCACCCCTCTCAAAGTGCCGCCTGGGTCCAGTGGACCCAGTGAGACCCATGGTAGTGCTGGCCCTGTGCCAGCTAAAGTCACTGAAAGCACTGCTGCTGGTGAGAATGGTGTGACACAGTGCTGACACCCCAATCCTGGTGCATCACAGTTTACTTTTTTATTCTCAGTTATTTTTTTTAAATGTCCAAGCTCTAATTACCAATGCGGCATCACAATGCTGTGGTTCGCATCACAACCCGCTGCAAAAATTATTTTTAGAACATGCAGTATTTTTTTTTCAGTGCACACCACAGCAACTCTTATGGAGGGGCAAGGATTCTTTATTATTGGGCTAAAAGATGTCCCTCTTTCATATCTCCAAAGTTTGGCTGGAGAACTGAACACTTTTAGTAATGCGGAAGTGGAGAAAATTTGCTGTTCTAAAAATATCTAATTTCCGTGATGTCAGTTCACATTTCAGAGAGGAACGGAAATCTTTTTTTTTTTTTTATTTACTAAAGAAAGAAAATCGTCCAATTTTGTATTTGCATTTAAAGTGAACCTGGCAATGAGGCTATTAAGTGAACCAGTTATGCAGCCATAGGCCCAGTCAAGGCTGTATCCTGGCCTAGGCCAACACTTTGCAGGGGGGCAGCACGAAAAGAGTCCCCGCCGGCTTGTGCTACACTGTTAGGCAAATTAGTCTAGCGCCCCCAATAAGCGGCCACACTGCTTCCAGTATGCGGCCGGCATTCCGCAACTGTGGGGGGGTGGGGGCGCTTCTAATTTTGACTGTCCTATCATCCTGGACCACAAACCTTCCTCAGTGTGCTATATGTTTCTGCTGCACTATCTACTTAAAGTAGAACTATAGGCAACACTTTTTTTTTTTTTTCATTTTGGATAGAGTAAGGGGGGGTTATAGTGTCAGTTTATTTTTTACCATCCCTGTCCCATTGCGGAGATTTCCCTTCACTTCCTGCCCCATAGCCAAACAGGAAGTGAGAGGAAATATATTCAAATTAAGGGAATCCATTGCCCCCCCCCAGGTCCTTAATACTAGTGTCCCCACTCGAAAATTTCAGGGCGGGTCTTAAACAAAAAGGGGTGTGGTCTTGACAGGAAGGGGTGGGCCATATTATAATTAGGGGGTGCATAAGCTTAGTCAGGCCTAGGGCAGCACAAAACCTAAATACACTACTGGGCCAAGTACAGGGTTACCTGAGTGTATTAATAGCGATACAAATGCACTCGGGTACAAGTGTCATAGAAATGTTATGCTATAAATAAAAACACAATTATTTATACATTAGGTCTTTTTAGAAAAACCAGATGAAGATAGCGGTGACAGCGCATCACTGGAGGGCTTCCTTTCTAAGGTAAATTTGTCATAATATGCTAATATGCGGTGCATATTAGCACATTGCGGCAAAAACCTGAAGGGGGCCCAGATTTTGTGGAAGTGGTTGTAAACCTACTAAATAAAAAACAAAACAAAACAAAAACGTGCAAGACAAAGGCATAATGAGCTAGTATGCATAGCATACTAGCTCATTATGAATTACTTACCTTAGATCGAAGCCCTCACATCGGTCCTCGTACATCGCTATGGCCGGTTATCGCGGGCTCCGGCGCTGTGATTGGCCGGAGCCACAATGACGTCACTCCCGCGCGTGGGAGCCGCCGGCAACGGCACACTAACTGAAGCAACGGCACACTAACTGAAGCAACGGTACGTACGTGCCATTGCTTCAGTGCGCATGTGCCAATGGCGTCGGCACATGCAGATACAGGGCATATCTTCTAATATCTCCAGGTTTAGGCGATATCAGGGGTAGCTACAGGTAAGCCTTATTATAGGCTTACCTGTAGTAAAAGGTGGTTGTAAAGCAGACATGTCCAAAGTCCGGCCTGCGGGCCAATCGCGGCCCATGCTTCGGATGGCCCGCCTGGTAATTTTGACATATATATATATCTTTTGTGGCCCGCAACGAATCCCTGAGCGCCGGGGGCCACAAAAGATATAAATGCTGGCTGCCTTGGAGGGGACGGGACGAGTGCCTTACATACAGGAGTATTTCCTGTTTACACGGCGTCCTGTGTAAAAGGAAGTCCCGTCTTCTGCGCTGCCATTGGACAACTGTTCTGTCCATCATTGGAGGCGGGACTTTAAATTAAAGAGGCAGCCGAGAAAACAGGAGTTTCTCCTGTATGTCTGTTGGCGCTCGTCCGGCCCCCTCTCTGTCTCCTCCAAGGCTGCAGATAGACATGAATCAGGCTGCACTGACGGCAATGGTGAGTCGGCATTCATGTCTAAAGTGGGTGCTGCATTCGTGGCAACGGAGTGGGTGCTGCATTCGTGGCAACGGAGTGGGTGCTGCATTCGTGGCAACGGAGTGGGTGCTGCATTCGTGGCAATACGGTGGGTGCTGCATTCATGGCACTTGTGAGGCTGCAGATGGGCACTGATTAGGCTGCATTAATGGGCATTGATCCTTATTTTGCTTCACAGTTCTTTATTTAAAATTTTAAAGTTAAGGTGCGTGTTATAAGCCAATAAATACGGTATATCCAAATTACACACCCAAGCTCATCTCTTCACCACACACATAGTTAGTCATGTTGAAAAAAAGACACAAGTCCATCCAGTTCAAGCATAAAAAAATTAAATGAAAATAAATACAAAATAAATAATATAATATCATACAATCCCATATACCCAATTCTATACCTACAGTTAATCCAGAGGAAGGCGAAAAACCCCAGCAGAGCATGATCCAATTTGCTACAACAGGGGAAAAAAATATTTCCCCCGAGAGGCAATCGGATTTTCCCCGGATCAACTTTACCTATAAATGTTAGTACCCAGTTATATTATCTACATTTAGAAAAGAATCCAGGCCTTTCTTAAAGCAATCTACTGAGCTGGCCAGAACCACCTCTGCAGGGAGTCTATTCCACACTTTCACAGCTCTTACTGTGAAGAAACCTTTCCGTATTTGGAGATGAAATCTCTTTTCCTCTAGACGAAAAGAGTGCCCCCCTTGTCCTGTGTGTTGACCGTAAAGTGAATAACTCAACACCAAGTTCACTATTTGGGCCCCTTATATATTTGTACATGTTGATCATATCCCCCCTTATCTCCTCTTCTCAAGAGGGAATAAATTCAGTTCCTCTAATCTTTACTCATAGCTGAGCTCCTTCATGCCCCTTATTAGTTTGGTTGCCCTTCTCTGCACTTTCTCCAGTTCCCCAATATCCTTTTTGAGAACTGGTGCCCAAAACTGAACTGCATATTCCAGATGAGATCTTACTAATGCTTTGAACAGGGGCAAAATTATATCTTTCTCTCTGGAGTCCATACCTCTCAATACAAGAAAGGACTTTGCGCGCTTTGGAAACCGTAGCTTGGCACAGATCCTTCTCCACTATGGATCCCCCCAGTTGTACTCCCCTTAATATGTATTATGCATGCATATTCTTAGCCCCCATGTGCATAACTTCATCTGCCACATAGTCGCCCAATTAGACAGAGCATTGAGGTCGGCTTGTAAATTGGAGACATCCTGTAAGGACGTCATCTACAAAGACAGAAATTTTACTTTTGATCCCAGACCCAATATCATTTATAAAGATATAAAAAAAGTAAAGGTCCCAACACTGAACCTTGGGGTACACCACTAATAACCTTAGACCATTCAGAGTAAGAATCATTAAGCAGTAATCTCTGAATTCTGTCTTTAAGCCCTGGTTCACACTGGTGCGATTTGACATGTCAAATCGGCGATATTTGCCGCAAATTGCCGGCAATGGCACCGTCCTAATCGGTGCGACGCCGCATCTGCGGCGCTGCACAGATTTCAAAAAGTAGTTTCTGTACTACTTTTTGCGATTTCGGCCGCAATTTACATTGACATCTGTTTCAGATGTCTTTGAAATCGCGGCTGAAGTCGGGACTGCCAGCGGGAGTGAAATCGTACGAGTTCAGCTTCACTCCCGCAGCCCCAGTGTGAACCTGGGCTAAGACAGTTTTCTATCCATTTACAAACTGATATTTCTAAGCCTGTAGCCTTTACCTTACACATTAGCCGTGTGTGGGGAACTGTATCGAACGCTTTTGCAAAATTCAAGTATACCACGTCCACCGCCACCCCTCTGTCCAAGGTTTTACTTACCTCTTCATAAAAATAAATCAGATTTGTCTGACAACTTCTGTCTTTCATGAATCCATGCTGTCTGTTGCTTAAAATATTTTTTTCCACCAAGAACTCGTCTATGTGGTCTTCTATTAATCTCTCCAGTATCTTCCAGACTATAGAACTCTGGCAGCTTTCTCCAGAGTTTGCTATCTCTGGATGGGGCCCTGTAATTTGGAGATCCCTAAGAGTCTTGGGTGGGGCAGGATCTCCAACCCTGTGTCCAGGTCTTGTGGACAGCCAGCAGGGTGTGAGCCCAGGTGCACACAGCCCATATAACGAGGGGCCGGTAAGAGGAGTTGGAGGTGGAAGTTGGAGTGTGAGCAGCTTGCTGCTGCTGTTTGAAGGCAGACCTCTGTCAGGAAGACTATCTGCCCTGTGAGAGACTGTAGCTTGTGAAAGGGGTATTCCATGCCCAGGGACTGGGAAAGGCTGGCCAGCATTGAGAGTCTGGGAAACTAAGGAAACCAGTGAATCCAGAGGGCTGAAAGCAATCGAGAAGTCGGTTTGGAGCAAGCAAGCAGAGGTACTGCTGACAAGAGAGAGCCCGGTGGCTCGGTATGTTTTCATTTATGTCTGAATGAAGTTTAAACCCCTGTGTGGGATTCCTGGATGGACTTTTGTTTTGGTTTTTCCGTTTAATAAAGGTGGGCTACCAGGCCCTTAACGATAATGCCTGTGTGACCACTGAGTTAAACACCCCCAATATCACAAAGGTTTTGGTGTGAAGGCACCCCTGACACCCAAGACCAATTTTTCTGCAACTGTTTGACAGCTGCATATGATTGCAATTTTTGAAAGCATGGCCAATTCTTGCTTTCATAGGGTTACAGTGTAAAGGCACTACCAACACCTAAACACCAGTTTTTCTGCACCTGTTACTTCTATCCAAAGTCTGCAAAAGAAACCAGAATTTATTCAAAAAATCTCTAATCTTGCTCCGAGTGCACAACATTGTGGCCTCCTTATACAGACTGGCTCCCCAAGCCATTGTTTATAAAATAAAAAGGAATGGAAAATGTAATTTTTTGGGCTTTTTTAAATGTCATTTTTACTGCAGCATGTTCTTTACACGGTGCAGATGTGCCGCTTTACAGGCAGACTAAGGGGACCCCCAGGCACTATATTTAAAGGAAATTTTCATTTTTATTTCTAATTTTGATGATTTCACTTTAAGAATTAGTAAATCACTGCTCATTTAAAACTTTTTTTTTCTCTGATACATGTCCTCCAGGGCAGTACCCGGACCCCCATTACCATTGTATGCCCAATTACTTGCATATAAGCCTTTAAAATGGGCACTCATATATTCCAGTTTGGGTCACGTAGACTTTAATGGGGTTAGTTATTCGGTTCTGAACTTTTGCAATGTTCGAAAGTTCTGCTGCGAACCAAACAGGGGGTCGTTAGGCCCATCTATACTTACCAGTGAAGGAGCAGCGGGGGACAGGTAAGGTCATCGCGCCGCTTTCTACTTGTGGGTAAATTTGTATGCAGCCTACACCTGATTGGCCCTAAGTGCTGCCCTTACTTCTCCCAATTTGAATGTACAGGGGATTACAAGAGGTCTACATACCTCCCAACTTTAGAACTTGAGAATGAGGAACTTAAGGAAGGAGCCTAGAGAAGGCTTCTGTTGGCTCTGCAGTGCATTTAGAAATGCTGGCTGCCATCTGGGCATCTGGGAATCTGAGTACCCCACAAGAAATGTGGGGAAGGGGCCCAGGGTGCCTGTACTAGCCCTCCTCTGCCAGGCTAATTAGTGGAGCCAAGTGCCTGAAATTGCTTCAGCACAGGGTTCCCAGATTCAGCCCACATTCGTGGGATACTGGGATTTTGTTCACATCTCGGGTCTGTCCCGCTGAATCTGGGACGGATGGAAGGTGGCTGATATATAGCTAAATTTAGGTATTTACACTGCTTATTTTTTAAAACGCATTTATTTTTTACATATGTAGCGGCCTCCTCACTCCCCTCTTGCTCTTATCTCATCTTTCTCTTGTCTAGGGGTACCTCAGAGGGGAGGGAGCGGGGACATCACGCCAGGCCTCCACCACATGTGTCAGTGCGGTATAAGCAACGTGCTTGTTTTACCTTCGGGTCAGTGCTGTGCACCTGGATCCTCCCTCCAAGAGTCACCTTGAACAATGTCTGTCAGGAAATGAGCCCCACACCATTAAAGTCCAACACTCCTTTATTCTCATGCGAATGAACACAAACAGTTGAACTCCCTTGAAGAATAGCACAGGAAAGGAGGTGTGGATGCGAATAGGCCCAGACACAATTGCTCTCCACTTTCCTTCCTGAAAGTGGGTTGCGGTCTCCGCACGGGGGTGGAATTTCCTTCCAGGCGGTCTCCGATGAGAGGCTCACCCGTCACCGGCAATATTCTGCACCGGGTCTTCAAGTGAGGAGCTTCCCCCGGTCCATTACGCCTTCCGGATTCAGGTACCCGCTCCCGGGGTTCCTTAGGATCTCCTTCCCTCGCGGAACCCAGTGTTGGGCACTGAGCTCCGGACCTCCGTCCAAGTACCTCACCCCAGGCTAAAGGTGCCTGGGATGGAACACGATCTCCGGTTGTCCTCTAGGCCTAGGCCGCCTAGAGGACCGACACGAACCACCGTCCGCAAGCTGAAGGTGCCTGGGACTACGACCCCCGTGACAAAAATGGCCGGCCCCTTTATACCCTCTCCCAGCAAGCACGGCGGGTTCCCCGCCCCACCATACCGCTGCCGAGAGAGGACAAAAAGGAGATCCGGCACACAGCAATGGTTCAACCCCCAGCCCGTGGCGACAGCGCCACCTGCTGGGCAGCAGGGAATTACACATCACTGGTGTCACCGCCAGATTCAAAATTACACCCGGGAAAGTACATACCCGCTACACTCTCCCCCCGGTCATTTGACACTGGTCCCCAGTGTCTGGAGTAAATCATGCCCTCAACGGCTGACATAATCCAATCCAGAAACCCACTAACAATTGTGCAAAAATAACTTTGGAAAAAAAACTATCATACTGAAACAATTGTGTCTGAGCCCTGTAAGAGAAAGGGAAAGAACAACAACATGTAATCATAACCTTGAATCACATTTTACATCATACTTTTCCCACCCATCCTGACTAAGATCCACCCCATTACCAGTGATCTTGATGGGATGCTCTCCTGCAGAGGGAAAAAGAAAGAAATCAACACACATAAACCCTGACACATGTATGCGTGTGAGAGACAAGAAACTTCTCCGGGAAGAAATCCCTTTTTCTCCAAAGAGTGAATGTGTGTAAAGTGGTTTTACGTTGCACAACACTGCCACCTGGTGACAGCATCGCGGTAACTGCACTCATGGAACTTTTTCCTCTTCTCTTTGGGCCCTATCTACCCCAGAGTCTGTGATCTCTCCTTGGAAAAATGAAGAACAAACTAGGAACAGTTCCTCATTCCTCTGGGCACAAAAGCAACGGCCCCAGAAAGTTCAGCAGCATAGAAAAAAAATGGAGTCTTTCTCTCCTTAAAGGTAAAAGCGGAGATGTGGCAGAACAAGTGGCTTCAAGTGCTTGTCCATGGTCTCTAGATGATACTCCACATATTCTCCTTCCTTACGCCGGATCAGCACTTTGTCTGCATGGATGTGTCATCCCAACATCCACTCTGCCTTGCAGTCCTTAAAACGTTGAGAAGCCTAGGGAGAGCATGCAAGGTACCTGCGGGCGTGGGGAACTTTTAGATGAGTCCACACGAAGTCATCGTACCAGCGCTCCAGGCACACTTCCACTTCATAAAGTAGTTCCTTAGACAAGTACGGATACTCCCATCCGTACTCCGCAGCAACCTTCTGGCCAAATAGGTGTTGTAATCTCGCCAAAGGAGGCATGGTAGCTTTGTCCCCTTCGTCAGGCAAAACTATTGAGTCCGGGTGGCGAGGGACCTTGACCACATCTGGTCTGGGCATAGGTGCCCGCAGCAACAGTCTCTTTTCCCCGACCTTCGGTACAGACTGTACCGGGGATGTAGAAGCAGGCTGGGGACGGGACCCTTCTTCAGGCACTGGTGCCTCCACCCGGGGTGTGCTTTCCCCTGTAGACATAGGTGGATCCCTGGTTCTGCGGGATGAAGCAAGCGGTACTTTGTCCCAGCCCTTCTCGGCAAACAAATCGTCTATGGCAACGTCGTCTCCCATGTCCGAGAGCGACTCTAGGTCGGAGGTGTCACACTCCTCCGCGGGTATGTATCCAGTTGTAGAAACGGAACCACCACCTCCCGCGGACTTGCTGGGCCATGACTTCCCGACACCTCCGCCCGCACACCAAATCTCTCCGCCTGGCTTACCTCGGGCTTTACTTGAAACGGGATGTCCGGAACTCTCGTCGACGGATTCATCCGGGCCGGGCCTAAGCGAGCTAGACGGTGCACCACAACCGCTGGTCGGGGCTACCATACCGGTCTTTCTCTTCGGTGGTGGACGCTGCGAGACAGTGGTGACCGAGTCAGCATCCTCGGATTTCTCCCGTTGAGTTTTTACGGCCTCCTCCGCGGTCGCTGCAGTGTGCGCAGGGATGGCTGTCCAAGCAGTGATTCCTCCTCTCTGAGTGGTGGTACCTGAAGCCCGGCCAGGGTAGATGGTTCTCGGCCTCTCGACTGCCAGATCCACTTCGAACAGAAACTCCCCACAGGCCTCACAACGTCCGAACGGCTTCAGCTGACACACCAGTCCCGAACAGCCGGGACAAATCACACCCAGGGCCTCAACGTCCATGCAAGAATACAGGGCGAATCGTCCCCGGGGCTTTAGCCGAATCCCCGTATCTGTTATCGGAGCAGCAGCAGTCAATGTCGTGGTGGGAGGGTGAAACGGAATCCACGATGCATGTCCAAACATGGCGACCTGTTGCTGATCCATCGCACACTGCAAAGTTTTTGCGCCAATGTCCCACGTGTAGTCCTTCACACGTATTGGACTCCTCCCCTTTGCTCCAGTTCGCTGGCTTTTCTTCTCTTTTTGAGTCACGCCCACGAACTAAGCGATGAGAGTGTGCCTGGTGGCGCAGTGCAATTAGAAACCCCCACGTGTACTACTTCACACGGCTGAGTTTCCCCCTCTCCTCGCTCTTCTGCGTGGGCCTTTCCCTTCAATGGGTCATGTCCACGACTTTGAGCACCGGGATGCACTTCGGCCAATGAAGGCCTGCCTATTCGCGTAACTCCTCCTCCAGCAGACACGTTCAATTCCGTGGTGCACAAACACTATACCGGACCCGAGCCCTCACGTGTTGCGGCCTCCTCACTCCCCTCTTGCTCTTATCTCGTCTGTCTCTTGTCTAGGGGTACCTCAGAGGGGAGGGAGCGGGGACACCACGCCAGGCCTCCACCACATGTGTCAGTGCGGTATAAGCAACGTTCTTGTTTTACCTTCGGGTCAGTGCTGTGCACCTGGATCCTCCCTCCGAGAGTCACCTTGAACAATGTCTGTCAGGAAATGAGCCCCACACCATTAAAGTCCAACACTCCTTTATTCTCATGCGAATGAACACAAACAGTTGAACTCCCTTGAAGAATAGCACAGGAAAGGAGGTGTGGATGCGAATAGGCCCAGACACAATTGCTCTCCACTTTCCTTCCTGAAAGTGGGTTGCGGTCTCCGCACGAGGGTGGAATTTCCTTCCAGGCGGTCTCCGATGAGAGGCTCACCCATCACCGGCAATATGCTGCACCGGGTCTTCAAGTGAGGAGCTCCCCCCGGTCCATTACGCCTTCCAGATTCAGGTACCCGCTCCCGGGGTTCCTTAGGATCTCCTTCCCTCGCGGAACCCAGTGTTGGGCACTGAGCTCCGGACCTCTGTCCAAGTACCTCACCCCAGGCTAAAGGTGCCTGGGATGGAACACGATCTCCGGTTGTCCTCTAGGCCTAGGCCGCCTAGAGGACCGACACGAACCACCGTCCACAAGCTGAAGGTGCCTGGGACTACGACCCCCGTGACAAATGGCCGGCCCCTTTATACCCTCTCTCAGCAAGCACGGCGGGTTCCCCGCCCCACCATACCGCTGCCGAGAGAGGACAAAAAGGAAATCCGGCACACAGCAATGGTTCAACCCCCAGCCCGTGGCGACAGCGCCACCTGCTGGGCCGCAGGGAATTACACATCACTGGTGTCACCGCCAGATTCAAAATTACACCCGGGAAAGTACATACCTGCTACACATAGATAAATAAGTGTATTCATTGTTTTTGAATTTAGCTTTTAAGGTTGGACGTACATGGATTGATCCATACATGCAGTGCTTTCTAATGAAGCATTGCTGATGATTATTGTGTGAGGGTTGAACAATGTAGACTAGTGAAATACTGTACACCTGAGAGATGAGGAATATGAGGGTTCTTCAAACTATTGACTACAGAAGCAATATTGTTACAATTTCTGCTAAATGCAACTGTATAGATTCAAACCTGCGGTGGAAAATGACAGGTGCATAATGACCACTTTACTCTGTACAATCATTGTGGGCAATACATTTGTAAATACAATGAAAGTCGAGTCAAGACTGAACATCAGGTTCTGGTAAAAATTATATAGTATATAGTAAGCGATACTGCTAAATGATTTCAATGGCATGTTAATAACCACACTGCTTGCTTTTATAGGAAAAGGTTCAGTGGTCCTGGTCATGGCTCAGTTATATCGGGATGCTTCTATTAATGGGATAGCAGCGGATATAGTTGGAGCGGCACCTGTCCAACAGGAAGATCGGGAACTGGATGGCGCTGATGAACAAGTTAGATATGATTGACATAGTTACCTTTTTACATAATTGGTCAGGCTAAAAAAAGATACATACATCAAGTTAAACCAAAGGCCAAAAAAAAGAAATAAGTGAAATACCTTGCATGCTTGGACGCTTTAAACCCACAGATGATCCAGAAGAAAGCAAAAACCCTTATAAAGCAAGATTTATTTAACTCTATTTAAATTCCATATCCCAAAAGACAACTGGATAACCTCTAACAACTCGAACTGAGTTGGCCGGGCACACCCATAGCATACACACCACAGGACTTTTCTGCAAACTTTCCCAAAACTTTTTGCAACATCATGTGGTTTTTCTGCTCTTTACCGCCACCCTTTGGTCAACTTCTGCTATTGTTAGTTGATTTTAACATTAGTTGTTTTGTCCATCGGACAAAAGTACTATGGTTTTCTGTACACACGGTCGGGCTTTGCTCCATCGGACTTTTGTTGGGCAAAAGTTTGTCCGTTTGCAGACCCAACTTTTGTCCGATTAAAAAAAATAAAATAAAAAGTTTGTCCGATGGAGCGTACACACGGTCGGATTGTTGGTCCAACTTGCTCAAAATGAAGTTTGTTGGCTAAAAGTCTGACCGTGTGTATGGGGCTTAAGACTTAAAGGCCAAGGCCAATTCCATGTCCCATCTCATACCCACCCACCAGGTTTCATCCCATGTCCCGTACCCACCCATCGTGTTCCATCCCATACCCAATCAGCCCGCTTCCCCTCCCAAAGTCCAACAGTCTTTGCAATATTTATTTTCCCCGTTTTTTTTTTTTTTATACTTTTACAGGAGTCTTTGGGATGGTCACATGATGTTCACTCTCCCCTTCTTTCCCCCTTAGCCCTGGCTTGAGCAGTCCATGATAATGCCGAGAGCGGCGATGATGTATTGTCTTTAGCGTTGTTCCTTTCATCATGATACAGTATGTCAGTGCAGGGCTATGTTGTGATGTCCCCTCAGGGGTCTGGTCAATAATACCCTGCACTGATAGTATATCCTCAGCAGTCTTTGGGTGAATTACACTGGGAAAAGTGGGGCACAGTGCTGGAAATAAGGTCAGTATGCCAGAGTTACATTTAATGTTTTTACACAAGATGGGGACACAATAAAAATTTTGCCTTGGGGGAAAAAAAAGAAAAAATAGTTTGCCTTGAAGAATTTGAATTTTGAACCACTAGAGATGGCAGAAAAAAAGACCAAATGGCCCATCGAGTAACTTTTTATTTTATTTTTATTTATACATATTTTAGTATTTTATAGATCTGTAGACTACAGTGTTGTAGAGTGTTTGGTGACCATAAATGCCCAATTTGTGATCTAAAAAAGTAAAAGTAAAAAAAGTATTTTTAATTACTGAACACTGAAAACATTTTGGATTGTATCTGTGGTGTGGACAATGTTTAGGGCCAGATTATCTTGTCGTAACTTTAGCACATCCCTGGTCATGCTGTTCAACAATGTGCAATGGTCATGTAATGTTATGTTTACAGCTAGATTTTAGTGAAACTGTACTTTGCGCTATTAGATTAAAGCGGAGCTCCACCCTAAATAGCAACTTTTGCTATTTGGAACCCTCCCCCCCTCCGGTGTCACAATTGACACCTTTCAGGGGGGAGGGGGGTGAAGATACCTGTCTAAGACAGGTATTTTCACCCACATCCGGGAGTCCTGTCTCCGGGAATCTGCGGGAGTTACGTCACTTCCCGCAGACTTCCCTTGGTGTTCTGGGAGACACTCGGCTCCCAGAACACAGGAGCACCAATCAGAACGGCGCAGCGCGACTCGCGCATGCGCCGTAGGGAACCGGGCATGAAGCCGCAGGGCTTCACTTCCTGGTTCCCTCAGCGAGGATGGCGGAGGGAGCAGCAGAGCGACGAGCGGTCGCTCGTCCTCTGCTGCGGACGTCGCTGGACTCCAGGACAGGTAAGTGTCCAAATATTAAAAGCCAGCAGCTGCTGTAGCTGTAGCTGCTGGCTTTTAATTTTTTTTTTTCCGGTGGAGCAACCCCTTTAAGATAACAGAAGTACTTAAAGCGGAGGTGCCGCGGAAAAAAAATAATTAAAAGCCAGCAGCTGCAAATACTGTCGAGTGTCTCCCAGAACACAATGGGGAGTTTGCGGGACGTGACGTGCTTCTCGCAGATTTCCTGCAGAGAGGACTCCCGGAAGTGAGTGCAAATACCTGTCTTAGACAGGTATCTGCACCCCCCTCCCTCCTGAAAGGTGTCAATTGTGACACCGGAGGGGGGGGGAGTTTTCCGATCAGCGGAAGTTCCACTTTAGGGTGGAGCTCCACTTAATTGACCCACCTCCAGCTTGTTACATGTACTTGCCTTCCATTTGTTCCTCCAGAGACCCTACATAAGTTGGTCTGGTTAGAGCTTGTTTAGGGCTAAGGACTGTAACCTCTGCTGCCAGATGACATCTCTCTGGCTAGGAGACTACCTGCCTAGGCACCTAGTGCTTGATGTAAGGAAGTGGAGATCATTACATGCCCCCCATATCTGCAACAATTAGTTTTTTCACTTCATTCCAGCAGGTAAATAGGTGATTAATATGAGCACTAGGGGACGCAGACACCAAACTAAGTGAATGTTACCTTATGACCAATTAGGTGTATATATTACCCTATGGGTAATTAAGTGAATGTTACCCCACATTAGAAAAACCACAGCTTCACTTGAAAATTAGATCATTAACTTTATGTGACACTGAAGCCCCCCCCCCCCCCCAAACCTATGTGGTTCATTACGGTGTTGTATCGCATACATGCAATTAGCATTTTCGCCCGTTTGATATGGGCTGCCAAAGTACCTCAATGACTAAAACATTATTATGACATAGCATGTGTGCTGTGGTATGCTGCAGCATGGGTATGTTGCCCCCTACTGCAGCTATGTATTTGGGTTTGGTGTTAAATGAATGGCACTGCACAAACTGTTACCATGCATTGGGGCAGCACAGTAGCTAAGTGGTTAGCACTTCCACCTAGCAGCACTTGATTCGCTGGTTCAAATCCCAACCACAACATTACCTGCCTGGAGTTTGCATGTTCTCTCTGTGCCTGCGTGGGTTTCCTCCCACACACCAAAGACATGCTGGTAGGTTAATTGACTCCTGTCTAAATTTGCCCTAGTATATATATATATATAATGTATGCAGTGGCAGGCCACTCCTTTAGGGTCTATCACATAAAATACATTTACATTTTGGTTGTAACATGACAAAATGTGAAAAAGGGGTATGAATACTTTTTCAAGGCACTGTAGCTTGCATGGCCTACCACCTTTTCTTAGTTATAATCACCCAGATTGCTCTGTATCACAATCTCTCTCTGGAATATCTACCAGGCTTCCTCATGAAGAATCTAGCTCTGTTCAATTACAACTGAATGTGTCCCAACGCCAATTCCAGTAAGCAAGCTATACAAAAAGAGTTTGTGAGGAACACACTTTACATAGCTGTGAGACTTCCACATATATTTGCAAATGTGTGCAACTAAAACCCCTTTTTTTTAATGCAAATTATTAGCCCATGCCATTTTGGGCTTTTCGCAGGCTATTTTGCAGAGAATATTATTTTTCTTTCTAAGTAAACACTTGGCCTGGCTCTTTCAGCATGTTTTTAAGTTACAAAGTTATGCATTTCAGTTAAAAGAAAATGTTGGAATGTCCACCAATTTCTTACAAACTGTTTTTTTAAAAATAAAATACTGTTTTTACCTTTTTCATTGTTGCGTCTCCCTGCTGAGGATCTCCTGCAGCTTCTTTACAGCCATTTTATGTCTAAATGCACCCCACCAATGTCTGCATGGCATTTCTCAAAACAGGATTCTTGTTGGTGATGACCTGTTCCATGCCTGCATACTGTGCATTAAAACAGCCACTTGTGACCTCTCCCAGAAGCCTGTGTTGACTAGGTGTCAACACAGAGGTACAATTAGGATACAGGGACCGATCGTTGGCACCTTATAACAGAAGTGTCTGAACAAGAACGTTCATGGCAAAATCACCAGGTATTATTTTAATGAAAGCTGCAGATTTAAAAAAGATTGAAAATTGGTTTTTAAAAAGATTTCCTGATGTTAAAGCTTATAAGAGATTTGGTGAAGCCGAATTCTGGGAGAGACTCCCTGATGTTGATTTTGGGGCTTTGTAGATAAATGCTTTCAGGCAATGAGCAACAAAAGTTTCACTCTTCTTGAAGTAAGACACATTTATATACATACAGCTAGGATTGTATGGGCAGTAGAGAGGACAGGTCAATTATTCCCACCACAGTACTCAGGGTATTTGACACCAATTGTTTTTTCATTTTCAAAACTATGTGCCCTTTGGGTGCTTTTTATGTTATTATCCTTAGACATATTTTTATTGTCATACAGGTAAAGGATATCTTGGGCAACAACGCTGATTATGATGAGGAAGCGGAAGAGAAAAGATACTACCGCCGTAAAAAACTTTTGACCATAAAGAGTGTTATTTCTGCAAGCTTGGCTGCTGCCATAACATACGGCGTATATTTGGGTACGTTACAGATCTGGGTTGCAGGTCCTCATGATGGAAGAAAAAGCTGTTCTTTGTTACCTATAGAAACCAGTCCAATCCTCTTATTATGATATTTGGAGGGAATAAAGGGGATAATGTGGTTTTTATAGTCAACGAGAAGACCATCACGAAGCCTGCTTTAACTTAAAGCTGACCTGTCAGATATCAAACTCCATTTAATACCAATAAAACATTATAGTTTTACAGCAACTAGTGTATCTGAAGCATTCAGACAGCATAGTTACATAGTTAGTCAGGTTGAAAAAAGACACAAGTCCATCCAGTTCAACCATAAAAAAATAAAATAATAATATTAATAATATCATACAATAATCCCATATACCCAATTCTATACCCACAGTTGATCCAGAGGAAGGCGAAAAACCCCAGCAGAGCATGATCCAATTTGCTACAGCAGGGGAAAACATTCCTTTCTGATCCCCCGAGAGGCAACCGGATATTCCCCGGATTAACTTTACCTATAAATGTTAGTACTCAGTTATCTTATGTACATTTAGGAAAGAATCCAGGCCTTTCCTAAAGCAATCTACTAAGTTGGCCAGAACCACCTCTGCAGGGAGTCTATTCCACATTTTCACAGCTCTTACTGTGAGGAAACCTTTCCGTATTTGGAAGTGAAATCTCTTTTCCTCCAGACGTAAAGAGTGCCCCCTTGTCCTTTGTCTTGATTGTAAAGCGAATAACTCAACACCAAGTTCACTATATGGACCCCTTATATATTTGTACATGTTGATCATATCCCCCCTTAATCTCCTCTGCTCAAGAGTGAATAAATTCAGTTCCTCTAATCTTTACGCATAGCTGAGCTCCTTCATGTCTCATCAGTTTGGTTGCCCTTCTCTGCACTTTCTCCAGTTCCCCAATATCCTTTTTGAGAACTGGGGCCCAAAACTGAACTGCATATTCCAGATGAGGTCTTACTAATGATTTGTACAAATTATATCTCTCTCTCTGGAGTCCATACCTCTCTTAATACAAGAAAGGACTTTGCTCGCTTTGGAAACCGCAGCTTGGCATTGCATGCCATTATTGAGCTTATGATGTACCAAAACCCCCAGATCCTTCTCCACTATGGATCCCCCCAGTTGTACTCCCCCTAGTATGTATGATGCATGCATATTCTGAGCCCCCAAGTGCATAACTTTACATTTATCAACATTAAACCTCATCTGCCACATAGTCGCCCAATTAAGCCCTGTACACACGATCAGATATCCTATGGATTTTCGTCTGATGGATTTGTCCATCAGAAATCTGATGAAACTGTTTTCCATCAGTCTTGCCTACACACCATCAGTCAAAAAACCGACCGTTCCAAACGTGGTGACGTAAAACACTCCGATGAGCTGAGAAAAATTAAATTCAATGCTACTGAGCATGTGTCGACTTGATTCTGAGCATGCTTGGGTTTTTTATCTGATGGATTTCCCCACAGACGATCGGAAATTGCCATCGGTTTTTTATCCATCAGATAATTTTAAAACATGTTCTATTTTTTAAAACCGATGGAAAAAAGACTGATGGGTCCCATACACGATCGGTTTGTCTGATGAAAACAATCCATCGGACGGTTTTCATCAGTCAAACTGATCGTGTGTACAGGGCTTTAGACAGAGCATTGAGGTCGGTTTGTAAATTGGAGACATCCTGTAAGGACGTTATTCCACTGCATAGCTTGGTGTCATCTGCAAAGACAGAAATGTTACTTTTGATCTCAGACCCTATATCATGTATAAAGATATTAAAAAATAAGGGTCCCAACACTGAACCTTGGGGTACACCACTGATAACCTTAGACCATTCAAAGTAAGAATCATTAACCACTACTCTCTGAAATCTGTCTTTTAGCCAGTTTTCTATCCATTTACAAACTGATTTTCCAATCCTGTAGACTTTACCTTACACATTAGCCATGTGTGCGGAACTGTATCGAACGCTTTTGCAAAATCCAAGTATACCACGTCCACCACCACCCCTCTGTCCATGGTTTTACTTACCTCTTCATAAAAAGAAATCAGGTTTGTCTGACAACTTCTGTCTTTCATGAATCCATGCTGTCTGTTGCTTAAAATATATTTTTCCAGCAAGAACTCATCTATGTGGTCTTTTTATGAATTTCTCCAGTATCTTCCTAACTATAGAAGTTAAACAGGTCTATAGTAACTTTGTTCCCTTTTTAAATATAGGCACCATATTGGCCCTGCGCCAATCCAGTGGTACTATTCCTGTCATAAATGAGTCCCTAAAAATTAGATACAATGGCTTTGAAATTACAGAGCTCAATTCTTTTAGGATCCGTGGGTGTATGCCATCTGGTCCAGGTGCTTTATCCATCTTTATGCTGTCTAAATATTTCTGGATCATATCACTTTTGAGCCATTGCGGATCATTTTGGGGCTGTGTCACTACCACCCCCATTTTGGACATGAGCTCCCCATGCTCCATTGTATACACAGATCTGAAGAAAGTATTTAATACATTTGCCTTCTCTTTGTCCCCAGTCACCCACTCTAGATTATTTTGTAATATACTTGAAGAATTTCTTTGGGTTTGTCCTACTATATTTTGCAATCTGTCGTTCGTTTTGAGTTTTTGCATCCTTGATTTCCTTTTTACATATCCTGTTATATTCTTTGTAATATTTAAACGACACTAGTGTTCCTTCATTTTTATATTTTTTAAAAGCTCTTTTCTTATAGTTTATAGCTTTTTTAACTTTGGCCGTGAGCCACATAGGTTTTATTTTTAGCCTTTTAAACTTATTGCCCATGGGAATATACTTTTGCAGTGAGTTCATAAACAGTCTTTTTGAAGAATTCCCATTTCTGTTCTGTGTCCATTGATGCCAATATTCTCTCCCAGTCTAAGTCCTGGAGAGCAGCCCTCATCCTTGGAAAATTAGCTCACTTGAAATTAAGTGTTTTTATCTTTCCTGTATGTGATTTTTGCTTACAGCTAACATCAAATGAAATCATGTTATGGTCACTGCTACCCAGGTGTTCCATTATCTGGACATTAGTAATAGGCTCTGCATGGTTTGAGATTACCAGGTCCAACAGAGCATCATTCCTAGTTGGGGCCTCAATAAACTGGACCATAAAATTGTCCTGTAATAGTTTTATAACTTTTTGCCCTTTAACTGTCCCAGCAGTTCCATTACTCCAGTCAATTTCTGGGTAGTTAAAATCCCCCATTATTATCACCATCCCAGCCCTCGCAGCCCTTTCCACCTGTGCAAGGAGCTGACCCTCCATCTCCTCCATAACATTGGGTGGTCTATAACAAACTCCAATGATTAACTTTGAACTACGCACATCTGTATGCAGTTCCACCCATAATGCTTCAGACTCATCACACTCTCCATCCACCAGGTCCTCTTTCACACTCGCTTTGAGATAACTTCTCACATAGAGCCAGACCCCTCCACCTTTCCTTTTTACCTTGTCTTTCCGAAAGAGTGCATAGCCAGGAATATTAATAGCCCAGTCATGTGAGGAATGAAGCCAAGTTTCAGCAATACCGATTACATCATTGCTCTCCTGATGCACCAGAGTTTCCAACTCACTTATTTTGCTTGGCAGACTTCTGGCATTGGTGAACAAACACTTTAATGCATTAATATATTTTGACCGGTCACATACTATCCTCTTGGGTGTTCCGAGATTGCAACTAGGACTTGCTACTATACTTACCTTGGGTTTATGTGCTTTGGTTACCCTACCACTAATGCCCCTAATACTACCCTCTGGAATATGTTCCACGATGACTATCTCTATCTCTGGCCCCTCCCCCCCGTTGCCGAGTTTAAAAACCCCTGAATGAAGAAGGACCAGCACTAGCAGCCAACCAGTGTGCTGCTAGCTCTTCATCAGGCTGATAGTGTGTTCTTGACAAGATGTGCTGCTGCCGTGGAGGTTGAGGATCCGGCATGTGGACCTTTTCATAAAAATTGTCATTTCATGTGAATCAATAGGACACATGTCAACATTACTGAACCTAATATAAAGTAGAAAAAGTGAGAAATTGCATTTTCTTGCCATAGATTAAAAAAACGGATCCACAGCTCCCAAACTGGGGAAGCTTTAGCTACCATTCGTGTTCAATTGGTTAAGGTCTATTGCTTTCAGTGATAGAGATCGGTCTCGTAGAATTACAGTGAGATAGGTGGTATCAGCATGGCACATTGTAGAAAGAGAGCCTGTCCAAAATCAGTCATCTGAGTTGGATTCACCAACTCATTCACGATTGTTTCCATCATGACCAACCAGAGCCTGCAGCCCATCCCTCTTTTAATAGGCAAAATGATAGTTTATCATTACATCAAGACCAGTCATTTGATGGTCTAAAAGGGTCTGTAGGCACCTTTCAGCCTTCCAAATCCACTTTAGAGTATTAACAGGAAGGATAAGGCGAGTGAAATGTCAATGCCTGAAGCTAGATTTAAAGTCAACTTCCTAACATCCAATTCTGTTTGTATTTTTTATCATCCTGTGATGTTTTTGGCCATCTTAAATTGCTTTACAAAATTGTATTGGGTTTTTCAAACTTGTGGAACCAGGTACAGAAGACTGAACACAAATGAGCACATTGGAAGTCATAGAAAAACAAATGTACAGTAATTGAAACAGGTACATTTCAACTGGCACATGTAAATATAAGAAAAGTATACAAGATTAAAAATGGGCTTAGAAATTGTAAAAGTCTAGCAGCATTAAATCTTTCAAGGCACATCGATGGGAAATTATATGCCAATGAAAATTTACACCTTAAGGACAGTAAAGGAGGGGACCAAGGCAAGATGCTGAGTCCTGGCAAGGGTACTGAAGGTCAAGGAGAAAGAGGAGGGTAAAGAAGCGCAATCTAGTAGCTTGAGCAGCCCAAGGAAAAAGGGAGAGAAAAAATCATGAGGAAAGGCGATTTGCCTGGGCGGGAGAGAGGGGGAAAAATAACAGGGATGAACATCCCGAGTGGTACAATCTACTGTGCCACCCTAAGACAAACCCTACAAATGATCAGATCAATAACAGGGAACGGTCCATGCCCAGACTGTCATTATAAGTAAGCCAGGGGTCCCATACCTTCAGAAACTTGGAATGAGTGTCGTGCACCAAGTTAAGGAATGGTTGGCACCAGGCCTTTGATATGGTCTGCCATGCTGCCAAGAAGACAAACTCTGCCATCTTCCTCTGGGCTTTAGTCAAGGATGGACTTATGCAACAAGGCTTCCCAGGGAAGCTAATGAGACATGTAGAACAGATATAATCAGGGAGTAGACCTTGGTCCAAAATTTAAGAGCTTTTGGGCAGGACCACCAGGTGCACAGAAGGGTGCCAGGCTCCCTGCAGCCCCGGAAACAGAAGAGGGATGCTGAGGAAACAAACCTAACCACCCATCCTGGGGTCCTATATCATCAGGAAAGTAGCTTGTAGACATTCTCTTGAGCAAAAATATTCCTAGAGCATTTAGAAGAGTTCAGACAAATTTGATTCCAGGAGAACTGATCCAAAGTTTTCCCCAGATCGGTTTCCAACTTAGAGACATATGAGAGCCTACGAGACCCAAGGGCCTCCGTGTGTGAGCCATAGAGATCCAACACTAAACCCTTCAACAAGGGGTCTATAGCATCTGTTCTCGAAAGGGGTGAGGCGCTTAGGTTGGCCCTCTTAAATTGAATGCCTTGTGTTGAGGTGTGGTCTGAGGAGGGGCTGTGTGCTCATTCATCCCTTTGAGGCTTGCTATTCTCTGAGTTCCTGTGTTTTTTTTGTTTTTTTTGTTATAAGGTGTTACTCATCAGATATGGTCATGTGACATTGTGTGTTTCAGGTCTCCTGCAGATGCAGCTGATTTTACATTATGATGAGACATACAGAGATGTGAAATATGGAAATATGGGCCTGCAGGACATTGATAACAAGATGCTGATGGGCATTAATGTAACTCCAATTGCCGCTCTGTTGTATACCCCTGTTCTTATCAGGTTAGTAGGTGGAAGTTATTACATTGAGTTAGACTTACTTACCTTTCTGAAAATCAGGTAGATGTGTGAGCCGCCAACAACTTTCCCAGTTTTCATGGTGGGATGGAACATGGGACTGTGACTTTAGAATATGTATCCAGCCCTTGAACAACTGAATCTGGTGCTTTCTACATCATAAGCTAGCTGGCACCTGCCTGCATTTGTTACACATGTAAGATTTAACCATTGCTGTGAATGCTCGATTGTTCAGGAAGATTGGACTAAGCACTACAAGAAAAGGCTTGTCTTAATGCAGCTGCCCTTAGCAAAGCCTTCCCCTTGCCCCTACATCATCACTAATGTTACGATCAAAAGTATAAAAAGTCATAAAAGATCAGAAGTGAAAGATGCTGCATTTAGAGATATTGACCTAGAGTCCAATCTTTTGAGATTTTTCTACTTGCAGCTGTAACATGGTGACAACCCAGGGGTCGAGGGCAGGCATGGCTGTAGGCAGCCTGGAAGTCAGGGGATCCCACACTTCATAAAGTGTCAGTACTCTCATCACTGAAGCCAAGAACTCTCCTTAGATTTGAGTTAATTGCATTACAAAAAATGGCTTCTATAGGTTATTTTACTGAGTGGATCTATGCATTTACTAGACTTTGTTGATTGTGAATACTAAAGTCTTAGGGGGAGATTTTCTAAAAGTGGTGCACACAGAATTTGGTGCAGCTGTGCGCATAGTAACCAATCAGCTTCTAACCTCAGCTTGTTCAATTAAGCTTTGACAATATCACCTGGAAGCTGATTGGTTACTATGCACAGCTGCCCTAGAGTCTGTGTGCAGCAGTTTTAGTAAATCTCCCCCTTACTGTATATGCCATATCAAGTCCCAGATCACCCAAATCACCAGAATCAGGGAAACACGCAGATGCAAAACAATGTAGGTGATTAAAATGTTGATGACTATGATGATAAAATTGATACCACACATTAACTAGACAGGAAAACAGGCTTATACTTCTTGACTTGATGACATCTATTTCCCTGGCTCAGATTTTTTGGTACAAAGTGGATGCTATTCCTCTCCTCTGGGATATATGCCTTGTTTGTCTCTACCAATTACTGGGAAAGATACTACACCCTCGTCCCATCAGCAACTGTCATCGGCGTCATGATTGTCCCCTTCTGGACGTCAATAGGGAATTACATTACCAGGTAAGTTCTAAAAAATAAAGCATGTATGTTTTTTATGTAGCACACCCCACGTAAGAGCCGCTGGAGAATAGGGATCCCCCACCCTGCACAGCCAGGCTGTCAGGGTCACCTGTGGCCAGGTGACAGATGCACACCGTAGGGGGACAGGAGTGCACCGCGAGGTAGTGAACCCTATGGCTGGCTTCTGTGGATAGGAAACTGGGTGGTTGTGGAAAGCGGGACCAGAGGAGCACAACCGGGATCCCAACGGAAGCGAGAGCCAAGATTCCCCAGGGCGCGGAGTCTAAGACCCAGCTGGTCTTCTCCAGGGCCTCTAGTGGTGAGGATGTTACGCTGCAGGCTGGGACCAGGTCGCGGCCCCTGGAGTTTCCTAGCTCACGCCCCGTAGGATAAGGGGAAGCAGCAGCACACGATAGAGAGAACCGAATAACAAGCCGAAGGTCAGGGGCCACAAGCAGACAAGGATAACGAAGAACGAGCCGAAGGTCAAGGGTCACGAGCAGACAGGGATGGTCGGGGACAAGCCAATAACGTAACAGAGAGACAGACGTAGCACACGGCAGGCAGGAACCCAAACACACAATGCCTAACAAACACGTTGATCAGCCAAGCAGGCTTGCAGTGCACAGGTTAATATAGTGTTCAGTGATAGGGACTGGGGTGGAGTCAGGCTGGGAGGAGATTATAAAGGAAGCCAGGTGAAGGAGGTCTGGTCTCTAGATGAACACATGAGGAGGAAGGTAAGATGGCAGACAGACATTAATGCATATCCATGACACAGGCACACCAAATCTTTACAGTATCCCAGAGTCAATAAATAGCCCAGTGCTTTGTTTTTATGATTTATTGAGGGGATAAAACTTGGATAGGGAATAGGGAAATTATGGGATGCCCATTTGACTTGGAACAATTTCTTCAAGGACAACTTTTCTATATACAGTCTATATACACTCCTCTCTCTGGACACTATGGTAAATCTGACAAAAGAGGCATAGGTCAGATTTTGTAGCAAAAGGCCTTTACAGGCAGGGACCCCAGGCCCCTTGGAGTGTGTAGCAAAAGTCAATGTTCAGCCTCCATCCCTGTGGCTACTGATCCTAGCACCACCTCTGCAGGCACTGCCAGCTTGCCTCTTTCACTAGACCTAGCGACTTCCCACAGTCCTCCCAGACTGTCACACTCACCAACCACCCGGCTGTCTTCTCTTGGAGATTTCCTGGATGTCCTAGCTGGTTCCTGCTGTCCTCACTCTTGCTCCTGTTGCCTCCTGAAAAGGACTCCTTTTGCGTGTTGTAAGAGGATCCCTCCAGCATCCAAGGCCTGAGGTCACACCCCCCCCCAGACCAGGGGGTTTCCCGGCAAGGACCACCGACAGCCTCCTCAGCACTCCATCTCCATCTTCCACCCGACTTCCCCCTGCTGGCATGACTCTGAGTATTTAAGAGGTGTCCTCCCCCTGCCAGCCCATTTGGCCAGTGATTGGCTGGGGACCTCATCAATACTCCAGGCAGCTCCTCCCAACCTCCCTCCCATTCTTCTGAAAGCTTCTCCAAGGTTCCATCAAGTAAGGGGAGGTACCAGAGGTGCTGCCTGATGAGTCATCCAACCTTCCTGAGTCACTCACCCTGACTCTGAATCATCCCATTCTGGCTCTTAGCCAGGCTAAATTTTCCTACACTACAACTATGTACAATTCCATTCTAGCACACTAGAGGGTGCTACATTTGAAAAAGTCGATATGGATAAATGAGTTGTAAATTTAAATATAGATGTCCCATAAAGGCACTTCAAAGAAATACAGTATATTTAAAGCGTGCATACACATTTAACATGCATGTTTTCTAATTAGTCAAGCAAGTAAAGCTCAATTGAACCATCTTAATCTATTACTGTGTAGCGGGGGTACCAAATTTAGGGACTGCTATGCCAAACTTAATGGTGATTCGAGTGGTAGTTGGCTCGAATCTTTCAATTTGCTGGACTCTGCCTTGCTGTTGTTTTGCCTGGTGTGCAGTTCCCCTTAGAAGTGTGGGTGGCGCTGTCATCTATACTCGGGGTTGAACCACAGGTAATAGGGCAGCGATTTGGTGTCCCCTCTCGGCAGCCATACAGTGGGTGTGGTTGACCTGCTGGGCATGCCGGGAGAGGATACATAAGGAGCAGACGCCGCCTAGGAGGGGTTGGTTCTTTTTGGTTCCAGAGTCGGAGTCCTGGTGCATGGAGCGTGGACCTCCAGGCCATGGGGCCACGTGCACTTCAGTACTAGGCACCTTTTAGTCCTGGGACTGCAACTTCTGCCCTGGGCTCAGCACCTTTAGCTGGAGCCCACTTCGGGAGGAGAAATCCCAGGGTGCCGCATTGCGAGGGGACCCGTTTCTAGAAGAGGAGGCTGGGGGAGGACCGTTCCGAAGGACTGGTGAGAGATCACGGTGAAGGAAGGGGCCCAGTAACTCTCTGGAGGGATGTCATCCATCCGGAAAAAGGGGATTTTAAACAACAGGACCCGTAGGAGGTTTGGGACACTATAGATTCTGTCTGAGGATCTCCTGAACGCATCCATTAGGGAATCTAATAGACTGTTCGAGTTACACGCCGGCTGCTAGTGCCTTTGGGTGACTATCCGGGTGAGCTATACCCACTCGGGATCGAGTGGCGAAGAAACAAGAGTTCCTAACACCTTTCTCTTCTCATTTGTGGATGTTCGTGCATAAACTCTATGTTGCAGTTGATGCTGGTGTGGACCTTGGAGTTACTTGGGGCATAGAGACTTTTGTCCTTACATTCTAGGGACAGAAGCCAACTCTGAGGGGAGTCTCGCTGCAAAGACCCGTAAGTGAAAAACAAGTGTGCTTAACCTCTGCAAACCAGGGGGTACGGGCATGGTGGAGACTATGCGCCTTCCTCTCCAGTGAACTAGCCAAAGAGTGGAGAAGGAGGGTGGCGTGGTTGCTACACGTGGGGGCTCAGAGTACGGGATTTTTGTGATGTTTCCCTGGGAAAAGTTGGACTGTATTCCCCTGTGAGGCTCCGTGAAGGTCGGCCATGTTTGTGTGAAATTCAACCTGCGCTACCAGTAAGAGAAAGGAATATTCAGGCCTGGCAATTTCTGGCTGCGTAGTTCGTGGGCGTGTCGCAAGTCTGGAAAAGCCTGCAAAGTAAGTGCAGGGAAGGAAAAAGAAAGGGGAGGAGCCCCGCTAAGTGTGAGCTCCTCGTGGTGCGTTTGGCGCCAAAAAGGGACATTATCTATTGGACTATCGACAAAGCGACATGTCCGCTCCTTCGTGGAGACCTGCTTCACCGGGATCTTGTGCTCTTTTGCCCGGTCCAACCATGGATGTGACCCCTATTGCTGCCTCTTTAACTGACACAGGAATCCGGCTGAAGCCCAGAGGCTGCTTCGCCCTTTATGCATGCAGAGATGCAGGGGCCTTGGGCATGATCTGTGGAAAGTGTCAGGGACTGATTGTGCATCTTCGGCCTTTCTGGAGATGTACCCGCTGTGGGGAATTCCTGTTCGAGGTAGAGCAGCCGACAGAGAAGCCAAAAGTCTACAGAGTGAATTGGATCTCAGGTGCCGTTACGCCTGAGGAGGAGGTGTGTGCTATCACCGCCATTCCCAAGCGCAGTCCCGCAGAGGTGGAAGTAAAGACTGAAGCTCCGGCCATTGAGGAATTTGAGGCAGAGAACCCAGCGGGTGCTGCATCGGTCACAACGGAGCCCTTCCTTTCGTCTGCTAAAAGGAAGGTAGGACTCGTAAAGGCTTCCCGCAGCCGCGGTGGAGGCCCACCCCAGCGCCCGCCTGACTCTGATCGTCCAGCCGGAGAAGTTTCCGAACGATCCATAACGGTTAGAGGTCGAGGTCGGCCGGGGAAAGGAACCAAGGTCAGTGTCCGTTCTATTAGGGACACTTGGGTGCCTGACCCGAAGGAACTGTTGAAAGATGATCCTGTGTCCACAACAGTTTGCCTGCCAGCAGAGATGTGGGACTCTTCGGACAAAGATTCTTCCTCTGATATGGGAGATAACGCAGAGATCGATGAGCTGTTTGTCACTAAGGGATGGGACAAGATTTCGCTGACTTCTCTCCGTAGTGTAAAGGGATCGCCCATGGACTCAGGGGATACTACACCCCGGGTGGAACCCCCTGTTTGTGCTGGAGAAGTTGTCCCCGTACCTGTGTTGCAAGCTCTGGTGTCTTCCGTGCCTGCTATACCGGAGGCCCGTTCACCATTAAGGCCTCCTATGCCACAGTTGGAGCCTATACGCCCCAGGATATCTCCGGATGCTATCGTCCTGCCAGGAGCTGGAGATCGGGCGACCATGCCGCCTTTGGCCCGATTGCAACGGCTTTTGAACCAGAAGGTTGCCGCGGACTATGGATAGGAGTACCCATACGTCCCAAAGAATTTGTTGTTTGAAATCAAGGCCTCCCGAAAACGATGGTACAGTGGTTTTATCTGGGATCATTTGGAGGTGAAGAAGGGCCAAAGATACCTTTCATGTTCAGCCGTAATGGCTGGAAGATACAAGGGCTGCCGAAAAGATTGGACTCTTGGTCGCCACATACACGCGGATCGGGTCGTGAGCTGCAGTAAGGACTAAGATGATGTGACTTATTCGATTGAGACTTTGGATAAAGACTGGAAGTCTCTGACTCTTCCTGATCCACGCTTTTACCTCTGAGTGGTACTTCTTTTTGTTTGTTACCGCTTCGGGGACAAATGCCTTGAACTGCTGTGTTGACTCTATTGCCGAGGATTTTTACTTTTTGAAGGACTGTTTTTTTTTTGTTTTGTTCTCTTCCCTTTTCAAAGAAAAAGACTTTGGGGTAGAGCTAGTCAGGGCCAAGCTGGAAGCCGCCGAGATCAACAAGGGGATCCTTGTATTGTGGTGCGTTAATATGCACTTAGGCTACAGAGAGAAAAATGTGTGTGCTGCCACTAGGTGGTAGTGGTTTGCAAAACTTTTGAAGCACTTATCCAGTACTACTATTTAAAATAAACTAGGCTAAGTGTGTGTCATTTAGATGAAACAAATTATCTCTTCTAAGAGAGGTGGTTTGATTCATGTACATACAGTAGTGATAGAATGTTATTTATTTGTATGATATGTGTTTTCTTTCCCATGCAGGAGACCATCAAGCAACTCACGGAGATTGGGTGGGATCTAGTTGCGATAGGATGGAGGGAGGCAATGTTATTTTGTGAAAAATTTTCCTGTCTCTTTTCTTTACTGAAATTCACTTCTTTAATTCAGGCACTCTGGTAGTTTTTGGCGTTTTTTTTTTATTTTTTTGTACATAGTTCTGAAGGTAAGTTTGCGCCTGCTCAGGATTGAGTGTGCAAATTTGTCTCCAGACAATGGGGACAATGTCTCTTTAAGAAGGGGGAGTGTGTAGCGGGGGTACCAAATTTAGGGACTGCTAAGCCAAATTTAAGGGTGATTCGAGTGGTAGTTGGCTTGAATCTTTCAATTTGCTGGACTATGCCTTGCTGTTGTTTTGCCTGGTGTGCAGTTCCCCTTAGAAGTATGGGTGGCGCTGTCACCTATACTCGGGGTTAAACCACAGGTAATAGGGCAGCGATTTGTGTCCTCTCTCGGCAGCCGTACAGTGGGTGTGGTTGACCTGCTGGGCATGCGGGGAGAGGATACATAAGGGGCAGACGCCGCCTAGGAGGGGTCAGTTCTTTTTGGTTCCATCCAGAGTCGGAGTCCTGGTGCGTGGTCCTCCAGGCCATGGGGCCGCGTGCACTTCAGTCCCAGGCACCTTTAGTCCTGGGACTGCAACTTCAGCCCTGGGCCCAGAACCTTTAGCTGGAGCCCACTTCGGGAGGAGGAATCCCAGGGTGCCGCCTTGTGAGGGGACCCGTTTCTAGTAGAGGAGGCTGGGGGAGGACAGTTCCGAAGGACTGGTGAGAGATCACGGTGAAGAAAGGGGCCCAGTAACTCTCTGGAGGGATGTCATCCATCCGGAAAAAGGGGATTTAAACAGGACCCGTAGGAGGTTTGGGACACTATAGATTCTGTGGCAGAGGATCTCCTGAACGCATCCATTAGGGAATCTAATAGACTGTTCAAGTTACACGCCGGCTGCTAGTGCCTTCGGGTGACTATCCGGGTGAGCTATACCCACTCGGGATCGAGTGGCGAAGAAACAAGAGTGCCTGAACTGATCTGTCTTCCTAACACCTTTCTCTTCTCCTCATTTGTGGATGTTCGTGCATAAAGAAATAAACTCTATTTTGGAGTTGATGCTGGTGTGGACCTTGGAGTTACTTGGGGCATAGAGACTTTTGTCCTTACATTCTAGGGACAGAAGCCAACTCTGAGGGGAGTCTCGCTGCAAAGACCCGTAAGTGAAAAACAAGTGTGCTTAACCTCTGCAAACCAGGGGGTACGGGCATGGTGGAGACTATGCGCCTTCCTCTCCAGTGAATGAGCCAAAGAGTGGAGAAGGAGGGTGGCGTGGTTGCTACAACTGTAATGTACTCAGGCTGCATATTTTATTTATTTATTACATGTATTTTTAAAGCTGTAAATTTATGCATCACTTTACAATATAGTACATTCACATTTGTCCCTGTCCTCAAGGAGCTTACAATCTAAGGTTCCTACCACACATTCAAAAATACACATACTAGGGCCAATATACTGTATATAGAGTAAGGGCCGGTTAACCTGTCAGCATGTCTTTGGAGTGTGGGAAGAAACCAGAGTACACAAGGAAAACCCAAGCAAGCACATATAAAGTGATGCTATCTTTAAAAGCAATAAATAAGGAAGACAGCTTTATCAGGTAATTGAAAACCTGAAGGTGCAGAGTGGCAGGTTTTCCCAATACAGAGTAGGACAGCGGGGGGCAAGGGTAAAGAAGCAAATGTATTGTGACAGCAGGAAGGTAAAGTCACCTGGTTGCATCCAGGGGGGTAGATATATTTCTCCCAGATTCAGGCTTTATGCCAACTTATACAACTAGGGAGTTGATGAAGCCCAGCTGAGGCTAGTGGGCTCATGAATGACTCATACCTCTAGGGAGAGTGCTGGGCGTCGTGAGGCAGGGAGTTGATGAGACCAGCTGAAGCTTGTCAGCTCATTTAGGCCTCTATAAGAACTCCCAGCTTCATTAGATGTTAGCTCATGCCTGGAACCAGACCTGTGTGGACTGTCTAGGGAGAGTGAACCCCTGTGCGGTGAGGCAAAGCCTGTGTGGCTATTTGTTTGGACTTTTACTAAACCAGGGACTTAGGGACTAGGACAGCACCAGGCTGATCCCAGTTGTTAGTTTAGGAAACCTGCATGTTTAGTCAGAGGTCAAACTGACCAGGATTTATTTTGTTTATGTTTCTTTTTGGCTTTGCTGTGTTTTTGTCACTGTACATAGAGAAATAAACCGCACCTTTTGATTTTGAAAACCACAACCTCCGTCTGCTGGCCCTGTTTTTGTGTGGGGAGCCCAACCAGGGGGTCACACACACCCGCTACCGAGTTAACCCCCTCACAGTTGGTGGAGAACCAGTGGCAGTTTTTTTTAAGCCAGCATGGAGGAGATACTGAAACAGCTGGCTCTAGCAAATGCCAATCAACAGCAGACAAATGCAGGTTTGCAAAGGAGCCTTGCAGCCCAGCAGCAAGCTCATCAACAAGCCCAGCAGCAATCTGAGGCCCGCTTCATAGACCTGTTACAGAAGCAAGAGCAGAGACTACAACAAATGGAAGCAGTAATGCAGCAACGTCCGCAGACCAGTGAGGAAAGCCGTCCCACTAATACCGCGTCCTTTGGGGTGAGTCGTTTATTGACAAAAATGACTGGAGAGGATGATCCAGAGGTATTTTTGACCACATTTGAAAGGACTGCTGAAAGAGAAAAGTGGCCTGAGGAGCAGTGGGCTGGACTGGTGGCTCCTCTGTTAACTGGTGAATCGCAGAAGGCTTACTATGACCTAGAGCCTGACCAAGCAAAAGACTATGTGATGCTAAAAGCTGAAATATTGGCAAGGCTGGGTGTCACCCTGGCTGTCCGGGCTCAGCGTGTGCATAACTGGACTTTCCAGCTTGGAAAACCCCCCAGGTCTCAAATGTATGATCTCATTCACCTGAGCAGGAAGTGGCTACAGCCAGAGACTTTGTCCGCACCAGAGATTGTGGAACGTGTTGTAATGGATCGGTTTTTGAGAGCTCTTCCTACTGCCATCCAAAAGTGGGTAAGCCATGGAGACCCAGAGACGGCCGGTGGTCTTGTGGATCGTGTAGAGAAATACTTGGCTACAGAGAACCTGACGGCCTCTTCCAGAGACTCTCGGACTTTCCACCCTAAGACCAGACCATCCCCAGGGGCGGATAAGAGGATTCCAAGGGGTGAGGGTGGAGAGAGTGAGAGGGTGGGAGCTCTACCCAAAGTTTGGCGAGAACAGCCTGGGAAGTCAGGGGCTCAAGAGGCAGCCAAATGGATTGTTTGCTACCGCTGCCGGCAAGCGGGACATATTGCAGCAAATTGCCCGGTTGTGGAGGAACCCATGCAATGTGACTTTCTGATGGACAGACGTCAGTCGCTGTGTGCGACAGTCGCATGCACTGCCATTCGGGGAACTGAGAAACATTTATGCAAAATGTGTATTAATGGTAGAAATGTTGTGGTATTACTGGATTCAGGTAGCCTTGTGACCCTGATAAAGGCTGAATTAGTTAAAACAGAGGTCTCTGGGAATAGCAAGGTAGCTGTTATTTGTGTGCATGGGGACACCCGAGAGTATCCAGTGACTACAGTGTGTTTCGAGACCCCCAAAGGTACCCTCTCTCATCCAGTGGGGTTAGTATCTCAATTACCGCATGATGCCATTGTGGGAAGGGATTTTCCGAAGTTCTGGGAACTGTGGGATGATCCTGAGCCCCCCACTGGTGCCCCTATGTACCAGGAATGTGATAGCCAGAACTCCTCTGAGAGTGGTGAGGACTCTCCAGAATTTCCCTTGTCAGTATTGGCAGGGGAGACTCAAGAAACTGGAGAGGAGCCCACCTCCTCAGACGAAAACCTACCGTCTGTGGAGTTTTCTGATCTGGAGGTTCACAGGGAAAATTTTGCCACAGAACAGTTAAAAGACCCCGCCCTAATAAAGGCACGGGAAAACGTAGTGGAAATAGATGGCGAGTTAGTGAACCCAGATAATACCTGCACTTACCCATACTTCAGCGTAGAGAAGGACCTACTGTATCGGGTGGCAAAAAGGGCAGAAGAAACCGTTGAGCAGCTTGTGGTGCCCAAACCTTACAGGAAGTTGGTGTTGGAGTTGGCCCATGGGCACATTCTTGGAGGTCATCTGGGGACAGAGAAAACCCGAGAGAGGGTATTACAGAGATTCTATTGGCCTGGGGTGATGAAGGACATAGAAAATTATTGTTCCTCCTGCCCTGTGTGTCAGAGGTCGGCCCCGATGCCACATTTCCGTAGCCCGCTGGTCCCTCTACCCATCATTGAGGTCCCGTTTGAGAGAATCGCAATGGATTTGGTAGGTCCTATAATCAAGTCCGCTAGGGGGCACCAGTACATATTGGTTATAATGGACTATGCCACCCGTTATCCAGAAGCGATCCCTCTCAGAAATACCTCGGCCAAAACCATAGCCAAAGAGCTATCTCTTGTTTTTAGCCGGGTGGGTATTTGTAAAGAACTGCTTACGGACCAAGGTACACCCTTTATGTCCCGGGTTATGAAAGAGCTGTGTAAATTGCTCAAAGTGACGCAATTGCGTACATCTGTGTATCACCCCCAAACCGATGGGCTGGTTGAAAGATTCAACAAAACCCTAAAACAAATGTTGAAGAAAGTGGTGGATAGAGATGGAAAGGATTGGGACTGTCTACTTCCTTATTTGATGTTTGCTATTAGGGAGGTGCCCCAATCCTCTACGGGATTCTCCCCCTTTGAGTTACTGTATGGGAGACACCCAAGAGGGCTGTTGGATATTGCCAAGGAAACTTGGGAAAGTGAGAGTTCTCCCCACAGGAGTGTGATTGAGCATGTCGCCCTGATGCAAGTTCGAATTGCACAGGTAATGCCCATCGTGAAGGAACATTTGGCCCAAGCACAGTTGGCACAGCAGAGAGTGTACAACCGTGGAGCAAAGACCCGTACCTTTTCCCCGGGGGATAGGATATTGGTACTTGTCCCTACGGTTGAAAGTAAATTCCTTGCCAAATGGCAAGGCCCCTACGAGATAATGGAAAAAGTGAGCGAAGTGAATTACAAGGTCAGACAACCAGGAAGGCGAAAGCCCGAACAGATATATCACGTTAATCTGTTGAAAGCCTGGAGGGATAGAGAGTCCCTAGTCGCAGAAACTTGGTCACCAGCTCAAACTGGTTGCGTGATTCCGGAGGTTGGAATAGCAGCCACCTTGTCACAACCCCAACAACAGGAGGTTAAGGAGTTTGTGCTTCGCAACAAGGAGGTGTTCTCTGAGCTGCCGGGACAAACATCTGGGGTAGAGCATGATATTATTACCCCGCCCGGTGAAAGGGTGAAGTTAAAACCCTATCGGATCCCAGAGGCCCGACGGGAGGCAATACGGGAGGAAGTACAGAAAATGCTGAACTTAGGGGTGATAGAGGAGTCCCAAAGTGATTGGTCTAGTCCCATTGTGTTGGTGCCTAAACCGGATGGGAGCTGGCGATTTTGTAACGATTTTCGTCAGTTGAACAAAGTTACAAAATTTGACACCTACCCCATGCCACGTATAGATGAGTTGATCGACCGGCTGGGAACAGCCCGATACATGACGACTCTTGACCTCACAAAAGGGTATTGGCAAATTCCCCTGGCCAAGTCGGCCAAAGAGAAAACCGCATTTGTAACCCCAGACGGGGCGTTCCAATATAAGAGAATGCCGTTCGGGTTACAGAATGCGCCGGCCACATTCCAGCGGAAAATGGACCAGATACTGAGGCCCCATCGGAAGTATGCTGCGGCTTACCTGGATGACGTAATTGTCCATAGCACAGATTGGGCCTCACATCTGCCAAAAGTGCAAGCAGTCCTAGACTCTATCCGGGAAGCGGGGTTTACGGCTAACCCCAAGAAGTGTACCATTGGGCAGGAGGAGGCCAAATATCTTGGGTACACCATTGGCAGGGGAGTAATAAAACCCCAACTCAACAAAGTCGAGGCCATCCAGAGTTGGCCACGTCCCAACAGCAAGAAGCAGGTACGAGCCTTTCTGGGAATCGCGGGTTATCGGCGCTTCATTCCCCACTTTGCTTCTAAGGCTGTGCCCCTAACCAACCTGACGAAAGGGAAAGGGTCGGTCATGATTAAATGGACCCCCGAGGCGGAGGCAGCATTCCAATTCTTGAAACAAGCCTTATGTAGCCAGCCAGTGTTGTACTCACCCGACTTCTCTAAAGACTTTGTCGTACAAAGTGATGCGTCAGATGTGGGGTTAGGAGCAGTATTGTCCCAGGTCTGGAACGGGGAAGAGCACCCAGTCATTTACCTCAGCAGGAAGTTGAAGTCCCATGAGGTAAATTACGCCACGGTTGAAAAGGAGTGTTTAGCGGTGAAGTGGGCTCTAGATTCCCTCCGGTACTATCTGCTAGGTAGGAACTTTGACATGGTTACGGATCACGCTCCGTTAAAGTGGATGGCTCAAAACAAGGAGACAAATAGAAGAGTGAATAGGTGGTTCCTGGCCCTACAGGAATTCAACTTCACAGTAAAGCATCGCCCTGGCGTTCAAATGGGGAATGTGGATGCTTTGTCTCGAGTACATGAATGCCTGATTGCTGGTGTTCCAACCCCAAGGTTAAAACAAGAGGGGGGGGTATGTGACAGCAGGAAGGTAAAGTCACCTGGTTGCATCCAGGGGGGTAGATATATTTCTCCCAGATTCAGGCTTTATGCCGACTTATACAACTAGGGAGTTGATGAAGCCCAGCTGAGGCTAGTGGGCTCATGAATGACTCATACCTCTAGGGAGAGTGCTGGGCGTCGTGAGGCAGGGAGTTGATGAGACCAGCTGAAGCTTGTCAGCTCATTTAGGCCTCTATAAGAACTCCCAGCTTCATTAGATGTTAGCTCATGCCTGGAACCAGACCTGTGTGGACTGTCTAGGGAGAGTGAACCCCTGTGCGGTGAGGCAAAGCCTGTGTGGCTATTTGTTTGGACTTTTACTAAACCAGGGACTTAGGGACTAGGACAGCACCAGGCTGATCCCAGTTGTTAGTTTAGGAAACCTGCATGTTTAGTCAGAGGTCAAACTGACCAGGATTTATTTTGTTTATGTTTCTTTTTGGCTTTGCTGTGTTTTTGTCACTGTACATAGAGAAATAAACCGCACCTTTTGATTTTGAAAACCACAACCTCCGTCTGCTGGCCCTGTTTTTGTGTGGGGAGCCCAACCAGGGGGTCACACACACCCGCTACCGAGTTAACCCCCTCACAGTATGCTGCATGATTTGCATAGGTACATTAAAGAAATGTGGGGCTGTCGAAAAGATTTGGAAAGAGGAAACAGATCCTGCATATGTAAATGGATAAAATGACTGTCCACGTGTAAAATGACAAATTATACATATAAACAAGTTTTTTATTAAGAAGTTTTTTTATTTTTACATTAAAGTCTTAGTTTAGTCAAAGCTCAATTTTTTTTTATCAGCACAGGGGACAGTACTTATAGTCAATGCGACCGTGCTGCTGCTTTGTTGTCCTACTTGAAATTCAAAGTCCTCTACCTCCCCGCATCAGTAATCTTCCGGTGCTGGGGGCAGTTTTATACAAGCACAGGACCTATCATAGGTACTAGTCAAAAGTGCAGACTATGAACTATGTTTCTATGAATGCAGAATGAGGGGATCAGTGAAATTTCTGCTTCCTCCCCTCATTGATCTCTTTCCATTCATGACAGCTAAAGTACAGCCTCTGTGAATGGAAGAGGGTGGCCAAAACGGCAGGTATAGTCGGCACTCGACGAGTGCCTGTGATACATCCTTTGACTCTTATTAACACCCGCAGCCATAATATTCTGGTGCTGCAGGTGTTAATATGAGCCGAAGAAACTGTCACATGCACCTATCAATGAGTGCTGACTATACCTGCCATTTTGGCCCCCCTCTTCCATTCACAGAGGCTAGGTAGGGGGGATCAATGGTCTTCGGATTTCAACTGCAACCATTAGCACAGGGGACACTTTGTATTGACTGTAAGTACTGTCCCTTGTGCTGATTTTTTTTTTTTATTTTTACTAAACCTAGGAAGATAAAAAAACAAATTAATGCAGTTATATTTTCATTAAAAACCATTTTAATGTATTTTTATATGCGTGTAGCAGAAGCACCTGACTTTACCTTTAAATCGGCTTCCTATGGTCCCCTGTACAGCAGCAATCAGACTGGGAAAGGCAGGGGAAGCACTAGAAGCCAATCATGCTTTGCTGCAGTGCACATGTGCTGTGTCAGTGAGCCCACTGGCAGTGGGAGAGTGCAGCGTGAGCCAAGGGATGACCTTATTCATTCACTGTTGTTAGAAAAGTTTAGTATTGTGCGTCTATTAGACAGCTTTACTGATTCTTTAAGATGGCTTCTGAGCACATGTTCTAACCTTGTTGTATTCTTTTGTTCTTACTAACCCCATACGTAATACATGTATAGAAAGCAGATTGTACGGGACGCTTTGCTTGTGAATAAAGGTACTAACTTGTACCATGTACCAGTGGAGCCTCCTTAGCAAATTAGACAATAAGAAGTGTTATTGTCTTTTCAGTGTAAGGATGAGAAGGTGGGGGCCCCCTGCTTCTCACTCACTTTTGCTATGATTTTCATCTTGTAAGCTTCACACAAAGTGTACCGGTGCATTTTGAATAAATTGTCTTCACTTTCAAACACCTGGAATTCGATTGATTACAAGAAAATACTAACATTTTGTTCCTTCGAGCGGAAATCAATGGTTGGAGATTGGGTCGAGACCGGAACCGACAGAACCCAGTGAGTATTGGACCTGAAAAGCTCACTGAGAACCCCCACTCACGTTAGTGTTAAACAGGGACTGCTTGGCACCGGATTTGACCCAAATCCACCATCTGGTTCTGAACCTGAATATATTTAGTCTTTTGGTGTTTGGAAGGTAAGATAATTTATATTTACTTTTCTTCTCTTTTCCTCTCTTCTCTACTCTACTCTTCTTTTCGGTTGATTCTTGTTTGTTCTATGTGAATTGTGTATGTGAATTGTGTATGTGAATTGTGGTACCGACACTTGTATTGATCGTATAAAATCTCGATAATCTAGTGCTCGAAGACAAAGGCATTTGGGTACATTGCCTATGGTAAAAAAAAAGTCACCCGCTGTCCGGACAGGTAAAAAAAAGATTTGTGGTATACCAAAACGTCAGAGGTTGATTGCCTGATGTTGTCAGAGGTGTTTTGCCTGATGTTGTCAGAGGGAGATTTCCTGACGTTGTCTGAGGTTGAATGTTTGATGGTTTAAGCGCTAAATAGCAGAGTGGTCTAGAAAGACCCCAAAGTTAACTTTATTCTGTGTGTGTTTTAGTGTCTTCTTTCTTATGTTTTATGGATGCTGTAATTTCATTGAACAACGGCAGAACTGAGCCAAGGTGTTCTATAAGTTAATGTGAGACCCACAAATGATGATTTATGTGATGGTGAGAATTAGACGAGGCAATGCAAGTATTATCTAAATGTTTAAGAAATATTTGAGAAGCAGAAAATCAATGCTGATGGTTCTTAGATGCAGAGAAAAACCTGCTTGCATTTCAAAGCCTCCCTCCCTCCCTTCTTTTTGCGTTTTGTGTATCTATGCTTAAGAAAGGAGAGAGGCCCCCCTCCCTTCAGATTTCTGTGTGGGAAAACCGTCTCTAAGAATGTTAACGCTTGATATGATTTTAGTAGTATAACATGTGACTGAATTGATTTAGAGTGCCAAAATATTAAAGGAACTATGCAAGTTAAAGTTAAAAAGTAGTAGATGGAAAACATGGAAGTGAATTGCAGTATAAAGAAGGTAAAACTGTTGTAAGATTATTAATGAGGATTGTTGAATATGAGACAAGGAAAAGCTGAGGATGTTTTTGACTACTTTAAAGGTGTTCATTGTAGTGCTGTTAGAAGGAGATAAGAAATTTATGCAAAGCAAACAACCTAAAATCTGTTCAGTATTGTGCTAAATGGGAAACAAAAGTTGGATTTAATGGTAAATTAACTGTAAAAGGGTGTCAGGATTTGGTGGATAAGCTTAAATTGTTATGACCCAGAGAAAAAAAAAAGACAAAAGACATGGGTTAAACAACAAAAAAAATAAAATGGCCTCACGGGCTTCAACACGCTAGGATCAGAGCAGACGGGAGAACAAAAGAAAAATGTCAAGCCCAAATGCCCCTGGTGGACAAAGAGGAGGATTTCATTTGTTGAACCACAAGACCCCATCCTTAAAAATAGCCCCCCCCTCAGGTGCAAGCCACTGCCCAGAGTACCACCCTTCCCGTCACACCCACCCCTGTTAGGAACCGCCTTTGAACAAGACCCCAAACTTACTTCCTCAATCTATTTAGACAGTAGCACAGCTTTGGAGATGAACAGATCGATCCTTGAATCTTTAACTAACGCCATAATCCATGTACTAGGGGCCCCAGCAGGGTCCAAGAGATTAAATAAACCTCATATGAGGTATGGTGTAGATGATGGAGAGGAGTACCCCTTGATAGAAGTCCCATACCCCAGGGGAGGACAAGCGGACAAGGACAAGGGGATCCATTGCCTCCAGATAGCCTAGACTTAACAGGTTGACTGTCTTACTGAATAGATGCCAGCTTAGATGGGTACAACGGACTGATTGGACCTTTCAAACAAACAGTGGACTAAAGGGACGGTCACATGACATCGGTACTTACAAAGTTACATGGCGAGCACCAGAGGCCGATCGCTTACTATTTTATAAAACTAGACAGGGTAACTAGAGCACTTCTACCCTGTGTACAGGCAGTGGTAGCTGCAGCCGAAGCAGTTAAGGCCTCAGCATCCATAGTGCTATATCACCTGCTTACACTCAAAGTATCACATGCAGTATCTGTTATTCTTTTGCTACAAAATATATCACATTTGAGCCCAGCATGACATCTTTCCTGTATGACAATACTCTTGATACAACCTCACTTAACAATACAGAGGTGTACTACATTAAACCCATCCACACTGCTACCACTTCATACTGATGGTCATAAACATGGCTGTACTGCTGCCAACACTGAAAAGGTACTACCACAAAGTGATTTGAAAGATGTACCGTTATCCAACCCTGACATGACACTTTTTGTAGATGGCTCCAGTAAAAAAAAAAATCCAGATGGCACAAATGCAACTGGATATACAGTAGTGACACAGGGTGAAATCTTAGAGGCTAGGCCATTACCAAAACATTATTCAGCACAAGTAGCAGAGCTTGTAGCACTGACAAGAACATGCATACTATCAAAAGGAAAATCTGTAACCATATATACTGATAGTCAAAAATGTTTTTTGCACAACAATGGAAAAACAGGGGAATGGTGACCTCTAGTGGTAAGCCAATTTCACACACAGACCCCCATCTCGAAGGGAAATAAAAGGGCAGATGAAGCTGCTAAAATAGCAGCACAAGAAACACATCAAAAAATGACAGAACTGGACATTATAGAGATAGATCATACAGTCCTTACTGATATGCAGTAGAATGCACATCCCGGGGAGAAACATTATTGGAAAACAAAAAGGTTGCACAATAATAGATAGTATTTATACATCACCTGAAGGAAAACCGGTATTGCCAAGATCCCTATTTAGGTATGCAGCAGTTTTGACACATGGAGTAACTCATGTGTCAAACAGGGGGATGACTGAGATGTTAAATACGGTATGTACAGCCTATGGTTTTACTAACTACAAAAAAAAAAAATTGTTCTCAGTACATTATATGTGCAAGTGACAATACTCAGGGAGGCATAAGACTACGGAAAGGGAAGTTCCCTACACCGCAATATCCATTCCAGCACATTTGTATGGATTTTATTGAATTGGACAAATGTGAAAGGAAGAAATATTGTTTGGTTATCATAGACGCCTTGACCAAATGGGTGGAGGTATTCCCGACAAGCAGTGCGGACGCATAGACTGTGGCCAAAACGTTACTAAGATATAAGTCCTACATTTGGAATACCTGAAAAGATCTACAGTGATAAGGGATCCCATTTTTGTAAATAAACTCCCACGGCAATAAGGTTTGCAGAGAGGTTTACCTGGACTCACCAGTCCCGTTGCAAAAAGGTTTTATAGGCAGAGCACTGTCAGTTGGCGGCAGAGCTCTGGTAAGTCCGGCTACAAAGGGAGGTTCTGCACAAGGTGGGGCTTATCTCAAACCGGTGAAGACTCCCTTACCTTACCCCCCCAGGGCTCTGTAGCTGGTCAGGATGAAAGGGATAGTAATTGTCTTAGGTCTACTGGTGACTCTAGGGGAGACGTCCATACGGGGAGGCAGAAACTGGAAATAGGAATCTCTAGAATGGGCCAGTACGGGGAAGGCCTTGAACTTAATCTTCATACAAGGGGTAACTAGCAACATTTTAGTTTCTGACCCTACTGAGATAAATCACATTATTAGGTTTAGTGGAGAGGATGAGGAGCAAACATTTATGTTTACCTGATGCCAAAGACCAGCTACATGAAAAAAAGGATGGTGACGAAGGCAAAGATGGGACTGGTGCCAGTACTTTAGCATTAAAGTTCAACTGAGAGGTGTCCAATTTGTCTGAACAATCTTTCCCTGAAGGTTGGCTTTCCAGAAGATTGTTGTCCATGTTTTCTGTATATCCTGCATTCTTAAATGGTGTGAAACGTCTTCATTCTGACCTGTTGACTGCGAACCCTTTCAAGCCGTGTATAAAATAGATCCGGTTGGTGGATGCACCAAAACCCATGTTGTGGCAAGAGTGCAAAAAGAAAACTGCAGCTGCAACCTGTGCCAGTGGTGCTGTACAGAAGAAAAGATATGTTTTAGAATGGATGTTATGAAGCAATACTGCTTGAATTAGGAGAAAAAGAAGTGAAAAGATGTACTACAATCAAGCCTGCCAGCTTTTTCCTAGAGACAGAGGAAAACCCCGAAGAGGAGGGTGACCACATCTGCTTAAAACTTATGGAAGAAGAAATGCAGCAAATCTCCCCAATAAAGGACACTCCTTTTGAAAATTCTGATCTGATCCTGTTTGCAGAGGGTTCACGCCTGTACAAAGATGGAGTCCCAAGAATGGCATATGCGGTGACAACATTGGAGGAAGTGATTGAGACCCAACTACTCCCTTCATCACTTTCAGCGCTGGTTGCCAAAGTGGTAGCACTCATGAGGGCCTGTGAGACCGCAAAGGATCAAACAGCAAACACCTATACTGGTAGCAAGCATGCTGTCGAAGTAGTCCATGATTATGGACCCATAAGGAAGGACAGAAGTTTCACAATTGCTGCAAGAAGAATCAATTTAAAACTGGAAATATGTTTGAGAACTTTTTGAACCAGTCACCCTCCCAAAGGAAGTAGCCACCCTGAAAGTCAAGGCACATACTGGAGGACAACCCATGGAAGAAAAAGGAAACCAGTTGCTTGATCATACTGCCAGGAAGACTGCTGAAACACCAATGGAAGCAATCATGACTAATCACAGATTTTGCAAGGGAAAAAAAAAAGAAGAAGAAGAAGAAACCTGTAACAGATTGAAGGAAAATAAGGAAACTAATACTGAAAGTAAAAGAGCTGATTAAGAAATTGCAAGAATCTACACCTGATGATTGGTATACGATTATGTAAAGAAGGATCAAGATGGACTCTTGTGCAAGGAAAATCGAATATGTGTCCCATCTGAAATGGAAAAGATGATTATGCCACTAGCCCATGGACTGAGTTATGTATGCCCTAAAGGCAATGGAAGGAACATAAGCAAGGCTGGATGGTTTATTCGATACTCCAGAAATGAATATCAAGACTTTGTTGAGGGATGCATAATCTGTGCTAAAAATAACTCAGGAAAACAGACCAGAGTAACACAAAGACATTTGGCCAAGTCACTATTCCTTTTCCAAAAACTTCAGATTTATTAAATCCAATTGCTCAAACAAGGCCAATATCAATATGTTTTGTTGTGCATAGAAATGTTTCAAGCTGGATAGAAGCCTGACTGGTGGCTAAAGCAAATGCCAAGACGACAGAAAAGACGATCCTTTCCGAGGTAATATGCCGGTTGGAGTCCCTGAAATCATAGAGAATGACAGAGGAAAACATTCCACTGAACAGATCATGAAAATTACATGCAAGGATTTGGCAATTGAGCAGGCCTTCCATGCTCCTATCATCCTCAGAGTTCAGGGAAGGTAGAAAGGTATAGTGGAGTCGTTAAAGGCAGGCCAGCTAAATCAATGCAAGAAAAGGGTAGATAGGTTAGTAAAGAAACAATGGCCATAACGGTTTCCTCAGGTTCTTTACAGCATCAGGATTACCCCTACTTTATAGGTCAGAGAACTTGAGCCCTTATGAGATTTTGTTTGGGGGGCCCACCTAAGACAGGGTTGTATTTTCCACATCAGACTGTTGTAATGTATAATAATTTTGTTATGTAATTGTCTAATACAAGAAACTAACTGCGATGCACAAGTTTGTTTTTGATCCAATTCCAGATCCAGATCAAGTAACTGGAACACATGATTTACAGCCAGTTGATTGGGTCCTAGTAAAAGAACATGTGAAAGTACCTTTAGGACCAAAGTTAAAGGACCCTACCAAGTGTCCCTGACAACTGCTACAGCTGTAAAGTGACATGGATACATGCTAGCCATTGCAAGAAAGTACAGCTGATTTCAAAAGATGAGTAAACTACTGTTATGCCTTTGCTTGATCTTAGCAGTCAAGGCTATAGAGGAAAATTACCTGGACAAATTACACATGCTAACAGGTGTAAAAAGAGTTATTTGAGTAATGGCTAGATAGGTTCACATAGACCACACAGTTTAAAAAAAAAAATGCACACACCTAGTACTCATTCACTTTCATTTTGAGTTTAAGCAATGCAAGGCTGCCCAAAAACTAGTATATCAGAAATGGTAAATTTTCAAGGATTCAACAGTTTTTTTGTTCTTATGGGAATCAGTTGTTGGATTACTTGCTAATTTGTTTTCCAGATGTGCTAAATGTGAAAAGAATTACTACAATGGCAGTTAGAACTGAGGAAGATGACCCCAGGGAAGAGAGAGAGCGTTACCAGATAGTCAGATTAGCAGATTCATATGATGCCAAGATGGGTGATACGAATGAGTAAAGATATGTATCCACATACACCCCAAGAAGAACTTTGCTCCACTTAGACGTGAAGTAGTACTGTGGACCCTCTGGTATCATACTAGGTAGGGAAGATATGATCCTAGCTGAAAAAGGAGGGGTATGCAAAATGTTTGGTAGCATGTGTTGTACCTTTATCCCTAATACAGCTCCTGGAGACCAGAGCCCTGGAAGGATTGACTGCTCTATCGAATGAATTAGCGGAAAATTCAGGTATTAACGATCCATTCACAAACTGGCTTGAAGGATGGTTTGGTAAGTGGACTGGACTTATCACATCATGTTCGATCTCAATTGCTGCGGTTTTTGTCACTTACGGATGCTGCTGCATTCTCTGTATTCAAGGACTTTCACAAAAACTGATTGAAACCGCAATCTCAAGAACAATGTATCAAGCCATTCCTACCTCTGAGGAGACCTATGTGGACATTGAAGCTCAACTTAATGACATACAGTCCGAAAGTGTATAACACAGGGACTATCATAGAAATGTATTGAGATAAAATAGACCCACAAGAGGAGGGAATGTTAGAAAAGTTTAGTATTGTGCGTCTATTAGACAGCTTTACTGATTCTTTAAGATGGCTTCTGAGCACATGTTCTAACCTTGTTGTATTCTTTTGTTCTTACTAACCCCATACGTAATACATGTATAGAAAGCAGATTGTACGGGACGCTTTGCTTGTGAATAAAGGTACTAACTTGTACCATGTACCAGTGGAGCCTCCTTAGCAAATTAGACAATAAGAAGTGTTATTGTCTTTTCAGTGTAAGGATGAGAAGGTGGGGGCCCCCTGCTTCTCACTCACTTTTTGCTATGATTTTCATCTTGTAAGCTTCACACAAAGTGTACCGGTGCATTTTGAATAAATTGTCTTCACTTTCAAACACCTGGAATTCGATTGATTACAAGAAAATACTAACACTGTTCCCTCATTGTCCAGTCATCAGACTGAGGACCCATTTTATCCTGTGTTTTGGACCAAGTCTGAATTACCGTAAATATCAGCTGTGCTTTCAGGAGGGTGCCTGGATATAATTTCCTTTTTAACTAAAAATATTGTAGTCAGTCATTTGAATTTTTCCTATAATCTTTTTTTTTTGTTGTTGTTTTACTTGAATATATTTCACTACAGGATGGCTCAGAAGTATTATGAGTATGTGAACTACAAAGAAGAACACGTCAGGGAGCAGCGCCGTGTACCCAGAGGAGCCAGCCATAAATACATCATCATTTTTCAGAGCATCTTCTATTCCATCTTCCATGTGAGTTCACACTTTGAACATTCCTTCTTGCAGGTTCTCTGTCATCAAGAGGGCCACTGTCCACAAAATTGTCCCTGATTGTCAGTTTAGTGCAAGGAAGGTTAAAGTACGAGTTTCAGAATTGTAATGTCTTCTCCCACTCCATACTCCTTCATGATACCACATGATCAGGTCTGGCTCTACCCTTTGTCATACCCCATCCTAGATTATGTCAGAAATTTAATTTGCTACAAGCAGGCCCGGACTGGGACAAAAAATAGGCCCGGGAATTTTAGAATGAGCAGCCCGGGGGGGGGGGGGGGGGAGTTCGCAGCGGCGGTTAATGATGGGATGTGGGGTTCCAGCACCTTGTACCTCTGGACCCCTTTACATTACACAGCATCCTGCAGCTCTGGACCCCTTTACATTACACAGCACCCTGCACCTCTGGGCCCCTTTACATTACACAGCACCCTGCACCTCTGGGCCCCTTTACATTACACAGCACCCTGCACCTCTGGACCCCTTTACATTACACAGCACCCTGCACCTCTGGACCCCTTTACATTACACAGCACCCTGCACCTCTGGACCCTTTTAGATTACACATCACCCTGCACCTCTTGACCCCTTTACATTACATAGCACCGCACCTCTGGCCCCCTTTACATTACACAGCCCCCCACAGTTTGTTACACAGACACCCCCTAACAGTTCTGGACCCCCTGCATGTTACACAGACCTCCCTACAGTACAGACCCCCCTCCCTACAGTACAGACCCCCCTCCCTACAGTACAGACCCCCCTCCCTACAGTACAGACCCCCTCCCTACAGTACAGACCCCCTCCCTAATACAGACCCCCTACATTACAGACCCCCTCCCTACAGTACAGACCCCCTCCCTACAGTACAGACCCCCTCCCTACAATACAGACCCCCCTACAATACAGACCCCCCTTACATTACAGACCCCCCTTACATTACAGACACCCCCCTACATTACAGAACCCCCTACATTTCAGACCCCCCTACATTTCAGACCCCCCCTACAATACTGCTCTGTGTTAGTTTTCTGCCACACATAGCGTTTTGCTTTTAGGCCAAAAAAGTTCAATCTGACTAGAGCACCTTCTTCCGCATATTTTCTGTGTCCCCCACATGGCTTCTCGCAAACTGCAAACAGGACTTCTTATGGCTTTCTTATGTCCAGATTTTTGGAGTGCATGACTAATGCCTTGTACACACGATCGGAATTTCCGATGGAAAAAGTCCAACGGACTTTTTCCATCGGATATTCCGACCATGTGTATGCCACATCGGACTTATTCCATCGGAAATTCCGAGGAATTCCGTCGGAGTTTAGATAGAGAACATGTTCCCTTTTACTCCGATGGAATTCTGTCGGAATTCCGAGGTGATTTTGGCCAGGCAAAAGTTCGACCATGTGTACGGGGCATTATAGTTGTCCTGTGGACAGATTCTCCCTCCTGAGCTGTGGATCTCTGCAGCTCCTCCAGAGTTACCATGGGCCTCTTGGCTGCTTCTCTGATTAATGCTCTTCTTGCCTGGCCTGTCGGTTTGGGTGGACGGCCATGTCTTGGTAGGTTATAGTTGCGCCATACTCTTTGCATTTTCAGATGATGGATTAAACCGTGCTCTGTGAGATGATCAAAGCTTAGGATATTTTTTAATAACCTAACCCTGATTTAAACTTCTCCGCAACTTTATCCCTGACTGGTCTGGTGTGTTCCTTGGCCTTCATGATGCTGTTTTTTCACTAAGGTTCTTTAAAAAGCCTATGAGGTCTTCGCAGAACAGCTGTATTTATACTGAGATTAAATTACACACAGGTGAACTCTATTTACTAATTTGGTGACTTCTGAAGGCAATTGGTTCCACTAGATTTTAGTTAGGGTTATCCGAGTAAAGGGGCCTGAATACAAATGCCCGCCACACTTTTCACATATTTATTTGTGAAGATTTTTTTAAATCATTTTATCATTTTCCTTTCACTTCACAATTATGTGCCACTTTGTGTTGGTCTATCACATAAAATCCCAATAAAATACATTTATATGTTTGGTTGTAACATGACAAAATGTGGAAAATTTCAAGGGGATGAATACTTTTTCAAGGTACTGTATACTCAGTGAAGTGATTGGCCTCAGGAGATGCATAGAGATGAAACAAATCCTCCTACATAAGTTGCACCAGTTTATCTGCAGTCTTCTCTCCTCTACATTCGTTGAAAGTCCAGAATTTATAAAGCCTGTCTGAGCTGTTAGAAAAAAGGGGGTGGGGAGCTGAAGTTACACACCCACTCCCTTTACACAGCACACAGGGACAGCGCTAAGGCTGTGTGGTGGAGATCCCTTCCCTGTCACCCTTTTATCTCGTAGACTGCATTCACACCTGAGCGTAGCGCTTCGAGCGTTTTTACCGGCGTTTTGTCGCGCGAATTTGCGCCCGTCGAAATGCTCATTGTCACGCTAAACGCTTGAATCAAGCGTTTCCATTACATTCTATGACTCCTAAAACGCCCAAATCTGCCCGATTCGCGCGACAAAAAAGGGTCCGGAACTTGTTTGAGCTTCAGGCGTTCGGCTTCAGGCGTTTTGGAGTGGAGATGTGAACCATCTCCATAGAGAATAATGTTTTTTTCCCCCTCTAGCGTTTTGTAGCTTCAGGCTACAAAACGTTCAGGTGTGAATGCAGCCTTAGTGTCAGGAAAGTTTGTCAGATGTAACTCATGCACATAGCAAAGGAACAAAGCAGCAGACAGAAATGACACACAGTGCTCTTAATTGGGCACTTATACACTATAGAGGGATATGCTTTGTTCATATGTCTGAGGTTTACTTTAAGCCTTACTGTAGTGGCTATATACCGGTATTCTTTATTTATTATCCACACTTTTTTTTTTTTTAGGAAACATGACATATTTAAATGAATATTTTTTTTCCATATGTAGCAAATATAAACTGAATAAAAAAATTAGTTGCGGTGTGCTTTAAAAATATATATAAGTGACACAAATAAACAAATTCATGAAAAACCACAACAAATTTGCATCGAACGATGCAAAGTGTAACTCTGAAAATAATTGTGCAAAATCATATACAAACATCAGATACTCAATCGCTTTAAATATATCAAATCATTAATATATATACATATACTTTTTGTGACAGACCCAACCAGGACAGGGGCTTTTGGAGGGGACTTCAGGGTGGCCTATTTCCCACTGACTTTGGGCCCTGGAATTTGAGGGAGCTACAAGCATTTAGGAAGATGTCCCGTTATATAATGCAAAAGGACATTATTACATTTAATAGTAAAAGAAGCCATGGTGGTCTCTGCCAGCTTGAAACTCAGTGAGCAGATATATGTGAAAAGAAAGCTGGTAATGAGCTTTGAACAGCCCTGGGTCTTCTTGAACACTGTTGCCGGACAGTCTGGGATCCCTGATTAATCAAAGCATTGTCTAGGTGTGAATTCCCATTATTAACTGAGTCACCTATTGTTTCCGTCTGTTGGCTAATTTGGCTAACTCTTGGAGGTTCTTATGATGGGATTAGCCTTGTGTCAACTTTAGCTCATTATCTAACCATTGTGTGATGTTTTGGGTAAATATTATGTGGTGATTGACCTACTTTTGAAGTGTATAAAACCCATATTTCTGTTCAATAAACAGTCATTCTTTTGGAGTTTACCTCAACATTTTGTCTGTCTACGATACTTGGGGTAAAGGGCTGGTATTAGCTCTTGGTCTGCTGGATAGGCTTGGAGTGCAGGAGGTACTGTTTGGTAGAAGCAAGCAAGCGGGGTGCCAAGGCGTTCCGTCACACTTTTGTTGTGAACAATGCAACTGTACATCAAATTCTATAAAGTGCAACCGTTATAAATAGTGCAAATAGTTTTTGATATTTAGAGTTAAGGTCTGTATCTCCTTTTCTTCTTTTTTTTTTTCCCTTTTTGTCAGGGATTGCCTCCCCAGAAATATGGCAGTATAAACCTCAGATGTTTTTGCCTTTTCCAATTCTAGCCAAAACTAGAAAGGTAAGATACTGTATGGGCTTATGAATGGAGGCCTCTGGGCTCCAGGACCCAGTACAGAACTTTAAAGCAAAACTAAACCCTCCTATCCTTTGCAGCCAAGGGAGCTTCTATCTTGGCTTATGTTTGATCTGCAGTTGCCAGGGTGCTCCACATGTAATCATTTTTGACAGCAGCCATTTCATGGCTTGCAGTTCGGTTGAGAACATAAGCGACTGTGACACACTTACCAACTTTTTGAGATAGGATCGTGGGACACCTATTAGCAAAAGTATGTTGGCATAGGACACACCCCCTGCCACGCCCCTTTAAAGGAGAATTAAACAAAACAAAATGATTAGTTAAACCCACAATTGCTTTTCTTTTTGCTTTTTTTACCACTACTAATTCTTTATACTGGCTTTTGAAATGTACAAATGCAGCAATTTAGAAATTGTATGAAAGGTTTAGCACTGGGAAATACTTTTTGAAAGAAAAAAAGTGCATTTTATAAACAATTATATAGATCAGGCTAAAATGAGGGACAAATGAGGAAGAAAGAGGGACAGAAGGACATTGCTCCAAATCAGGGACAGTCCCTCGTAATCAGGGACAGTTGGGAGCTATGGACTGTGATAGTTATCATTCACGGCATGCCTTGAATGTAACTGTTTTAAGAAACTGTTCGTTCTTTTGGCCTATCAGCTATAAATCTTGGGGCCCCTCACAATGTATATCAGACAATGTTAGCTTGGTGACACATACACACCATCCACAATCCAGGCCAGGTACTGCCATGTTTCACCTTAAGTATTGGGGGTACATCCCAAGCCCATTGAGAAACACTATTGTAAAATCTATGCTATAATGATATACTATAAACTGCATTATGTACAAGAATAGGGTTATGTCATTTTAATCTGATGTTATCTGCTGTTTTTTTTCTACAGTTGAGCTTTGTCCTGTCCCAGTTTCCTGTGTACTTCTTCCTCAACAAGTTCCTGAATACATATAACCACACGCTCTTCAACGTGCACGAATGTGGTAAGTGTGCAGGCTCATAGCAATATCATATACAAGGTTTGTGCACAAGCTAAAATGGAAAAAAATCATAAAAATAATTTTCATTTCCTTACCTGCTCTAGAAAACAGCAGCTGAAATACGTTGGGTAGAACTGTATATGTGTCGGGTAGGTCAGTGTATGTGTCGGGTAGGTCAGTGTATGTGTCAGGTAGGTCAGTGTATGTGTCAGGTAGGTCAATGTATGTTGCACAGTGCGTTCTGAGCAAAACACATTCCCGAACCCTGTATTCTGAGCACAACGCATTCCTGAACCCTGTATTCTGAGCAAAACACAATCCTGAACCCTGTATTCTATGCAAAACACATTCCTGGATCCTGTATTCTGAGCAAATCTTGCAAAATTGTACGTTTTTGGTCGCTTAGGGCTCATTCAGAGGGATGGATGATCAGTCCCATCTCCTGTACAGAGGCGCTGGTAAGTTTAATTTTGTGCTGGCACTTTGAAAGAAATAAGTTGGTTTTGTGTTACTGTTTGGGCACTCGGACTCAAAATGGTTCGCCATCACTGGCCTAGGTTCACATTGGTGCAATTTGACATGCGATTTGACATGGCAAATCAGCGGCAATGACGCCGCACCGATTCCCAAAAGTAGCTCTGGTACTACTTTTGGTGACTTTGGGGTGGGACTTGTATAAACATCAGTGCAGGAACCCACAAAGATGTCTCTGAAATCGCTCCCGAAGTCGGACTGACATGCGGGTATGAAATCGTGCGAGTTCAGCTGAACTTGCATGATTTCTAACCCGCTGTCAGTGTGACCCTAGACTTGTTTTGTTCTGCAGTACTATGATAAATGTGAGTAAAGAACTGAAAAGGTCAAGTGATATTTAAGCAGCCCATAGATGAAGCGATTTTCTTTCTTTCTACCATGGGTGGAAGGAAAGAAAATTGCTTGATTTTCCCATCAGCACAGTCAATGTTGAAGGGGGAACGCCTCCCGCATCGCTCTTGTATTCTGCTGGCGGAGGGGGCGTAGGGAGTATTCCTGGCCAATGGAACACAATGATTACTGCTAGTGGCTGTAGTCTCTGGCGGTAATCGCATGTAGAAAAGTTGTCTCCAAGTCGATCAATGGATCGACTTGGGTACAATCAGCCTGCCCATACATTGATCAAATCTTGGCCGAGCCCTGCTAAACCAGATGAATTTCAATCCATGTACAGTATGCCCAGCTTTACACTTATAAGAAATCCTGTGATTTATCATCAGGTGCCACATAAGCTGGCCATACACTGATCACATTTCATCCGGTTCAGCCGGAACCAGCTGAATTTCGATCAGTGTGTAGCAGTTCCCTCTCGAAAGAAGTTGATTGTTTTATCAACTTCTGCCAAACAGACAAGTAGGAAAACATCAGCAGAAGCCACTGTCAGAATAGAATATCCTGGCATGGGGTGATCCTCCATCCACATTGTTTGTGGAGAAAAAAAAAAACGTGTATGACCAGCTTTAGTGTTAATGTGACTGTCATAAATACATAAGAAAAGCTGTCATTTCAAAAAAGAAAGAATACAATTCTCAGGCAGAGAAAACACAACCAAAAGTCTCTCCAGAAACTGATGTTTGGCGCATTACAGTTACAAAGTTACAGTTGGGCCCCTCCTCCTCCCCCTCCTGCTGCCTTCTGGGACCTTTGTGTGTCCCAGAAGACATTGGGGCCATTAAGAAAAGTGCAGCGTGACTCGCACGTGCGTAGTAGGAAACCAGCAGTGAAGCCTTCAGGCTTCATTGCTGGTTTCCCTCAGTTGCAATGCCGGCGCCTGCACCCGAGCCGATGGGATCCTGGGATCTCTGGACAGGTAAGTGTCCTTATATTAAAAGTCAGCAGCTACATTATTAGCTGCTGACTTTTACTTTTTATTTTTAAATGCTGGAACTCTGCTTTAAGATCATGATTTACATATTACCAGAACTTGGAAAAATATAGGAGATTAAAATAAGTCCTTGCATTTTGAATGGATACTGATGGGTTCACATACCAACTTTTTGGAGCTCCCAGAAGGGAGATGTCTCCCAGCCACTTCTTCTGCAATAGGTAGAAGTTATGTCAGATACAACACAGGTTGACCCAAAGTTAAGTGAGTCTTATGCCGCGTACACACGACAGTTTTTCATGACGAGAAAAATGCAATTTTTTTATTTGGTCATTAAAAATGATCGTGTGTGGGCTCCAGAGCATTTTTCACGACGTGAAAAATGGGCATTCAAAATTTGGAACATGCTCTAATTTTTCTCGTAGTTTTTCAAAATCGCGCATGCTCAGAAGCAAGTGATGAGACGGGAGCGCTCATTCTGGTAAAACTAGCATTCGTAATGGAGATAGCACATTCGTCACGCTGTAACGGACTGAAGAGCACGAGGCTGAAAAGCATGAATCGTCTCTCACCAAACTTTACTAACACAAGGATCAGCAAAAGCAGCCGAGGGTGGCGCCATCCGAATGGAACTTCCCCTTTATAGTGCCGTCGTACATTTCGTACGTCACTGCGCTTTGCTCAAGCATTTTTTTTCATGATCGTTTGTAGGCAAGGCAGGCTTGAGAAGAATCACGTCGAGAAAAACGTCGTTTTTTTCAATGACATTAAAAACGGTCGTGTGGCATTAACAAAACGCGGCATTAGGTCTTAGATCCAGTGGAGTTAGAAAGTTAAAAACGAAGCTGGGAAACCCCTCATTTTTACAAATGACATATGATTAATAGCACCCGTGTCCTCACATTCCTACACCCAGTTTTGAGTGGATTTTGCTGACCCAAATTAAAAAATATATAGAACACCCTTCAAATAACAATATTTTGTTGTAGACATTTTTTCCTGGCAACTTTTGGATCTGAGTAATCCTTTTCATCTTTATAGGTGCTTCAATTCAACATGGAGTTCTCCCAAAGGGGTTCAACATCACTGTCCTTCACTCTCTACCCCCTAGTATCAGTCTCATCTATGTGGAAAGTGTTCTCATGGGGGCAGCACTTCTAGCTATGCTGCTGGTGAGCTCATGCATTTTTTTAACTTTTAAAATTTTCAGTGATTGTTTTTTTTTTTTTATAGCACAAAACCTTTGGCACACAAGTTTTCAGCAGAAATAAACTGACTACAAACTATTTTCCACTGACCTAAATCTCAACTTAACACTAACTGAAAACCTAAACCTTACTCCAAACCCTATCGTGAGGTTGGACCAATCCTGGTCGCCCGGTCATCATGATGACTGAAAAATATTTCCTCTTAACCATGATGACCTGCATTACTTGGCCTTGGCATTGGTTCCTGAGTCGATAATAGTACATTTGTTGGTGATATAGTGCTTTAATAACAAAGCTCCACCTCAGAATTCAGATGAGCTACTGTTTGTAGTGGTCTTCCTCTATTTTATGTGTAATATACTAGGATGCTCAACATTAGGGATGAGCTTTGAGTTCGAGTCGAACTCATGTTCGACTCGAACATTGCCTGTTCGCCCGTTCGCCGAACAGCGAACAAATTGGGGTGTTCGTGGCAAATTTGAAAAATCTATGGGAGAAATCTAAAGTGCTAATTATAAAGGCTTATATGCAAGTTATTGTCCTAAAAAGTGTTTGGGGACCCGGGTCCTGCCCCAGGGGACATGTATCAATGCAAAAAGAAGTTTTAAAAACGGCCGTTTTTTCGGGAGCAGTGATTTTAATAATGCTTAAAATGAAAAAATAAAAGTGAAATATTCCTTTAAATTTCGTACCTGGGGGTGTGTATGATATGCATGTGAAGTGGCACATGTTTCCCGTGCTTAGAACTGTCCCTGCAAAAAATGTCATTTTTGAAAGAAAAAATGTCATTTAAAACTCACTCGCGGCTATTAATGAATTGTCGGCTCCCGGCAATACATACAAAAGTCATTGATAAAAATAAAAAAAAAAGCGTGGGGGTTCCCCAGAATTCAATTACCAGGCCCTTCAGGTCTGGAATGGATATTAAGGGGAACCCCGCCGCAAATTTAAAAAAAATTGACGTGGGGTTCCCCCAAATATCCATTCCAGGCCCTTCAGATCTGGCATGGATTTTAAGGGGAACTCCACCCCAAATTAAAAAAAAAATGGCGTGGAGTCCCCCTAAAAATCCATACCAAACCCCTTATCCGAGCACGTAACCTGGCCGGCCGCAGGGGAAAAGGGGGGGACGAGAGAGCGCCCCCCCTCCCTCCTGAACCGTACCAGGCCACATGCCCTCAACATGGGGAGGATGTCCCCATGTTGATGGGGACAAGGGCCTCATCCCCACAACCCTTGCCCGGTGGTTGTGGGGGTCTGCGGGCGGAGGGCTTATCGGAATCTGGAAGACCCCTTTAACAAAGAGGACCCCCAGATCCCGGCCCCCCCCTATGTGAATTGGTAAGGGGTACATTGTACCTCTACCATTTCACGAAGAAAGCGTAAAAAAATGTTTAAAAAAAACACACAAACACCTTGAAAAAGTCCTTTATTTAAAAAAAAACAAAAACATTCCAGCGGTGAAATCCAGTGTCCCGCGGCGATCCCGATGTCCAGCGCTGTCCTTCATTGGTTGTGCCTGAGCGGACCTGATGGGGAACTCCCTCTCAGTATTTTAAATGTATAGACCCGCCTCTTCTAAAGTTCCCCATCAGGTCCGCTCAGCGGACCAGATGCGGAACATGAGAAGGGGTGGGCATATACATGTATTACCAAAGTGAGAGCAGTTCCCCATCAGGTCCGCCCCCTCGGTATGTCGTACCCGCCTACGTCATTGGCTTGAGTGGGGAACTTCCTTCACTGTGTAATTTAAATTTACATAGTGAAGGAAGTTCCCCGCTCAAGCCAATGACGTAGGCGGGTCCGACATACCGAGGGGGCGGACCTGATGGGGAACTGCTCTCACTTTGGTAATACATGTATAGACCCGCCCCTTTTCATGTTCCGCATCTGGTCCGCTGAGCGGACCTGATGGGGAACTTTAGAAGGGGCGGGTCTATACATTTAAAACACTGAGAGGGAGTTCCCCATCAGGTCTGCTCAGGCACAACCAATGAAGGACAGCGCTGGACATCGGGATCGCCGCGGGACACTGGATTTCACCGCTGGAATGTTTTTTTTTAAATAAAGGACTTTTTCAAGGTATTTGTGTGTGTTTTTTTAAACATTTTTGTACGCTTTCTTCGTGAAATGGTAGGGGTACAAGGTACCCCTTACCAATTCACATAGGGGGGGGCGGGATCTGGGGGTCCCCTTTGTTAAAGGGGTCTTCCAGATTCCGATAAGCCCCCCGCCCGCAGACCCCCACAACCACCGGGCAAGGGTTGTGGGGATGAGGCCCTTGTCCCCATCAACATGGGGACATCCTCCCCATGTTGAGGGCATGTGGCCTGGCCAGCCAGGTTGCGTGCTCGGATAAGGGGTCTGGTATGGATTTTTAGGGGGACTTCACGCCATTTTTTTTAAATTTGGGGTGGAGTTCCCCTTAAAATCCATGCCAGATCTGAAGGGCCTGGAATGGATATTTGGGGGAACCCCACGTCAATTTTTTTTTAAATTTGCGGCGGGGTTTCCCTTAATATCCATTCCAGACCTGAAGGGCCTGGTAATTGAATTCTGGGGAACCTCCACGCTTTTTTTTTTTTTTTTTTATCAATGACTTTTGAATTTATTGCCGGGAGCCGACAATTCATTAATAGCCGCGAGTGAGTTTTAAATGACTTTTTTTCTTTCAAAAATGACATTTTTTGCAGGGACAGTTCTAAGCACGGGAAACATGCGCCACTTCACATGCATATCATACACACCCCCCAGGTACGAAATTTAAAGGAATATTTCACTTTTATTTTTTCATTTTAAGCATTATTAAAATCACTGCTCCCGAAAAAACGGCCGTTTTAAAACTTTTTTTTGCATTGATACATGTCCCCTGGGGCAGGACCCAGGTCCCCAAACACTTTTTAGGACAATAACTTGCATATTAGCCTTTATAATTAACACTTTAGATTTCGAACGTTCGAGTCCATTGTATTTAATAGGGTTCTAAAATTCACACGAACATTTTGTCTGTTCGCAGGTTCTGGTGCGAACCGAACAGGGGGGTGTTCGGCTCATCCCTGCTCAACATCCTTCTGTGCTACACAAAGTACAGGAGAGTGCAAGTCAATACTTTGTAGAACTACCTTTTCGCTGCAATTACAGCTGCAAGTATTTTTGGGTATGACTTTGCACATCTAGAGTGTGACATTTTTGCCCATTTTTCTTTGCAAAATAGCTCAAGCTCTGTCAGATTGGATGTAAAATGTCTGTGAACAGTAATTTTCAAGTCTTGCCACAGATTCTCAATTGGATTTAGGTCTGGACTTTGACTGGGCCATTCTAACACATGAATATGCTTTGATCTAAACCATTCCATTGTAGCTCTGGCTGTATGTTTAGGGTCGTTGTCCTGCTGTAAAGTAAACCTCTGCCACAGTTTTAAGTCTTTTGCAGACTCTAGCAGGGTTTCTCCTGTATTTGGCTCCATCCATTAGCCCATCAACTCTGATCTGTCCCTGCTGAAGAAAAGCATCCCCACAACATAATGCTGCCACCACCTTGTTTCATGGTGGGGATTGTGTGTTCAGGGTGATGTGCAGTGTTTGGTTTTCTGCCACACATAGCGTTTTGCTTTTAGGCCAAAAAAGTTCAATCTGACTAGAGCACCTTCTTCCGCATATTTGCTGTGTCCCCCACATGGCTTCTTGCAAACTGCAAACAGGACTTCTTATGGCTTTCTTATGTCCAGATTTTTGGAGTGCATGACTAATGCCTTGTACACACGATCGGAATTTCCGATGGAAAAAGTCCAAAAAGTAAAACTTTGGTCCCATCTGACCAGAGCAACTTCTTCCACGTTTACTGTGTCCCCCACATGGCTTTTCGCAAACTGCAAACGGGACTTCTTATGGCTTTCTTTCAACAATGGCTTTCTTCTTGCCACTCTTCCATAAAGACCAGATTTGTGGAGTGCACGAATAATAGTTGTACTGTGGACAGATTCTCCCACCTGAGCTGTGGATCTCTGCAGCTCAGGTTACCTGGGCCTCTTGGCTGCTTCTCTGATTAATGCTCTCCTTGCCTGGCCCGTCGGTTTGGGTGGACAGCTATGTCTTGGTAGGTTTAAGCCCCGTACACACGATCGGATAACCTATGGATTTTCGTCCGATGGATTTATCCATCGTAAATCCGATGAAACTGTTTTTCATCAGTCTTGGCCACACACCATCAGTCAAAAAACCGACCGTTCCAAACGCGGTGACGTAAAACACTCCGATGAGCCGAGAAAAATGAAGTTTAATGCTTCTGAGCATGCGTCGACTTGATTCTGAGCATGCGTGGGTTTTTTAACCGATGGACTTGCCCATAGACGATCGGAAATTCCCATCGTTTTTTTATCCATCGGAAAATTTTAAAACAAGTTCTATTTTTTACAACCGATGGAAAAAAGACCGATGGGTACCATACACGATCGGTTGGTATGATGAAAACCATCCATCGGACAGTTTTCATCAGTCAAACCGATCATGTGTACGGGGCTTTACAGTTGTGCCATACTCTTTCCATTTTCGAATGATGGATTGAACAGTACTCCGTGAGATGTGCAAAGCTTGGGATATTCACAGAAAAGCTGTATTTATTCTGAGATTAAATTATACACAGGTGGACTCTATTTACTAATTAGTTGATTTCTGAAGGCAATTGGTTCCACTTGATTTTAATTAGCGGTATCAGAGTAAAGGAGGCTGAATACAAATGAACACCACACTTTTCAGATATTTGTAAAAAAAATTGAAACCATTTATTATTTTCCTTCCACTTCACAAACAATCATGTGCCACTTTGTATTGGTCTATAACATAAAATCCCAATAAAAAAAGTAGCAGTACCCCCGTAGGGTCTTTTGAGTTATGTGGCCCACCTGTCGCCCTGCCCAACCTGGCACTCACTTCCAGACGCTCCAAGACAATGAAAAGTCCATCAGCCTTGGTTTTTTTTTTGTAGTTTATTGAGGGAGTAGAACTTGGGTGGGGTTAGGGAATTTATTGGATGCCCAGAAAATATTCTTACATGGCTTGGGACAATTTAGATACCCTCCTCCTACACAACACTTGCTCCGTTTCCCTCCAGCACAGTTCTTCAAGCGCAGCTAGCACATGGTTAGTCCTGACACTGGTTTCAGCCAGACCTCAGCAACAGTACCTTATTGCAGGCAGGGGTCGTGGGCCCCTATGGTGTAGCAAACAAAGTTCTGGTGCTAGCTGCCCTCTTTGGTGGACTACTGCTCCCAGTCAGTCCTCTTCAGACCCTGACAGCCCTCCTGACTGCAGCTGCCTGTTTTTACTGCCCATGACACCATGGTCCTTACTGGCTCTACATCCATCTCAGATTGCATCCTCCCAATCTGCTCCAGCATGCCTCCCCAGCATTCCTGGCTGTGTGTCACTCACCAACACCTGGTGGATCCCTCCTGGAGAATTGCCCGGCAGTATTCCCCACTGTCCTCTCATGCTCCTGTTAAGTACTTGGGTTGTATGGGATTCCAGTTCAGCTCCGAGCCCCTTGCCCAAGGACACCCCCCAGAGTAGGGGGCTTCCTCAAAGCCCCCGACAGCCTAATACTCCATCTCCAGTTCTTCCACCCGAACAACTCCTCCCCAGCTGGACTGACCCTGGGTATTTAAGGAGGCCTGCCCCCGGCCAATCCAGGTTGGGGATTGGTCAGGGCTCCTTACAATACCCCAGGCAGCTCCACACTTCTCCCCCTCCTTCCTTCTAGAAGCAGAAGGGAGGTAACTGAAAGATGATGCTATCTGTGAGTCACCAGCCTACTCTAGGCCACTCCCAGCCCACAGATCAAAACAAACAGGCCTAGCTTTTAGCTATTCCTGCCTAAATTTACCTGCTCTTCTCAAAAATCTCACTCTAGCACCTACACTAGGTAGAGGGTGCTACAAATACATTTCCATTTTTGGTGGAACATGACAAAATGTGGAAAATTTCAAGGGGTATGAATGCTTTTTTAAGGCATTGTGTATATATAGATGTTTTGGAGGGATGTGTATTTTTGGACTGTTGTTGGGGAGAAGAGGGGAGCTGTTGTATTGAGTAATTCAGTCGAGGTAGGAATTGATCTACAGAAGTACATTTAAATATAGGAAGTGTTAGAGTATATCATAACTCTGTGCTACTAAGCAGGAAAAACATGTTACAAGCAAATCAGGCTAACCACCTGTGTATACAGTACCAAACCACTGCACCTACTCATTGGAATCTTTGGAAAATGGCAGAGTAAGTGGGTTGGTGGTGCTTAGCTTTGGGAGAGTCTTAGTCCCAAAGTTGTGTAGCGGGTGTCAAATTTAGAGGGGCGTATCTGGGCCATAGATGGCCCAGATACATTGATTTTTGGGATTTATGGACACTTTGGAGTGTGGGAGGTATGAATGGTGTCATGTTCCCTGCGGTCCCTAGGTGGCGCTGTCACCCGGGACCGGGGTTGAACTGCCACTCTAGCGCCATGCCCTTTGTGTCCTCTCGCGGCAGTAGTACGGCGGGGCGTGAACCCGCTGTGCCTGCTGGGAGAGGATATAAAGGGGACGGAAATCTTGCGCACGAGGTCCATTCCCCAGGCATCTTCAGCCTGGGGGCTGCTGCGGTTCGTCTGTGCCCAGGCGCCCTTGGCCTGGGCGCGTGGAGTCGAGTTCCATCCCAGGCACCTTCAGCCTGGGGTGAGGTACTTTACAAGGAGGCCTAGGGCCCGGTACCTTAGACTGGGTCCCGCAAGGGAGAAGCATTCCTAAGGTGCCCCCGGTATTGGGTGCCTGAATCCAGGGCGTAAGGGACCAGAGACGTGACCCTCCCGTAGAGCCGGTGCAGCATTTGGCCGGTGCCGGTGTGGGCCTCTGATGACCATCCGGATGGATGTGTTCCCCTGACAGGGATCGTTTGTCCTAACGGAGGTATTTCATGTTCTTATGGTCTGTGGCAGAGACCCATCTTCATCAGGTCAGTGGCAGGCCTCCTCTAAGGCCTGTGGCAGAGGCCTCAACGTTCACCCAGGTCAGTGGCAGGGACCAAATTCACAGTCGGTGGCAGCGACTGTGCGCCAAGCCTGTTTGCACTAAACGGAACAGGCGAGACTTTATTCACTGAGTGTGCCTGGACCTACTCTTTCCCACACCCTGTCTGTTCTTTTAAAGTTCAACCAGCCTACCTATTGATCAAAGCAAATAAAACAGTGTTGGACTTTTTATGGTGTGGAACTCGTGTTACTGGAAGCTAAGTGTCCCTGTTTGTGACAGTGACAATCATTCTCCACGTGAGGCTCCGGCCTAAAACGCAGACCCGAGGGTAAACGGTTTTGCTCATATCTCTGCATACTACATCAGAGAGCCGAGCTAGTGGTGTACATCTTCCCCCAGATACCCCTAGACGAGTCATACAGCCATAAAGAGAGGGGAGAAGGCGGGTGAGGGCGCTACAGTTGTAATAAAGAAATGACAGGTTAAGAGGACTCACAGATGGACATTTTCTGGCTAACTGGCAATTATGGTGTCTGCTCTTAGGGGGTGAAAAAATTACCGGTATATGGAATTCAGGAGCCAGTCTGTCCAATCAAAAAATTTTGGGAGCCAACTCTATTGACGAGGAATAGAGGAAACCTCAAAAAAAATGTATTTTCTTAAGGAACATTGGCTACAGGGTCCTGGGATTTGTCCAGCCCTGTCTTAAGCCCTGTACACATGGCTGAGAATCCCGTCAGGAAAAAAACGTTGTTTTGCTGACGAGATTCCTGGCAAGCTTTTCTTGCCAAGCCGTGCATACAGATGGCCATTCAAAAGAACCGCCGTTCTTTTGAATGGCAAGAACGCGGTGACGTCATCGACTATGACAAGCATGCGCTCGTCACATTCAATGCCATCGCCGCCATCTTGCTTCATCCTACACTACCCTTGTAAGCTACCGCGCATGCGTCAAAGTCTCATCGAGCATGCGTGGGCTTACTGGAGGACAGGTAAGCTTGTAGCCGCATACACACACACAGTTTTCTCGTTGGGAAACAGGCCGTCGAGAATCCCAACGAGAAAATAGAGAGAAGGTTCTCTGGTTTTTTTTTTGTCGAGATTCCTGGCAGTTTTCTCGACGAGAAAACATACACACGACCGGTTTTCTCTGCAAAAAGCTCTGCCAGCAGTTTTCTTGCCGAGAAAACCGGCCGTGTGTATGAGGCTTAAGGACTTCTGCTGGAAGATGAAAGAAGTTCAGGAAGGGTAATTAGTGGGCATATAAGGGGCAGATGGTTGGTACAGGATTGTGGAGGGCATTATACTGTAAATGAAAGGAGGGTGTTTGATATTTTGCATTTACTTCTATATATTTTTCCCTACCCAGTTCTTGGTTCTCTGTGGCTCTGCATATCGCCCAACTGAGGAGATTGACCTTCGCAGCATAGGCTGGGGGAACATCTTTCAATTACCCTTCAAGCACTTTAGAGATTACCGCTTGCGCTGCCTAGCTCCATACTTCCTATACAGCGGGTTTGAAGTCTTGTTTGCCTGCACAGGCTTTGTGCTGGTGAGTGATATTAGCCTAGACAAATGATAAGACCTGTATGTGTGCATACATTATATACTTTAAACATGTATAAATAGTATAGTGTGATTGGGTGTCTGCTTGCCATCATAGATGTGACATAGTTTCAGCTGATGGAGTCAATTCGCAACTTCAGTTCATGGGTTGCTTATGGTAAACCTACAACAAACTTGGGCAATTCAGAGTAGATACACAGATATTGTATATGCAGCTGAAGTTACTGTATACTGTAATGTGGTATTTCTGACCAAAATTTGTATTTAACAGCAAAAGTCAAGATTTTTTTATGCAACTTCATCTGCTTCTATCTCTGTACCTACTGATAAATGTCCTGTTTTTCATGTTCTCTTTGTAGTTTGCACTATAAATAATCTTGTATTTCTTATTTCTGCAGTGCTATGGAGTGTGCTCCCTCGGCTTAGAAAAGCTTCCATATTTAATCACAGTGTATGGGTTATCAGCCTCTGTCTTCTCCACCCTCGCCCTGTGTTTCCTTCACCTACCACGCCAAATCCCCCTGACTGGGGGTGCCATAGTGCACATGTGCATCCTGATTGCCTTGATGTTTTGGAGTCCACAACCCAAGCTGCAAACTCAGGGACCTGCGCTTTATGTGATAGCAGTGCTGTGGGGTTTGGGCAGCGCCCTGAATAAGACCGGCCTCAGCAGTGAGTGATATGTTGGGGTAATAGTATGGGTGTTGGGGTGCGGCGGGTGTAATGTTGTTCCCTAACCAACTAGAATTTACTAAAATATGATTTGTGATGGATGCTACGGCTTATTATTTTTTTTTACATTGCCTGGCTGAATAAGCCTGATACATTCAGTAATATCCTGCAAACAGACACCATACGCCCATAAACCTTGTGTTAGATAGATTTAATTGTCTTCAGCAGAGTGAACTTTACTTAGCTCTTTATCAAATGAAACACGGTTCACAGCTGTGTATTAAAATACAATGTTTATTTCAGATCAAGGTGTTTTAGAATGGTACAGGCACTTATCTGATTGATCTCCAGTTGGGGGTAAGGCAGGGTCATGTGTCTTGTTGGCTTCCAATGAATAATGGCCAAAATGGCACAAACCCTCTTTCCCCAACTATGGAATGGCAAGCACGAGCAACAAGACTTGGAACTTGTAACCTGTAATCATGAGATCAGGACCATTCAGGCTGATTCTACATACAGTAATTTATTTATGGCCTCTAACTGGCAAACTTCAGTTACTGTTAGACCTTTGCATATGGGTATAGCTGTCATCATAATTTTTTTTTATTGATCTTCACGGTCTTCTCTCCAGTTTTAATAGGGATGTTCTATGAAGATAAAGAACGTCAGGACTTTGTATTTACCATTTACCACTGGCTCCAAGCTTTCGCCATATTTATTGTCTACTTGTGGGCAGAGCTGCCAATGATGGTAAGAAAATCTAATTTACATTTTACATACTATATTTCTTTTAAAAATATTCTGTTTTCATTATTTTTACTTGTATAGGTTACACATAACTTTGCTTAGCATGATGTGTCTAAATGAAATGTAAAGCAGTTTGTATGCATTTTCCTTCATATGATTAGTGTTAAAAAAAATAGTTTTAACAAATCATTTTCTTTTTCGCTAATTTTGAAAGTATATACAGTACCTTTGCATTTATTTGAGTTGAGGACAGGGCTTAAGGACATTTCTAATATGATACACTGGGCTGGCTTCTATGAGTGGAAGTACTTTACCATTTAGGCATTGATCAAAGTAGGACCCATGTTATGAAGTTACCTGCTTTCTGTTCAGACCTGTGATCACTGGACCTGGCAGAGGGATATCTTCCAGCCTCAGCTTTTTTGCAGCTTTGAGATGTCATAAGAACAGATGCTGAGAGCCTCAAAGGTAGGTGAGGTGAAAAGGTGTAAAAAATAAACCATCAATCACCGTGGCACCATGGTCTACTTTGCATATTAGACTTTCTTCAGCCCATGAAAATCTACCACCTGGTTCTCTTTGCCCCTTGGGCAAGGCTTCCCAGTCCCTACTACCACTTTACTTATTTAGCAAATAGAAAGTGTTTTCTCTAAAATTGTAGATGCACTTTACAAAACTGTATCCTATTAAAATCCCTGTTTCTTTCATCATAGGCCAAACTTGGGATTATGCTTGCCTCCGCTTTAATTTCTGTCCTTTCCTATCTCTGGATGGAGCGTAAACTTAGCTCTAGTTGTAGGCCCCGCATCCCCAAGATCCCTGCCCCTCGCCACAAGATGAAGGGTTACCGCTACTTGGAAGAAGAAAACTCTGACGAGTCAGAATCGGAGGAGGGGAATGAAAGTGGTGAGAGTGAGAGATCTGGAAGTGAAGCGGAAAATGATAAAGAAGAGCAACCAGCTCGAGCCCGGAGGAGGCGCAGGAATGAAGAACACTGCTATGAGCAGGCAGTAGAGGAGGAGTAATGCAGGAGGAGGAGTAACCATTTCCACAATATAAAAAAAAAACAAAAAGGAGAATACAATTGGTTGGGGTGGACATCAGACAGTTCTTTCTCCAAAACATAAATGAGGCCCTCGTTCTTTTAAGCAGCCCTATACTCTGTTATAACATCAATCTTTTTTTAATACCACCCCCCCCCCACCCCTTTGATGCCTCAATGGCCAGTGGTGCATTCCTTTGGCAGAGCATAGATAGTTATTATTAGGCCATCTAAAGTACTGCAGTTTTCACTCAAGTATTTGTGGGGCATTTGTAGTCATTTGAGTAAAAAAAACGAAAAAATATATAAAGCAGGATTTATGTGCAGGGGGTGCTAAGGCAGAGGCAGCCAATTACTGTCTGCACATAGGTCCCACCCTGTGCCATGACCTAGTGCTGGATGTAACACCGTGAACAGTGTCAAGCCCAGGCCCCTGTCAGTAGGAATTGTAGGTGTCGTGTGGGTAGATTCATGTAGAAACTTAAGAGGTTGAAACTAGATTAGTGGTTTTAGGTCAGTTCTAGTGCCGACTTACTAGTTACTGCCACTCAACAACCTTATTTATCAAAGAACCATCGTCTCTGAGGGATTTTGACTTACTTTGTGTAATTTTATGGTACGACTCCATCTCAGCCAATTTTTCTTTTGATGAATGATCATAACAACCAGTTAGAACTTGCTTTGCAATCTTCTGTAGTATGGTAGAATTAAAAGGAACTTCTTATTTCTTCATAAATGTGGCCTGTTGTCTAGTTTCTATACACCAGAGGAGAGCCAAGGGTCATTCCATCAAAGGTGATAACGTGCTTATGGGTAAAGCCTGTGGACTGATTCAGCTGTTCTTGACTTTTATCTGTTAGAGGCTCCACTGGTTACATTTTGACACCATAGTTCATGGCCATGTAGCTGTCCGCCTTGGATTTTTGTGTGTGCCCACCTATCGTTGGGTGTCCTACCCCACTTTTTATGTTATTCATAATGTAAAACAAATTCAGATTGGAACAGGGAGAGTGAAAGGGTGGACTAGTTCTTGTCCCCATTACTGCCCCAGAGATGCTAATCAGAAATTCTCCACAACAAAGCCTGTCAAGGCAGATACAGGGCTGGAGCATAGAGAAGTGATTTTCTCATAGGTTTTACATGGTGCCACAGATCACACGACCAATTGCTGGAAGTACATGGGAAAGCACTGCTGTACTTCCCTGCTCATTTCTGATGTGGAGAATATTTTGATTGCCCCCTGGTTTGGCCTACATAGGCCAATTGTGTTACTTGTGGGATAACAAGGAAAGGGGAGGAGGTTTCTACAATTTTCCTTGGGGCCCAGGTATTTTCATCTATTGTATTTGCAATTCAGCCAGATCCCTTTTCAGACACTAAGAGGGTTTTTGCCTTACTTTGTGTCATTTTATGGTACCGCACCATCTCAGCCAATTAAATTTTTGGTGAACATATCTAAACACACGTATGATATGCAAACCTAATAAGTGCCAATATTAAAGCGGGATTCCACCCGCAATTTTTTTTTTTTTTAAAAGTCAGCAGCTACAAACACTGTAGCTGCTGACTTTTAATAAGGACACTTACCTGTCCTACTCGCCCACGATGTCGGTCTCCTGAGGCCGATCCCTCGATCCTGGCAGCTCCCGGCGCCGCCATCCTCACTAAGGGAAACAGGCAGTGAAGCCTTGCGGCTTCACTGCCCGTTTTCTACTGTGCATGCGCGAGTCTCGCAGTGTTTTCTAAATGGGCAGCTGCTCTCTGGGATACACACAGTTCCCAGAAGGCAGCGCGCCCCATTCCCCAGAAGACACTGCGAGTAGGACGAGGAAGAAGACCTGCCAAGGACTAGGGAGAGGCAGATTAGGAACATCCGCATAGCAACCGCCTTTTCTGGTGAGTAAAAAATGTTTTGTTTTTTTCTATATTTTTTTTCTATTTTTTTTTTTGCAGGATTTTTGTGTATTTTTTATTTTTAGGGTGGAACTCCACTTTAAGCGATTCATTATGTTCTGTGGCTGCAGCAAAATATTAGGGCCTGTGTCAATGGTGTTTTGTTTGCTTAAGGCAGGTTTTGTATTCCCATACAAGTCTATAAAGAGTGCAAAACCTGCTTAATGCAGGTCAAAAGGAGATCAACAAACCGCTCAAATGCAACAGCTCAAAGTCTGTTAACACAGGCCCTAAAGCTGGACATACACTGTTTGAAGTTTGACGGGTTCCAAAAGAACTGGCTGAAATTCTCTTAGTGGATGGCACGGTTGGTTCTCTCACACCCGATTGATTGAAAAATTGAAGGAGCTGGGCAAAAAATTGTCAGTCAAACAGTGGCTGCCTCCAATCATCGCTGGTGCCGGCTGTCAGAATACAATAGCAGCAGCAGGGGGATTACATTTTTTTAGCTTGCCGGAAAAAGGAAAGAAATCCAATTGTATATGACCAGCTTTAGGGTTAGTATCTGATAAGGTAGGTAATTGGTTTGTTGCTGATAACTGACCTCCCCCTTATCAGAGAAGCTTATACTCGTCAAGCACCACCAGCTACTGAACTGTAAACTGGCAAATTACTTACTGTTATTCTTGGTAAGATATATACCTAACTGTGGCTAATATTGCTGTATGGAATGAAGGTCAACGTTTTCAAGTTTTTTTTTTAGTGTTGAATTTTTGCCCAATTTTAAATGCAATATTGGCACTTTGGTCAATGAAACGCCTAATGGGTAATAAGCAATCTGAGTTCTGGGGTTTAGGTTACACATAAGTGTTAAGTTTCAGGGATATCAAGGTTTAAGCACAATTCCAGACAATAATTATATTGTTTTCAATACAGTGGGGATTGGAGACCCTGTTTGGTTTTTATTGTCGCCTGTGTTCCTTTTGATAAGATTTCCCTTAGTTTGTCAGGACAGGAAGTAAGAGGAGATCTTTTATTGCTGTCTGTACCTCCCCTTTTTCTGGTGACTCATTTCTAATCACAGGATGAGGAAGGGAGGGGCAAAATCCCCCCCCGATAGGGTAAAAGACAGAGGTATAAACTTCAAATATAGGAGTTAGGATTTAAGTATCAGATTTTTTGAGGGCTAAATACTTTTCAGTTGTGATAATTTTGTTTTTTAAGCATAATAAAATAGTTGACACCAAAACGAATGTTCTAAAAGCATCAAGCCAAATTTATCCAAAAAAACGCTTTTCTGTATTTGGAACCAGTTGTTACCACACCTCTACACAGCCCAAATTGGTCACAAGACTTGCTTTCGTGAGGATGTGTATGACCGATTTCAATTACTGGAAGGCAAGGCGTGATTAGGTAGAACACATAGCTCAGGTCTATGTTGGGAGGTGAGGCAGAAGCCATGGAGAGGGAAGTCCTTGCTGAACCGGCCGATTTTCGATCCATCTACGGCCAGCTTAGGATAGTCTAATTTTCGGTAGTGATGAGTCTTGTATAAGTCTTTAAAGTGTATTTTCCTTAAAGAATCCCTTTTTGGGGGTTAATTTTTGTGTGGATCTGCCTTTTATTAATATGACCTGAGGAATGTTCAATTTTTGTTATATATGTATAGTCTAGAAATGTTGTATATAAAGTAGATTGCTACTTACTGTATTTGTTAACTGTGTATTTTTTTGATATAAATGAGGTTGGTTTTATATATTATGCTTTGGACTTCTTAAAAAAAACTGAATAGATAAAAGTTAATTACTTCATCTCTTGCTTCTAATTAGGTGCATCTGAAATCTTGATGGTACCACTGGGTTAAGGATTAAGTAGGACAAAATACTCAGTTCCAGTCCTTACATAAACATGATCACTTTGTCCATTTAAGTATCTATGCAATAGATGCCTCATATAGCCATGAGATTTAAATCTTTTTTTTTAACATTTCAAGTTTATTGAGAACAGATAGAGATGAAATACAAAGCATGACTTTCGCAGATGCAACTGCATTTGTGATAAACTTGTGCATACTGAAAGCAAATCATAGTGAATTAGAATATCAGTGACCACTAAATAAATCTCCGGATGTTGAACTAGCACGTATGCCAAGTAAAGTACCCATCAAAGAACCATCCCACGAGTCATTGTAGCCACCAAAGGAGGTGGGCAACGTGAGATATTGGAAGTGTTTACGTGTGAGCTAGGTCGTGGTCGACTTGCAACAATTATCAATAGCATCTGTATTCTCAGCAGGAACATAGACAGCATAGTGGATATTGTATTTAAAACCAAAAAAAAAAAAAGGAGTAACTGAAAAGAAGGAAAAGGGGGTTGGCCAGGGCCCTGGCCAGAAAGAAAAGGTAGAGGTAAAGGAAAAGAACCGGCTCCAGAGGTGTCGCTGCACACCAGTGTAGGGAGACAGAGACGAGGGGCACTCAAAGTACCCCTACCCTGTCTCCATGTGGGGGGTGTCGGTAGGTGGGTCAAGTATGATTTCCGCATAGGCAGCCGAGTATCTGAACATCAGCCAGGGTTGCCAAGTAGTGCGGAATTTCTCAACAGCATCAGTGGTTTGAGTCAGAGTTTCCTCCATTTCATAGACATCTGAAACCCTTTTCAGCCATTCAGCAATGGACGGAACCCTCTGTGATCTCCAGTACAGTGGGATCAGGGACTTAGCCGCATTGAGCAAATGTCTCGTTAAGGAGTTTTTGTATCTCCTCAGAGATACATTCGTGACGTGAAGCAGGCAAGTGGCCGCGTTCAACAAAATTTTTGTTTCTGTGATTTGTAAGATTAACTGCTTAACCTCGTCCCAAAATTGAGTGATCCGTGGGCATTGCCACCATATGTGGAGCAAAGTGCCCATGCCTTGGTGACATCTCCAGCAGGTAGCTGGAATCTGAGGGTTCCATCCATGCATCTTGGCTGGGGTATTGTACCAATGTGTCATCAGTTTGTATGCAGTTTCCTGTGTTTTAGTACTTATAGAGCATTTATGAGTCAATATGCAGGCATTCCTCCACTGTCCAGGGGAAATTTCCATCCGAAGCTCCTCCGCCCATCTCACTCTGAGTTTATCCGTAGTCGTGTGTTTCAAATCTTGTAGCCAAGCGTAACTCAATGAGGTGGATCTCATGGTTGTGTTTCCCGACTCACAGATCGATTCGAAGGGTGCAAGGGGTCTGTATAGTTTGCCTTTGTTCCTGTCAGGCCCACTTCCCAGGTAGCTACGCAGTTGGAAGTAGGCCCAAAGGGGCATGTGGGGTAGCTGAGCATCAATCTTAAGCTCCGTCCAAGTCTTCACACCCCCCTCCGTAAGGCACTCGCCCATTAACAGAGGATTTTGTCGAGTCTGGGGGTGGAATTGGGGGTATTCAAGCCTGGGATGAAGTCCGGGTTATCTTTTAGTGGTGTCAAGGGGCTCGGTTGTGAGGAGAAGTGTAGGTTTTGGGTTAGATTATAAAAGATTCTCAGCGTGCAGCCCGTAAGGGGGTGTTGTCTGAGACTGAGCGGAAGGCTATTCCAGGGAATCCACGGGGAGAACCTCAATGGAATAGGGCATAAAGCATCTTCCAGGGAGACCCAGTCCTTGGCTGAACTATGGCAGTGCCAGTCAATAATTCTCGTCAGGTGGGTGGCTTGGTGGTAAGCTCTAAAGTCCGGGATCCCCATTCCTCCCTGTGCCTTAGGTTTCATCAGAAACGAAAAACTAATCCTGGGCCTTAGAGAATTCCATAAGAATCTCAGAAGGGCAGTCTTAAGTGAAGTAAAAAAGGAAGCTGGTATCTGGATTGGAAGAGCATGTAGGAGGTAGAGCAGTCTGGGGAGGACAGTCATCTTAATTATGGCCGCTCGACCAAACCATGAGAAGTATCCCGACTGCCATCTGAGTAGGTCTGCCCTAACCTTCCCAAGAAACTCAGGGAAATTACTGCTAAACATGTCCCCTAGTCTGGGGGTGAGCCTGATCCCCAAATATTTTAGGGCTTTCAATTCCCATCTGAAGGGGGCGGCTGCCTTCACTTGTTCTAGCAAACGTCCAGGAAGTGAAACATTCAGGGCTTCTGACTTGGAGTAGTTTACCTTTAGGTTAGAAACATAGCCATATGTAGCAAATTCTTGCATTAAGTTTGGCAAGGAAATTAGTGGGTTGGATAAAAAGAAAGTAAATCATCCGCATATGCGGCTACTTTGTACTCCTTGGACGACACTCTGAAGCCCCGAATGTCTGTGTTTGCCCTGACAATTCTGAGGAAAGGCTCAAGAGTCAAAATGAATAGGAGGGGGGACAGGGGGCAGCCCTGTCTCGTGCCGTTCATTATCCGGACTACCTCCGAGATGGATCCATTAATTTTTAATCTAGCCGTTGGGGAATCGTAGAGAGCAGAGATCCTGGCCATCATGCGAGGCCCCAGGCCTATCTTTGAGCAAGTAGCGAGCATGAAGTCCCAGGCCACACGGTCGAAGGCCCTCTCCGCATCCGTGGACAGGAGAAGGCCCTCAATTTTCCCCGTGGAAGCCGCATGGGTCAATAGTGTTGCTTTGATCACGTTGTCCTTAGCCTCTCGCCCAGGCATGAAACCCACCTGATCCAAGTCAATTAGGCTCGATAGCATGGGGCTCAATCTGGAGGCCAGGATCTTTGCGTATAGTTTGACGTCTAAGTTTAATAGTGAAATCGGGCGGTAGCTAGCACACTCTGCTGGGTCCTTGCCCTGTTTGTGAATGACCGTGATATGGGCCGAAAGAAAGTCCGACGCGATCTGTTTGGGTTCGGATAGTGAGTTCAACGCTGTCGTGAGCGGGGTCACTAAGAGTCGGGAGAAAGTTTTATAGTAAATGGAGGTGTATCCATCCGGGCCTGGGCTTTTGCCTGACTTCAACTGTTTAATAGCAAGTTCGACCTCAGCCGAAGTGATTGGTTCCTCTAGGAGAGCAATGTCCGGATCAGAGAGAGCCAGCATTCCACTTTTATTTAGATAGGGAGCGATAGGGCACAGATTATCAGAAACTATCTCCCCCTTTTTGTGTTGGGAAGGCAGGTTGTATAGCTTCGTATAGAAGTCATGGAAGTGTTGTGCTATCGTCTCCGTGGCAACGTCTATCTTGCCCTCAGGGCCCCTAATGCCAGAAATCAGATTTCTGGAATTCCGCTCTCTCAAAGCTCTCGCTAAGCTCTTACTAGATTTGTCCCCAAACTCATAGTAGATCCGTTTTTGAAAGAACAAAAGTCTCCTTGCTCTATTGTCAAAAAGTTGTTGTAGGTTTTTCCTGAGAACTAGGAGGTCGGCCGCCGTGGTCGTACACAGGGACTGTTTGTGGAGGCATTCTAACCGTTTTATTTTTTCCGTTAGTTTGATTATTTGTTCCTCCCTTTCTTTCTTGCGCATTGCTCCCAGTTTAATGAGTTCCCCTCTCAAGGTGCATTTGTGGGCCTCCCATATTATGAGCGGATCCATGTTTGGGGTGGAGTTCCGCTGAAAGAAGTCTTTAATGTATGCGGTCAAATTCGTTGATAGGTGTGGGTCAGTCAAAAGGGATGCGTTTAATCGCCATGTCTGTGGGCGCGGCGAGGGAGCGTCCACATGTAGGGATAATGAGATCGGGGCGTGGTCCGAGAAAGATTTAATGCCTATGTGTGTCTCGATAACCCGGGACAAGTCTCGCTGGGATATGAAAAGGTAGTCAATGCGGGAGTGTCTATTATGAGGGGGCGAAAAGAACGTGAAGTCTCGCCCGTCTGGGTGTTCAAACCGCCACGTGTCTACAAGTTGTAGTTTTTGCAGTAAGGTCTTGATCCGTTTAAGGATCCTGTATGTGATGCAGGTCTTTCCGTTGGAGGCGTCTACCGTCGGGTTGAGAGGTACATTAAAGTCGCCCCCTAAAACTAGGCAGCCTGACGTAAACCCCAGGAGGTCCTGCACAATACGTTGGCAGAAAGTAGCGTGAGATTTGTTCGGGCAATAAACATTGGCCAATGTCAATGGCGCGTTATTGTACAGACCCTTCAGGAAAACATATCTGCCTTTGGGGTCTATTAGTGATTCCTGTAAGGTAAACGGGGCGTTCTTGCTAATCAGGGTAGTGACCCCTTTAGTCTTGGCATCGTCATTAGTGGCGTGGTAAGCCTCTGTGAAATATGTGTTTGTAAGGCGGGGAACCTGGTGTGTTTTGAAATGGGTCTCTTGCAAGAACACGAAGTGTGGTCTACACTTCTTAAGCTCACGCAATAATGTGGAGCGTCTTTCGGGAATGTTCATACCTTTTACGTTGTGTGAGATCACTAGTGGTCCTCGTCCGAGGTTGGAGTACGCCATTTTGAGGAGTCAGAATGAGATGGGCCGGAGTGAGCCTACAAAACAAAACTGACACAACAAAGTTAACACCGGTATCACAAGTCACACCAAGGGCCACACACCCCCGGAGCCAGAGAGAAGAAAGGAAAATAAAGGAAAGAGAAACGAGGGAGAGAGAAAAAGGCTGAGAGAGTCAAAGAATTCCCTGTACAGGCAGCTATCACTGTCCTGAGTGAGGAATACGTTAGTACGCCCTGAACTTAACTGCCAGTCCCAGGCGCACTCGGTGGGGGGAATGGGAGGCGGCCAACCAGGAGGTCGTCTGTCGGGCACAGACCTCCGGCTGTTCAAATTCTCCAATAATAAAGGAGAGTAAAAATATATAACACAGCGAAATAAATAATAAAAAAAAAAAAACAATTGGATATATGTAATGTAACATGACACACACAGCCTGCTTGTTAAACACCTAAACTGAAATAGGCTGGTTTGAACCAAGGTTCAGGACTAATCTACCCTATCTGGTGAGGCATAGACAACTTAAACAATGGGCTTAAAGTAACTCAGAAGCGTTGGTTTGTGACAACCGGTACCCATACTTGAATTTATAAGGAACATACTCTGTATCGGCAGAAAGTCAAGCGGGGGACCATGTTAGGTACCTCCGTGTCTGTGGACCATCCATAGATCGGGTACCATGCGGGGAAGGGGAGGACAGCATTTGGGCCATCAGACCCAAAAGGGGGGAGGGGTAAGGGAGTGTTGGGAGGTGAGGAAGGGAGGGAGGGGGGGCAGGGGGAAAGGGTGGAGGAGAAGGTGGGGTGGTGAGATGGGGAGGGAGACGGGGAGAGTAAGGGGGGGAGGGAGTGAGGGGTGGGGGGAGGAGGGGGATGGGAAGAGGGGGGAAGGGAGTGGGGGAGGGGGGTTTTGCGGTATCCCAGCAAAACTAACAGAGTCTGTTCTCTTTTTCCCTATCACCCCTCCCAAAGCCAACAGGAGTCCAAGTCAGTTGAGGAGAGAAAGAAATAATTATAAAGAGAAAGGTGCAAACGGTAACATGTGGATGGCAGCTCAGCAGCATGAACTTAGAGGTCTTAGTCAGGCATCATGCAGATCTCTGCGATCAACCCTTGAGGATCTGGGTGTTCCAGCCAAGGAATTTCCAGCGCGCTGTGATCTCTGCATCTTGAGGGGCCTCTTGTCCGGTGTTGATGGAGGAGAGCGGGAGGGTGATCTGTCCCTAGGTGGTTCCTGGAATTCAGCGTACCAATCAGGCAGAGGGACAAGGTCTATACCCAGAGCATCGCAAAAGTCAGGTAGGTCATCAGGTTCGCGTAACACATGATGATAGCGATTTAGGTGGACTGTTAAGGCGAATGGGAATTTCCAGGTATACTTCAAGTCGCGGTCCCGCAATTTCTCCAGTAGAGGGCGTAGGGCTCTCCTGTTCCGCAAAGTGATCTGCGAGAGATCTTGGAACAGCATAATGTGTGCCGTTGAACACAATCTGTTCGCTTCTCCTGGCCTTGCGCATGATTTCTTCCTTCAGAGTAAAGCTCTGAAGGCAGCAGACAATATCACGCGGAGGTGCAGTGTCAGGGACTTTTGGTCTGAGTGCTCTGTGTGCCCTAATAAACTCAATCTCTGTTTCTTCCTGTCTTTCAAGTAAACTGTTAAACACTCTCTGCAGGGCCGGAATTATTTGGGGGGGGGGGTTCTACAGACTCTGGGATCCCTCTCACACGGACATTATTCCTCCTTCCCCTATTGTCCAAATCTTCCAGATGTCTGTTGATTTCTATGAAGTGATGGTTGTGGGAGAGATTAATCTTCTCCAGCCTTTGGATTGCTTTGTCCCTGTGTTTCCCAGCAGACTCCACCGCCGCCATTTTCTAATTAAGGGACAGTAGGTTAGTTTTTAGATCCGTGATGGCGGCGGAGAACGTGGATTTTATATCCGCCGCTATCACAGACATAGCGGCGAGCGTGAGGGGCTGATCGGAGGTCGTGGGGCCCCTACCTGAGTCCTCGGAAGCGGAGTGCGAGTCCTCGCTGTACTCCTCCGCAGGCCGGACCGGCGCCATCTTGGATCTCCTCGTGTTGCCGCTGCGTGTCCCCGTCTGGAGTTTAAACAGCTCTGTAATGTTCCGAGATGCAGTGTTAGGGGTTCCCCTTCTCGAGCGAGCGTTTGGGGTGATGTACAGCCACTTTCCCGGCATCTGCGGGCGTCGGATCAGGGTAGATTTGCTAGTGCAGGCTGTGTGTGTGCCGGAGCTCCTCTACTGTGCGTCCATGCCCGATGCACGCCAAGCCACGCCCCCGAGAGATTTAAATCTTAACGTTTTTGTTATCGTCTTGAGATTTTGGGGAAAATGAGAATGGTATGGTGTTCATGTTCTCCCCACAAAGTTTTGGATTTGTCAGACCTCACTCTAGTAACCACACTCAGGTCTGAATAAACAGAATAATCCATACTTAAATATAATAATGCAGAATTTTTATTCAAATATTACATGATTTTTTCAAAAAAAAAAACCTTACATGCTAAAATAGAATACTGAGATTTGTTTAGATATAAAATGAGACCAGCTAAGTGTAAATTTAAACTATAAACCCAGTAAAAAGCTCTAAGTAAAAATCAAAGCATAAGTTCTTGCAAAACCGATTGCTCAGTTTATGGTAGAAGTGGCTTTTATAATGTTGAGGTAGCCAATCAGGGAGAGCTTCCCATGGAATTACAGCTATGCCTCACCTTTCTTACTTAATTTTATAACAAATGCAATCATGCTGAAGCATTCATGGATTTACATGCAGTTTTATCCCAATACTAGTGAAAAAGTGTCTGGGGTCAAACACTAAAAGAAAGAAAAAAGAAAAAAAAAGTCTAGTGAGTGGATATGTGTGAATTCAAAATCACCAAATTTAGGCTATTGCAAAGGCCCTATAATAAAAGAGGGCCTTTGTTGGAGACCTTGAAATGCAGCAACACATTGTAACTCTCCAGCAGCTGAATTTTTCTTAGACGTGAAATTGGATGGTTTTTCCAACGTAATTCCGCTCAAGCTTGGCTTACATACACACGGTCACACAAAAGTTCTCTGAACTTTCGACCATCAAAAACGCGGTGACGAACAACACTACGACGAGCCGAGAAAATTAAGTTCAATGCTTCCGAGCATGCGTCAAATTGTTTCCGAGCATACGTCCGAATTCCGGAAATTCCGCCAGCAAAAGTCTGATGGAGCATACATTCCGACCAAAAACTCACATCGGACTTTTGCGGGCAGAATTTCTGACCGTGTGTACGCGGCATTGGAATTCCTCTTCAGTGCCATTGCAGGTAAAAATTGGCTGTTCAAAGTAATTTATTGTCCATGGTAAATGCAGAAAATATAACTTGATACCAAGAACAGGTGCAGTTTTGGCCGTCAAATTTGAGGGTGGAGTGATCTTGTCACCACTGGAAAGATTATAAAGTAGTCCCACTTATCATTTAAAGTGTATATTCAGTCTAAACTTTTTTTGTTTGTTCTGGATTGGGTAGGGAAGGGTAAAATACAACAATCAGGTTTTTTTTTGGAGGGGGGGGGGGGGGGTTTCCTCTACCCCTGCTGGTGAGTTTCATTCTCTCTATTTGGCCTAGTGACAGACAGCAAGTATAAAATTCAATTATTAAATCTAAAATTTTACAGCTGGCACCATGAAACAGGAAGTAAGGGGGGGGGGGGAATCTTGGAATCCAGGATAACGGTTTTAATGACAACTGTCTAAAGGGGAATTTACTCTCACTTCCTGTTGTGTCTCCAGGGCAAAAAGTGAAGGAAAGTCTCTCAAGTGAGACAGCAAAACCAAAACCCTGAAAACATTTCAACCAAAACTGAAAAAATGTCTTGCCAGAAATATGCTTCAAAGTAAAATACCCCTTCAACAAGCATGTTGCTTTGGAATTTAGTGTGTTCGTCTTCTCAGGGCAGGAACAGACACCCGGACCTTCTCAGCCAGTATAAGCGCAATCTTCTTCTCATAATAAGCAGCTTCGTTAATAAAGACGGGGTAAAGGGGCTTCTCTCCACTGTAATGAATTGATTGTCCATCCAGACTCAGAAAAAGCAGGTCCCCAGGGTTTAGCAGTGAAAAATCTTTATCCTACAAAGACATTTTATTGTTTGCATAAATCATATGTAAGTTTCATTTAGTGCCAGTTAGCTTGAACTGAACCTGTGTTCAGGCTATGGTAATTCAAGTATTTACATATTCACAGGCAGAAATAAAACAAGCCTGCATTGACCTCTGTAGCTGCAGGTACTGTGGAGCAACTCGTCCTCAAATTTCAAAGCTTAAGCGCTGAATTTGTTCATCATTCTTTCAGCAGCTCAGCTTTCCCATCCTGGCAGTGACTCAGCAACCCTCCAGCATTCTAATCTCTAATTTAAACACAGAGCAGGAGCTCTGGGAAGGAAGAGTAGGGAAGGTTGGGCTACAGAGTCGCTGCTGGAAATAGAGAGCTAGGCTGCTGAGAGCATGACTTGAACAACTACCTCACAGTGCCTACAGCTACAGAGGTCAGTGATGGCTTAGCCCAAGGTTCACCTTGATGTAAACCTATAGACTCTTGTTACTTGGTAAAATGGCAATACAAGATGCTTGCTCACATTCTTGGATGATTTTCATAAAACCCAAGGATCCCCAAAACTCAGGTGCTCTATGAATCATGATACAAATACCAAATGTAGCTTCTATGGTCGAGATCCGCTTCCCACTTGTGTGAAGTAGTCAGACCTCCCCCCCCCCCCCCCTTCTGCGCACTGCTTTAATCAAAATGCTGCTCAGGGATTGGAGCACTGTGTAGGGGGCTTATGTAACCACTGGAGATCTGGACTGCTGAGCTCTTTGTGAAAGCAGCAGTCTGGATCTCCAACATGCACTAGAAAATGCATAGGTGTAAACTAGGCATTAAAGCTGAACTTCAGGCAGATCTGGAAGATATAAAAGTAGGCCTGAAATTATTAACCACTTCAACACAGGGCACTTTTATCCCCTTCCTGCCCAGGCCAATTTTCTGCTTTCAGTACTGTTGCACTTTGAATGACAATTGCACAGTCATAAAACACTGTACCCATATGACATTTTTATTAAAAAAATTCACAAAAATAGAGCTTTCTTTTATTGGTAATTAATCACCGCTGCATTTTTTATTTTTTTTGCTAAACAAACGTAAAAAGACAGAACATTTAAAAACGCTATAAAATTTAGCAAATTTTTAAATTTTTCACCTTCACTGATGAAGTGGCACTGATGGGAACTGATAGGTACTGATAGGCGGCACTGATGGGGCTGCACTGATAATCACTGATTATCTATGTAGATGTCCCCTGTCACACTTGCTAGTTACTGGCTCTCCTCACGCTGTAAAAGCGTGCAAGACAAGGAATTCCGATAACTGGCAAGTTTGTTTACATGTGATCAGCTGTGATTGGACACAGCTGATCCTATGGTAAAGGGCTGCTGTAATTGGCCCTTTACCCTGATCTGTGATCAGCTGTGTCAGAAAGACACAGTCATCACAGAGCGCATCGGATTCATGCCCCATGTGGCGCGTGGGAGTTGTGGTATAGGGAGAAGGTCTTGCAGCTATAGCACGGGTATGAAGTGTTTAAACTGTAATTCCAGGTTTGTGTATTTTATACTTAGTTAAAAAGATCAAGCTTAGACCAAGATAACTATGTATATACAGTATATGTGTATACAATATCTGGCCATTGCCCCTGGAAGCTGGAAATCAGTGACGTTGACACTGCTACTTCAGTGATCTCCATTTGCTTCCAGGTCCTGCACGGAGTGGCTACCCTTCTACTGAACACAAGAGGTTTGACCGATTAGCACGGTCGCCATTCAGAGAATGCTTTTGCATTTGGAGAGCGTGACGTCGCCTATTACAGTCTATATTAGTGGTTCTCAACCTGGGGGTCGAATGACGATTTGCCAGGGGTCACTGAATCCTGGGCTGTTCCTGAAGCCTGCACCGCTCTCCCTGCTTTTTTGCGGTCGCCCAGCTGGGCTGTTCCTGGAGCCCGCGGCCGCCCACTCAGCCTCTTCGCAGCTGCCCGTTCAGTTCACAGCATGGATGGGGGCAGAGACTAGAGGTCAGCTGATTGGAGAGGACTGTGAAGTGGGAGGGGCTGGAGGAGACCCTATCTCCTGATTTCGGCATAGGTGTCACTGCTACGAGACACCACAACGTCGGAGACACAGTGAGTAACACTACCTGTGATGAGAGTTGCCATTAAAAGTCCCCACTACAGTTCTCAGATCAGCAGATGACCTTGATCAGGAGCACCTAAGTTGGCTGATCAGAACTCCCCCCAGCACTGCCACTCATCCCATTCCCCCCACCAAGGAGTAAGAGAAGAAATAAAAAGAGAATACATTGAAGAGAGAGGAAAAGAGGGGGAGGAACAAAGAAAAAGGGAGAGAAAGAATAAGAGAACAAGAAAGATGGCTAGAGAGGGATAGGGGGGAAAAAATAAGAAATTAGGATAGAGAGAGATAAAAAAGGAAAGTAAGGAGAACAAAGAGTGGTACATTCTAAAATATACCATAAGGGATTTTAATACTATACGAGTGGAAGGGACTCGGGGAGTGCTAAATATCTGTGGATTAGGGGCGCAAATTACTTGTCTTGCCTTGGGTGCTGACAACCCACGCTACGAAAATTTTACTGTTAGGGGTCCCCACAACTTGGAAAATTGTATCAAGGGGTCACGGCACTAGAAGGTTGAGAACCACTGGTCTATATAGAAAAGTAAGGTGACACAGAGTATAGCTAATAGTATGGGTGGATAAATAAAGCGCTCTGGTCTCAAGTTGCACACTGTCTGATAATTCTGTTCCGAGTGCAGATCAGTAAAATTCAGCATATAAAAGCCAGTTACAAAGTATGTTTCTGCCAAACATTATGATGTTCAATACTGCTAGATAAAATAAAATATCCAGTATAACACAATTGCAAATACAATCCAGTGATTTAATAAATATGATACAGCACGTACCTGTAGGGAAGGATGTACGACTGCTGATATCTCCCCATCTGATGATCGGGGAAAATCCACCTGACCAGCACACTGGTATGTATCGGTTTCAAAAGCGGGAAATTCCATTCCTGGAAGGTAATGTTAAACACATGTGAGGTCCTACCTTGGAGCCCAGTTGTTTAAAGTTAACCTATCATCATAATACCTAGATGGAAAATAAGCTCCTAACCGGAGTCATGTCTAAACCCAAGTAAAAGTGCTCCTCTGCAACCTGACATGCCACAATGCAGGTGAATTCCATGTGTAAATATTGACTTGAGCATCAAATCAAGGCTCTGACTCATTCATGGTGCCTAACAATGTAATGTGGACACATCTGTATTGGATGTCAAGCCAAATAAGATGCTGGAGGGTGCGAAACAGACCATTAAATTAAGGGTCCTTTCACACAGGCTTTCCGCCCGGGCAGACTCCGTTTTGCTTAGCGGTGGATCGCTCTGTTTTGAGCAGGTGGATGACAGGTCCATCTCCGCTCACTGGGCAGAGATTGAGCTGTCAGAGCCCCGCTCTCCCCTATGGGGAGATCAGATAAAAACGGACTGCCTGTCCATTTTCATCCAATCCACCAGACAAAATGGAAAATAGGGTCACCATCCATCTGGATTTCACGGACAGGATCGGATCGGTGGATGTCAGCGGAGTGAATGGAGCGTCCAATCAGGTCCGCCTGAAAAACTGACAGGCGGACCTGATCGGAGAGCCCAAGTGAAAGGGGCCCAAAGGATTTGGCTTTGTTAGGGGCGAGGAAGGTTACATACCTGATGCAGAACTGGTATCGAAAAATTGGGTCTGTAGAAATCTAGTCTTGGCTGGGTCAGGCTAAATGTGATAATCAAAAGACATGCTGTATAATCTATTTATGACAGGCACATGTCAGATCTACTGTATTTAGAGAAAATGTAAAGTCTAAAGGTTTTTATTACCTAATGCATTTTCTGTCTATGAATGCAAGCATCCGAGCTCGGGAGCGAGCCCACGCATCTGCTTCCATAGCAAGTGGCTTGCTTTGGGGGCAGACAGAAAACGAGAAGCCAAGATCTCAGTCAGGGGACCCCAGAAGAGGAGGTTCTGGGACGTTCTATGCAAAACCACTGCACAGGGCAAGTTAGTATAATCCTGTTTATTATTTTAATTAAAAAAACAAAAATTACACTTTACAATCACTTTAACTCCAGTCAGATATTAAAGACACAAATTAATTTATCTCCGTTTTTATTATTACATCCCTAAATGTATTTATTAACCACTTCAGCTCCCGAAGGTTTACCCGCCTTCATGACCATTTTTTGAGACACGGCACAGAGCGTTACTTTAACAGAAAATTGCGGGGCCGTGCGACGCTGTACCGAAATAAAATTTGTCTTTTTTTCCCACAAATCGAGCTTTCTTTTGGTGGTACAGTAAAACCCCTTGGTTTGAGAGTAACTTTTTTGAGAGCGTTTTGCAAGACCAGCTAAATTTTTTAATAAATTTTGACTTGATATACAAGCGATGTCTTGATATACAAGTAACATCATGTCACAACTGAGTATAAAAGAGAAGAGAGGCACCTCTAAGTGTAGCATCACAGTTACATTTAATGAGGGTACAACATTTAGCAACATATTGCTACACTTAGAGGCACCTCTCTTCCCTTTTATACTCTGTAGATCCTGCTGGGTTTTGCTTCTAATCCCCTTGTGGAGGCTTCCATTTGTGGATGGACATTTTATGGTTACACAACCTATCACATTGCTATAATCTTTTTATATGGACTATAAACTGAAGGACTTATGAATAAATGGTTGTGGAACGAATCATTTGAGTTTCCATGATTTCCTATGGGGAAATTTGCTTTGATATACAAGTGCTTTGGATTACAAGCATGTTTCTGGAACAAATTATGCTCGCAATCCAAGGTTTTACTGTATTTGATCGCTGTAAAGGAAATTTGTAAGTTCTGTATATAATTGTATTCTATTTTGTATGTTTTGCACACTGCCCTCACTGTGCACACGGCACTAATGATGTTTTCAGTACATGTTTGCATTCTTTCCAGTCCTGATTAGAATTATTCTGCCTATGTTACGCCCCTTGTTGCCATAAGCCTACAATTGTCATATTAATATGATAACTACGTAATCATGTGTATAAAAACCTTCAATTGCATTATAATAAAGCAGAACAGTTATTTGGAAAGAAGTATCTTTTGTGTCTGTTCCCTACTGCAGTAGTTATTAATTTGGAACCACTAATCAATATGAGGATAGGATTTGCCCATCTATAAAATGTCTAGGTCAATCGCCTCTGCAGAAGCACTGTGAAAAAAATATTAAAAAAATGATTTAAAAAAAAAATAAGCAACAAACCTGTAAAAAATAATAAAAACAAAAACACTGACACCATTCACTGCTCTCCTGACACTGTCCACTACCCCACTCCCCCACCCCCATTTATTGTGAAAACCCCCAAAAAAAAAAAAAAATTTGAAAATAAAGTTGTAAAAAAAATGTAAAAAAAATTCTGACACCATCCACTTCTCGACTGACAACGTCCACTGGCCCCCAAAAGCATTTTGAAAAAAAAAAAAAAAATACAAAAAATGTAATTGTAAAAAAATAAAAATAAAGGACTACTGACACCGTCCACTGCCCTACTGACACCATCCTGCACATACTACCCACCGCTGTACACTTCGCACTCTTCACCTGCACATTATACCCACCTACATACACTCCACACTCCTCTCCTGCACATAATACCCACCGGTGTACACTCCACACGCTTTTCCTCCACATACTACCCACCGCCGGACACTCCGCACTGTGTAACATTACTGCATTCTGCACTGAGTAAGTCACCTCAGACTTTTAAGCCCTTTAAGCCACACCCAATATGTAGCGCAATTTAAGCCACACCCACATTTTGCCTCCGGGGGAATGCGGAGCGCCACCTCCCTGAAATTCGTTTTTGCAGGTTGGGATGTCTGCCTTGGACAGCAAAGTGTAGACTTGGGAGGGGGGAAACAGTACAAGGAGTTGTGCTGCAGTGCAAGACGCATGCTGACAGAAGGAGAGAGTGGGGTGTCAGAGTAATGAGCCCATCAGTCTACTGTTTCTTTTTTCAGTGTTCAGTCACAGGCTAGGGGAGGGACATGACCTGTAAGTGTTACCGAAGTGCATTGGAAAAAATTTAAGTTAAATTAATGGACACATGAAGTCTTTAAACATCAGAGCATCAAAAAGCATTTCAATAGAGGAGCAGGCAACAAAGCAAAAAATCACTAAAAGCCTTACTAAAAAAACAATACAGCAAGGAAATTAGAGATAGAGGTAGTTCCGAAGATGATGCTATTCACCTTATGTTGAATTTATCCCTCTTCATGTTAATTGATAGTGCTCATGGCTAACCTACCCATGTTGTGTCAATATTTGCTTTTCTACAACTCTCTGCTTTCTATATACCGTATGCTCTATGTATAATGTATATCAGTGCCTTCTGCCTTCTCGGTTATCTGCATCTACACTAAAGCCCCGTACACACGGTCGGGCTTCCATCTGACTTTTCCGTAGTTTTTTGTCCGAACGGAGTTGGTCGGGAACACCCATAGCATACACACGCTTGCTTGGACTTTTCTGCAAACTTTCCCTAAACTTTTTCCAACATCACGTGGTTTTTCTGCTCTTTACTGCCACCCTTTGGTCAACTTCTGCTATTGTTGGTTGATTGTAACATTATTTGTTTTGTCCATCGGAAAAAAGTCTGATGGTATTCTGTACACACAGTCAGACTTTGCTCCATTGTTGGGCAAAAGTTTGTCCATTTGCAGACCCAACATTTGTCCGGTGAAAACAAAAAAAATAAAAAAAATTGTCCGATGGAGCGTACACGGTCGGATTGTTGGTCCAACTTGCTCAAAATGAAGTTTGTTGGCCAAAAGTCTGACCGTGTGTACGCGGCTTTATACACTACACCACTCAAATACAAAAATAAAAATTCAGCCCAGAGAGCCATCTAAAAGATCTTGCAACCAAAGCTGGCATCAGATGAGACAAAAAACATGAAGTTCTGCCAATGAAAACGGAAAATTTATTACCAAATACTTACCGTAATTTTCCTTTCCTGATAGACTCCATGGCAGACTACGTGTGGGTTAACCCCGCCTCCTCTCCACAGCTATAGGACCCCTTACCTATAAATTTGAGCTCACCTCCACAGACAGGTGTTCCGTAACTAGCCGACTCACATTTCAACTCTCATTTTTAATTCATGGGTGGGAACTCCGTCTGCCATGGAGTCTATCAGGAAAGGAAAATTACGGTAAGTATTTGGTAATAAATTTTCCGTTTTCTTGACAGACTCCATGGCAGACTACGTGTGGGAAATAACTAGCCAAACCACACGGGAGGGTATGCTGAACAAAAATATATTTAATCTTTCCCGTCAACTGACAGGATTTTTCGACCAAAATTAAACAGAGGAAAGGGAAGCAGGCTCAATACAATAATGAGACATAAATGTATGAATAGAAGACCACGAGGTTGCCTTGCATATCACTTCAGGAGCCACGTGTCGAGCTGCTGCCCATGAGGCTGCTATGCCTCTGGTGGAATGAGCCGTCACCGCCTCTGGAGGAGCCAAGCCCTTTGCCCTATAGGCTTGTTGAATTGATTGAACGATCCAGGCTGCTATCGTTCTGGAGGAAGCCCTCTTTCCTTTGTTGCTACCAGTGTGTAACAAGAACAGGTAGTTCGAGCTTCTAAAAAATGAAGTAGCTCGCAAGTATTCTTTCAGAGTCTCACCTACATCCAAGGGATGAACATCTGCTGATTCTGGAGAATCGAAAGTAGGAAGGACTATTTCTTGATTTTCGTGAAAAACTGATGTGACTTTTGGTTTTGACCCAAGCATGGGAATAAGGACCACTCGGTCCGGGAAAAAAGTCAAAAAAGGTTCTTGACAACCCAGGAAGCTTATTTCTGAAACCCTTTTGGCTGAAGTAATGGCCACTAGAAAGGCCAGTTTGATTGATAAGTCCTTAATAGAAAGATCTTTGTTGTTGAGTGCTGAAAGAGCATCAAGGACGAGCGGGAGATCCCATTTGGGGAATCTAGGTTTCCTCTGAGGCCTGATTCTCGATGCCCCCCGAAAGAACTGTTGGACCAGGGGAAGAGTTGCCCATGACGTTCCCGAAAAATCTGATAAGGCTGATACTTGTACCCTGAGGGAACTGATCGATAAAGGCAGATCCAAGCCTGATTGGAGAAAACTCAAGATGTCTTGAACACTAGGATTTCTAGATGACTTTCCTGCAGAAGTCGTGAAGCTGACAAATCTGGCCCAGATTCTATTGTAAGTTTTATTTGTGTTGGACTTCCTGGAGCTCATAAGGGTAGAGATTACCCCTGAAGCACACCCAAGAGACTCTAGCCTCTCCCTCTCAAAAACCAGACCATCAGTCTCAGCATTGCTGGACAGGGGTGCAGGGTCGTCCCCTGAGAAAGAAGGTCCGGCCTGAGAGGAAGAGGCAGCGGGTCCCTGAAGCTCATTAGATTCAGGAGAGGAAACCAAGGTCTGCTCGGCCAGTATGGTGCTATTGTTACCACCTCGACTGTCTCCAACTGAAGCCGCTGTAGGAATTTTAGCATGATCGGAAGAGGAGGGAAGGCATATGCCCTGTTGAAGTCCCATTGACTCGTTAATGCATCTACTCCGAAGGCTTGACTGTACCGAGCTCGGGTGTAGTATCTGTCGATCTTGTAATTGCAGGGGGATGCAAACAGATCCACTTCTGCATTGGAATCCAACGATAGGATCCACTTGAAGGTTTGTGGATGCAGTGACCATTCGTTGTTGTCTAGCATGCTGCGTGACAGGAAGTCCGCTTGAATGTTCTGCTCCCCTGGAATGAAGACTGCTGTTAAGTTGAGCAGATTCCTCTGAGCCCAGTTCATAATGGGTTTGACCTCTTGGAGAAGGGCAGAGCTCCGAGTGCCCCCTTGTCTCTTCACATATGCCACAGCGGTGGTATTGTCCATTTTCAGTAGGACCGACTTCCCTTTCAAAAAGGTGGGAAAAGAAAAGGGTCTGGTGTCACCAGTGACACACCTCCATCCCTAAATTTTCATGAAAGAAAGAGAGATTCGCCCTTGGGACTTTGAGTGAGGTGAGCACTGTTAAGCCAATTAAAAAAAAAAAAAAAAAAAAATCGCAGGAATAATTGCAGTGTATATTTATTCAAGTAAAAAGCAGTACATACATTGATGTCATGAACATGGGCCAATTCATACAAAATACAAGACCAATATAAATTAGGTAAAATGATATTACGAGTATCTGACGATAATTATGTAAACACATAGGCATCAAAAGTAACTGACGCGTTTCGCGAGGCTTGGCTCGCTCTTCAGGGGTAGATGCACGTAGTGTACCTAAAATGAGAGTGATATAGTATAAAGCAGGGATATGCAATTAGCGGACCTCCAGCTGTTGCCAAACTACAAGTCCCATGAGGCATAGCGAGACTCTGACAGCAGCAAACATGACACCCAGAGGCAGAGGCATGATGGGACTTGTAGTTTTGCAACAGCTGGAGGTCCGCTAATTGCATATCCATGGTATAAAGCATGATATGAAGGCACAGGGGGGGCCTTGAATATGGAAAACCCCATACTCACCACTGGACATTGCCAAAAGACAGCGGGGGTGAAGCTCAAACGGCGGCAGCGACTGTCTCACCAGGGAGCTGAGGAGGCGGAGTCAAACAAAGCTCCAAATCGGAGTCAAACGGAAGGAAGGCCCAGCATAGATGGAATAGGTGTAACCCCAAGAGTGTCAGTGAATCCAAGAGGAATGTTGGCTCTAAATATAAATATGTATATTGAATAATTAAAATATAGGAGTATATGAGTATATGGTAACATATATATGTCTTTGCATGTATAAAAGACATGAGCCAAGGATGGTTAGAGTATGGAGACTGAGGGGGAGAGTGAAAAAAATGCCAGATTGGCTGGTATGATTAAGGAAAGATCAGAGAGGAAAGTAATAAGTGAAAGAGAGTGTGAATGAAATGAAGTACAGGTGTGTGGTGAGGACTGTGATAAGAAAACAAGTTGCATGTAAATGCTTGCAGCGAGTAATATACAAACATATAAAAGTATACCTTGGTGAAGTAGGTCTAAAAGTAGTGAATTCCAAGGGAGGGACCTGCACTTGTGTGTCTGTCCTCAGTGAAAGAAAGCAAACAATGAGATCCATGCTGTGCAAACCTCCAATATATACCCCTGAAGGGGCCCAAGAGGCTCCGCCCCCAACACCATGTGCAAATGACCAGCAAATGAGTGCCTAAACCCACCAACCATCAAAAAGGCGGTGTGTGAGCCAAGACACTCCCAGGACCATCTTGATGGTAGTAATGCCTGCAGCCACAGCAATGCTGCAAAATCGCAGACATCGCGCGGCCGACGCATTAACATGGTGCCGATGTGCAAGTGGCCCCGCCCGCTCAAAAAGGGCAGGCGGGGACAGCAGGGGACAAGGATCCCCCTTGTGATGCACATCGCAGCTCCCAGGGAGAAATAAAGTAGCACCGCCACCAACAGAGAACACCACACCAGCTGGATTGGAATAAAAGTCCAATGCGAGATGTTATTGGATATGTTGGAATAACAAATGGCTAGTGCATGATAAAAATGTAAAATCCATACATATATGTATGTTTTTATTGGCGAGGGTGACCGCAGACCAGTTTTGGGCTATTGGGTGTCTTCCACCCGGGTATCTTTGGATCTCATTGTTTGCTTTCTTTCACTGAGGACAGACACACAAGTGCAGGTCCCTCCCTTGGAATTCACTACTTTTAGACCTACTTCACCAAGGTATACTTTTATATGTTTGTATATTACTCGCTGCAAGCATTTACATGCAACTTGTTTTCTTATCACAGTCCTCACCACACACCTGTACTTCATTTCATTCACACTCTCTTTCACTTATTACTTTCCTCTCTGATCTTTCCTTAATCATACCAGCCAATCTGGCATTTTTTTCACTCTCCCCCTCAGTCTCCATACTCTAACCATCCTTGGCTCATGTCTTTTATACATGCAAAGACATATATATGTTACCATATACTCATATACTCCTATATTTTAATTATTCAATATACATATTTATATTTAGAGCCAACATTCCTCTTGGATTCACTGACACTCTTGGGGTTACACCTATTCCATCTATGCTGGGCCTTCCTTCCGTTTGACTCCGATTTGGAGCTTTGTTTGACTCCGCCTCCTCAGCTCCCTGGTGAGACAGTCGCTGCCGCCGTTTGAGCTTCACCCCCGCTGTCTTTTGGCAATGTCCAGTGGTGAGTATGGGGTTTTCCATATTCAAGGCCCCCCCCCTGTGCCTTCATATCATGCTTTATACCATGGATATGCAATTAGCGGACCTCCAGCTGTTGCAAAACTACAAGTCCCATCATGCCTCTGCCTCTGGGTGTCATGTTTGCTGCTGTCAGAGTCTCGCTATGCCTCATGGGACTTGTAGTTTGGCAACAGCTGGAGGTCCGCTAATTGCATATCCCTGCTTTATACTATATCACTCTCATTTTAGGTACACTACGTGCATCTACCCCTGAAGAGCGAGCCAAGCCTCGCGAAACGCGTCGGGTTACTTTTGATGCCTATGTGTTTACATAATTATCGTCAGATACTCGTAATATCATTTTACCTAATTTATATTGGTCTTGTATTTTGTATGAATTGGCCCATGTTCATGACATCAATGTATGTACTGCTTTTTACTTGAATAAATATACACTGCAATTATTCCTGCGATTTTTTTTTTATTGGCTTAACAGTGCTCACCTCACTCAAAGTCCCAAGGGCGAATCTCTCTTTCTTCCCTTTCAAAAGGTGGGAGAAGGCTTGAAGGGTGCACCATGCCGCGCGCAGTTCCAGAATGTTCGAACCTGGAGAGTGGAGATGGGCATCCCATTTGCCCTGAGCCAGTTCCGCCCCACAATGTGCCCCCCAGCCCGCATTGCTGGCATCGGATGTAACAGTCACCCAATGAATGGGGGCAAGGGAGTGGTAAGTTGACAAGTTCTTGGTTTGAAGCCACCAGAGGAAACTGTTGCTCATTGACTGTGTTATCCGGATCCGCTGATTGAGATCGTCTGTCTTCCATTGCTGGAGGAATCCGGATTGAAAAGGACGAAGCCTCCACATCGCCCACTTGATCATGGGGGATGTGGCCACCATTGAGCCAATTATCTTCAGGCACTGTGATGCCCTTAGGTGAGAGAAGTCTAGAGCTAAGGAGATTCTTTCCCGAATGATCTGTATTTTTTCTTCTGGAAGAGAGATGGTGTTCTCTATGGTGTCGAACTGGGCTCCTAGATAGACCAAGCGCTGGGTCGGATCCAGCTGACTTCTCCCGGTTTAGGAGCCATCCGAACTCCCAACAGTGTAGAGATCACCTGATCTTTGTGGACTAGCAGCTGCTGCTTGTCTTGGGACAGTACTAGTAGATCGTCCAGATAATGAGACAGGCGCACACCCTGTACTCTGAGAAGGGACAACTGCTAACAGCACCTTGGAAAAGACTCTTGGAGAAGTCATTAGCCCGAATGGAAGACAAATAAATTGTAAGTGCTCTTGTTCGACCTGGAACTGTAGATATTTGTGAAAGTTTTCTGCCACCAGAACATGAAAGTACGCGTCTTTTAGATCTATTGAGATCAACCAGTCGCCTGGTTGAACTATTTTTTGGATGGTTGAGAGTGACTCCATTTTGAACTTCTCGTGCTTTATGTACTTGTTCAGGAAAGTGAGATCTATGACTGGACGCCAAGAGCCGTTCTTCTTTTGTACTAGGAAGAGGGGGGAGTATACCCCCTGGAATTCCTCGTCCTTTGGGACGGGCACCACTGCTCCTTGATCTTTCAGGACATTCACATATGAGAGAAGAACTTGCTGTTTTTCTTCTGACCGAGGTAGTGAGGTTTGCATTGGTCTGCATGGAGGGATCTTGGTGAAGGACCATGTGTGACCTGTTGAGACCGTCTTGATGGTCCAATAGTCCGAGCTCGAGGCCACCCAGACGTGCCAGAAGAGACGTAGGCGAGCCCCTACCCGACCCGCCTGGGCGGGCCCAATCTCAAAAAGACTTGGTTGGTTCACGCCCACCGGGCGTCTGTTTCTTGCCAGACTTTTGAAAAGAAGATTGGCCTCTATTCCAATTCCAGCTTCTCCTAAAATCCCGTCCGGGCTTATAGGAGCGTGCCTCTCTCGAGTGCTCAGTACTGCGTCTCTGTTGAGGTTTTCTCTGATTAAACTGGCGCCTGTCCTGGGGAAGAAAAACCGACTTTCCGCCTGTAGCTTTTGAAATGGTGTTGTCAAGTTTGTTCCCAAACAACGAAGTCCCTTCAAAGGGAATTTTGCACCACGCCTGCTTGGAGGCTGGATCAGCAAGCCAGGGACGTAACCACAGTGCTCGTTTGGCCGTGACCGAGGACAACATTGATCTGGCCAGTAAATGGATGAGGTCAATTGAAGCTTCCCCCAAAAAGGCGACTGCCATTTTAAGTTCTTGCACTGCTGAACTTTTAGCCAGTTCTTCCGAGACACCCTTCAGAACGGAGTCTACGTTTTCCACCCAGGCCTCCATTGCTTTGGAGGTCACTGCAAGGGCTAAAGCTGGTTTGCATGCCGTTCCGGCCAGGCTATATATTATTTTGAGGTCCTGGTCGATCTTCCGATCCAGACCATCTTTAAATGATACAGTGTCATCTAGCGGGAGGGTGACATGCTTCCCTAGGCGCATTACTGCTGCATCTACGAGGGGAGCATTCTCCAGATGCTTGACATCCTCCGATTTAAAGGAATACAGTCTAGAGGTTTTGCTTAGCATAGAAACCTCATCTCCCTTGCTCCATTCTTCCTCAAACACTCCTTTCAGCTCAGAGGGAAGTGGGAAATTGGAGCGTTCTTTCCCCAGTTGTTTAAACAATTTCCTTTGTTTTTCTGGGGGGGCAGTGGTATCCTCCAACTTCAAAGTTTCCTTCACTGCCTTGATCAGTGGAGAGACTAAGGCGTAGTCGAATCCCACCGTAGAATCATCTCCCTCCATCTCGTCTTGCGAGGAATAATGGGAGGAATCATGGGGCTGGAATTGGCCGGGATCCTCCTGGGCCTCGTCAGCCAAGGAGCCAGACAAGGTGGTGGACTGGCTACTTGTGTCGGGGGCAACTATTTCTTTCATAGATTGCTGTACCACACGTTTCACAAGAGACTCAAGGTTTTGATTTTCAGTCTCTTTCTCACCAACCGCTCGGGCATAACATGGGTCGCATAGCGATTTGCCCTCCGGGATTCTGGTCTTGCATCCCCAACAGGCTCTGTGGTCAGAGCAATCATTGCGGTGGTGGTGGCGGTGACTAGAGGAGGAATGGGAACATCTCCTATGTCTAGAGGGGGTATGTGAACGTCCCCTATGATGATGGGTCCTAGACGTAGTGTCGCGTCTAGACCTAGATGATGAGTGATGATGCGGCCTGGCAAGGTCCCTTTCTTGATGAACTGAAGTTGCCGGGCTGTAAGAGATAATACAGACAGAGGGAGGGGGGAAGGTGGGCAGGATGTAACCGTTAGCAACCACCAGATAGGCACAAAAGACACCAACCCCCTACCCACTCCGCACATACCTTGTGCGGGAGGGCTGGCCACATGGCGGTGAGGATGAGTCCATGATGAGGGAGACAGGAATCCGTACTACACTGCCTAGACTAAGGATAAGCAAATCAATGCAAAGAAGCATAAGAAAAGAAAAAAGTTTATTTTTTTATTTTTTAAAACTGTCCCTTTAAGAGACACTAAGCATAACAAGCATACATTGCATAATGAAGTGCTTACCCCGTCCTAGCAGTAATGAGGCTCCGGGAGGCTGTCGCTCTATGCCCACCGGTTGTCCCACCTGTATAGGGCTCTTCAGCGGTTTAAATAAACCGCCGAAATGACGTCACGGCTGGTCCCGCTGCGCGCATGCGCCGAAGAGACCCGACCCACTGCGCGGCCCCTGACCCCTCCGCCGCATTGCGCATGCGCGGAAACCAAGCCTCGGTTTCACGCAGCTCGGCGCATGCGCAGAAGCGCGGCGGACCGGGAACCAGGAAGGGAAATGGCGTCCTGGGACGCAAAAGCGTTCCACATGCCGCACACAGGAGGAAGGAAAACGGGGGAGACAAAAACAACATACACAAACTTGTCTGCCATGAAAGATGATATGAAATCAAAATCTTCAGACCTTGCCAGCCGAGGAATCCTGCGACATCCGATCCGGTACTCTGGGGCCACATCTCTTCCACCATAGGGGTATTTTCCAGCCCTGAAACCACTCGCCCGCTCATAGCTGGGCCCTGGGTGCACCGCAGTAACAGTACTGATCGATCCAAGCAATCCACATCCTGGACATCGCACCGAATTGCATGATGAAGGTCCATGTGAGGAGGATAAAAAAGGAACACCTGTCTGTGGAGGTGAGCTCAAATTTATGGGTAAGGGGTCCTATAGCTGTGGAGAGGAGGCGGGGTTAACCCACACGTAGTCTGCCAGGAAAGTATAATTTCTATCTCTTTTGCTGTAGCAAGACTTGAGTTTCCTCACTGATGATTGATGTACACAACTTCCAAAGCATTCTCTGACTGAACTTTAACCACATGACTCTCCAGTTGGGAGGTCCAGTGTCAACAGCCAAATCGCCTGATGTTCCAGGATTTTGATCGGGTGATGAGCTTCCTGGTTCTCAGACCAATGGGTCTCTTCAAAGATTTTACTGACTCATTCCATGATGACAGAATGTGTTGTAGGGGCCTGCAGTAAATTGGGCAAATTGAAGCAGGCTAGAAAAAAAAAAAACAGAACTTTCATGCAAAAGCGAAGAGTCAGGAGACTACATAATTGAAGAGTCTGAGAGCAGAGAGTTTGGAGTATCTTATGGAAAAGAAAACCTTTGGCTTACACTGTGTCTAGGGTTAGATCGTGCTATCCCATAGCTCCCAACTGTCCCTGATTTCGAGGGAAAGTACCTGATTTGGAGCAATGTCCCTCTTTCCTCTTCATTTGTCCCTCATTTTGGTCTGATATATATAGTTGTAAATAAAATATAGTTTTTATCTTTCAAAAAGTGTTTCCCAGTGCTAAACATTTAATTTAAATTCTAAATTGCTGCATTTATAAATTTTAAAAGCCAATAAAGAAATAGTAGTGGTAAATTCTCCTTTAAGGGGGTGTGGTAGGGGGACGTGTCCTATGCCTACAAACACTTGCTAGTAGATGTCCCTCATTCCGATCTCAAAATGTTGGGAGGTATAATATCCCAAGTGATGATTTTTTTCCGGTGCTGTTTTCTGCAGGTTCAGAATCCAGCTGTACCTCTGCAAGGTTTGGACAGTTGTTGCTACATTGTCCGCCAGAGCCGGTCCTATAGGTTCCCTCAGCAAAAGGTAATCTAGATATCCCACAATCTTTGATACCCACAGAAACCAAAAAGGCTTTCTGATGGAGAGGCTAGGACAAACCTGGTGAATTCTATGTGAAAATTCTGTTCCATCACAGGAATTGGGCACAATGACACCCTGTCCCAGAAAGTTTGCTAGGGCTGCTGAAGATCTGATAATCTGTGTGGTGGCACAAGCAGGTTGGTAATACACCAGGGAGGAGGTTGGATGTGAAATTCTAGTTTGTAGTCCCTGGAAACCATCTCCTGTATTAAAATATTTGCGATGCTGATTGCCCAAATGTCTGCAAGGGCTACCAAGCCCCACCACTTTGGAAAATAGGGGATCCCCTCATGCTGAAGAAGACTTATCTGAGGGTTTAGGGGAAATGGAAGTCCAGGGTTTGTGGGTAGACCGGGGGCCAGACTTGGGTTTGGGTTTGAAAGCTGAAGCTTGTAAGTAACAAAAAGGACTCTTTTTGGCCTCTGACAAGGGGCAAGCTTTCCCCAGAGAAACCCTAGGCTGCTCCTGCTAAGAATAGGTGTTGTCCCTCAAAGGGCATGCAAAGCATGTGCTTTTACACATGGGTTTTGCAGGCCAAGCCTTTAGCCAATGCATCTTCCTCATGCTGACAAGAGTCTCATGTGGTAGATGGTAGGTGGAAGACCTTCAGCAATGAATCCACACTGTAGTTCAAGGCTGCAGACATGAGCTTTAAACACTCTAGGACCAAAGGATAAACTACTATACTGATCAGATCCTTTCTGATGGCCTAGGCCAGTCAGCTAAATTTGACAGAATAGAATCACAGCCAGGACAGGTTGTGGTGCAAGACTTATATCCTTAAAAACAGGTGTATCGTTCAATGGAATAGTCAACACTATGTTAAGGCGTGATGCTGCCAGATCCAATGAGGAAATTGGAAAAATAGCTCTGGACTTGTAATGTCTTATTGGTATTGCTATTTTAAAGTATTGTTGAAGTAATCTGGGTCAGCTTCTACACCCCAGAGGATATTCATGGTCTCCTTGGCTTGTAGTGTATTGTAACAAAAAATGTAATTTGGAAGTATAAAAAATAATATAACTAACTATTATACAAGAACCTCAGAAAAATTTAAGAATCTGAATAATAAACCATACCATTTCAGATCATTAATGGGATAAACCCAACCACCCCTACCCATTAGTGGTAAATCCAAAGGAGACTGTACAATCAGATTGTACTAGGTATGTGTAGCCTGTAAGGCTCACTAACTATTCAAAACAACCCAACAATACATGTGGGGGTATTTTTCACCTGCGGCAGATGACTGCACCACCCGACTCCACTCAACTCATTCTCTCAGCACTAACCCTTTCTGCAGTAAACCAGTGGAAAGCAGAGATTTTAAACTGTGCTGGGTAGCTTCTAGTGCTCCGCCTGCATGGACAGGGTCACACCAGAGGCTATGGCCAAGGCTCTGGACCTAGAGATCACTCCACAGCTAACCGACACAGTACACGAAAAGTACAGTACATGAAATGTGCCACGTGGCAGAGCCCAATGCCAGAAGATCACATTGCAGGCTAGTCCCGCAAACTTTAAGTCCAGTGGGGTCCGGGTACAATACTCCAAAGTAAAACTTAGGAAAGGACGATACAGATGGCTGCATATAAAGACCAGCTCAGCAACAAATCTTAATTAAAGGAAAAAAAGATAGCTAGCAAAAAGGTTTGACATGCAGAGCAGAGAGAAAAGACTACCATCCTAATAGGACACTAGCAAAAACAGTTATTCTGGGCTGGCCCATAATTTTCTTGTTTGCCAGTGTTCAATCATCCTGTGGGTGGCAGTAAAACCTGACAGTCAGGACTTCCTGTGTCTCTCAATGGACGAGAAAGAAATAATTTTTTTGTGGCAATGATCAGCTTTGGTTCTCTGTAAATAATATCTCATTCATACCTTTGTTGAGGTGATTAATAAAGTCCAAAGTGACTTCAACAAGTGTCTTCATCTTCTGCAGTATATCAGCACGGACAATCCCCTGCGGTTGAGGACCTAACTCAAACCCTGCAGCAAAAGACACACAAGACATTATTAAGACAACAAAAGAAACAGCTACTTATAAATCATAGAATTCTACAAAAGTATATAAAGTATAATTTTATTTACAAATGGTCAGAAAAACTCAGTTCAGTAAGCTCCTTTTGTGCCATGTGGTAATCCTAGTGGCTACATGCCAGCAACAGGATACTAAGGGCTATTTTCCATGGGCAGACTCCACCAGGCCAGCACATCCACCTGCTCAGTGGGGAATCTGTCCGCCGATCCCCCCTGAGCACGCAGATGACCGGTCCATGTCCGTTCCACTTATGCAGAGCGGACACAGACACCACCCGTTGTCCTCTATGGGTGGTCAGATGTAAACAGACCACCTGTCCATTTATATCCGACTGTCATCCACTCCCCCATCCGTCTGTTTTTAGCAGATAGGATTAGATTGGATGTTGGCGAGTGCGGGTGTCCGTTCACTGTACATCTGCAGCTCCATAAAGGGCAATGAAGGGTCCGATCAAGTCCACCTAAAAAAACTGACAGGCCGACCCGATTGGTCCGCCCGCGTGAAAGTAGCACTGTAGAGCAAAGAGAACAATCTCCTGCTCTTATGTCACTCCCTTACCAGAAAAATGCTTCAGAATTTTGCTCTCTATTCCAGAACAAGGTAAAACAAAATCCCTTGTGCACCAAGAAAAAAAAAAGTCTTGCTTTCTTTTATTTTCACCTGTTGATCCTGCCAGTAAGTCTGTTTTTTTCAACAAAACAAGCTGTCCTGCAAATGTATCAAAGTGAGAGTTAAGACAAACCATTTATCACTGACAGGGGTAATTGCAATGATCAGCTTTTATTGATTTATACTGTATAAACCCTTTATCCCAAAAGGAAAAAAAAAATTATGCTGTAACTGCTTATAAAGTGTTATCTGGAGTTTTAAGTTCTTGGTCAAGTCCATCTAAGGCTACATTTACATTGATTAAGGCTGGTTTCACGCTTATGCGAAATTGTATGCGGGTTTTCCCACATCCAATTCGCATCGCAGGAGATTGTGACGGGCTCTCTATGGAGCCGGTTCACAAATCTCTGCAGCGGCTGTGGTGAGAATTGCACAGGAGCCATGTACGTCTCTTGGTCTGTTTTAGGTCCGAATTCAGCCCAAAATTCAGGCTGAAATCGGACCTTAAATGGCGAATGGAGACGCACCAGACTCCTGCTGTGAGCCGCTGCGTGTTCTAATGTGAACCCAGCCTTATGCCCCGTACACACGATCGTTTTTCATGCCGTTAAAAATGGCATTTTAAAAAATGGCCATTAAAAATGATCGTGTGTAGGCTCCAGAGCATTTTTAACGACGTGAAAAACGGCCATTAAAAATTCCGGACATGCTCTTTTTTCGCGTCGTTTTTCATGTTTTTTTTAACGACGTGAAAAACGATAGTGTGTATGCTTTAACGACGTGAAAAAAAACGCGCATGCTCAGAATCAAGTATGAGACGGGAGCGCTCGTTCTGGTAAAACTAGCGTTCGTAATGGAGATAGCACATTCATTACACAGTAACGGACTGAAAAGCGCGAATCGTCGCCCAACAAACTTTACTAACATGAAGGGTGGCGTCATTCGAACGGAACTTCCCCTTTATAGTGCCGTCGTACGTGTTGAACGTCACTGCGCTTTGCTTGATCGTTTTTTTAAATGATGGTGTGTACGCAAGGCAGGCTTGAGAGGAAACATGAAAAAAAACGAGGAGAAAAACGTCGGTTTAAAAAATGACATTAAAAACGATCGTGTGTACGGGGCATAAGGCTGGCACAAATTGTAGCGGCAGGAATTTTCTGATTCCTGCTGCAGCTTTGAGCAGCTAGGTGCAGCCATCATCCCATTCACAATAATAAAAGGTTGCCTGCGGCTGCAGCTATCTACAGCTATCTGCACAGGCAATGATTACCTGCGATGATCACTGCTGGATGCACTTTGCGGATTTGCCTAGCCGCTCACAGGCGCAGCAGGAATCTGAAGATTCCGGCCACTACAATTTGCACCGGACTTAATCGCTGGTATGAATGTAGCCTAAATTTGCTAGTACATCTAACACTCCACTCCCCCCAGACTGACTGTGCGCTGTTCAAAGGTGCCCCCTGTGCTCCTTCATCCAGAGTGGGGGTACTCTAATACAGGAGGTGTGTTACTGGCCAGATCACCAAGGAAACTATCTAATGATTGGTAAGCTGCAATATATAAAAAATTTTGGTTTAATACCATTTTTATTAATTTTAGATATTATTAGGTTCATATCCCATGTTTATTCCATTGTTTTACTCTCTTTCATAAATTCAAGCTTTCCGCAGTCTAAAGTCCAAATCCTGGCTCCATGCTCCCCCCCCACCATGCTCTCCTTCCCCCTTTGGGCACCCTGTTGTATTTTGTGTTTTGTTTTTTTCGTAATGCTTGCCCAGGGGGACATTAAAAATATAATAATAGCCTAGAGTTTGGCTTTCAACACTTTTACCATAAATAACCCCTTCGTAAATGGATGGAAAATCATCTTTCTTTCATACAGAAATTATGTCCCCTTATCCATGCTTAGGGAAACATACAGCACATTTGTCAAAACTTTATACTGACCTTGGCTATATTTAATTTAATTGCGTCATCTCTACGTTTCTCTGAACTGAACATGCCCAGTTTCTGTAACTTTTCACCATATATGAGATTTTGCATCTTTCTTACTGATGCAATTGTTCACTTCTGAACCGTCTACCAAACACTGTGTTCTTTTTACAATGTGGTGCCTAAAACTGGACCCCCTATGCCAATTGTGGCCACCAGTTAACACTTATTTGGGGGTCTTAATAAGGGTCTTACCCTTTCGGCTGAGGTCTTTACAGTCATGCAGAACTTTATGATCCAAATTACCCAGTTCGTACCACTCTCAAGCTACCAGTGCTATTTCCAGCCTTGTTATATAGGGCCCCACTAAGGGTGCAAAAACGTTTCACAAGTTTATCCAGCTGTTTATCTGTAGAGATTGGAGGCACCATAATAAAGTAATTTGTTCCCCTAAGTTCTTGCTGGTTTTGTATCCATTTTGTGAGAATTGTGTTCAGAAGTGGTACATTTCCACCATGGCTGCCTTGCCTTAAAGTGGTTCTAAAGCCTACATTTTTTTTTTTACCTTAATGCATTCCTAATATTTATGGCATCAGCATCCCCCCTCATCCCCTATAATACTTACCTGAGCTTACCTGACCTGATAGGTATTTGATCCAGCGCTGTGCAATTCTGTAGCTCTTTACTCCCCTTACACTCGGGTCTCGTGGCTTTTCTGGGGCACTGGGGGCCATTGGCTCCCAGTACTGTAAATTAAAACCAGCGATGAGAGAGCAGGGGGCAGGGCCAAGTCCCACTGTCCGTGTCAATGGATGTAGCAGACGAGTCTAAGGAGCAGACTGCAAAGCCATCTCACTCTCTGCCCATCAAGTACCATACCTTTAATTTTCCACACTCTCAACTTCAGTGTTAAAGTCCCTCAAGCTTGGCTCCAAGTCTGCTTACAAAGGCTGCTATTCCAAGTCTGCCAAATCCTCAGACAAGTCTTTCTCTGCATCTTGAGTAGATGACATCTGTTGACATTGGCAAACACTTGGACAGCTTGCATTCTAGATGCCTGGGTGCAGGAAGTTGTGTCTCAGGGCTACAAAGTTAAAGTTTTGTTCCCTTCCTCTTCTTCATTTTCTGACTTCAAACCTTCCTGTGTCTCCGCGCATTCTAGCAGATCTCTATCAGGCCCCCTTTGGTCTTTAGGCTGATGCCAAGAACAGGCAACCCCAGGCTTGGTGGCTCAGTAATCTAGCTCTGTCCTAAGAATCTTCCAAAATGCCAGCCTATATAGCTTCTTTTTTTTGGGGGGGGGGGGGGGACTTTGTTGGAGAAGGGAACTTGGTTGTTAGAGGAATCTTGCCTCCTGATTAACACTTTACAGAATTGGGCGGTTTGACTGTTCCTTCAGAGTCAGACTAACCTGTTGGGACATCTGATTCATATTAAATTGGAAAATGCCAGGACAGTGGCATACGCCAATCACCAGGGAGAAAAAAAGTGTCAGAGTGGCAAGAAAGGTAGAGAAGATTCTGGGCAGAACTCACGTTTTAGCCATGTCAGCTATACACATACCAGGTGCAGGAAATTGGTCTCTATACCTGGAGTCATTCCAGGACCTGTGCCACAGGTGGGGAATGCCAGATATGGACCTCTTGGTCTCCAGGTTCATCAAAAAACTGGTCAGGTTTATTTCAGGTGAAGGGATCTACTGGCGGAAGCAGTGGATGTTCTGGTGGCTATGTGGGATCTACCGTTTCTCCCTTGAAACTTCTTCCTTTCCTGCTGCACAGGATTGATATGGAGGATGTTTGGGTGATCCTCATTGCCTCACATTGGCCCAAGCCTATTGTCACACATGGACCTGGTAACACCTCTAGCTGATGCATATTAGACCTACTGGATCTACTGTCCCAAGGGCCGATTTTCGGTCCTGCTTGTTGGTTGCTAACTTTACTGGCATGGCTGTTAAAGTCCAGGTTCTATGGGACAGGGGCATCTTTGGGTCTGTGATTGCTATGATGCGCAAATCTAGCTAGGCTTACTTCACTTGATGAGAGTCTAGGGGCTTTCACACCAAGAATTTATTCATGGACAAATACTTTCTTTCTGCAGTTGGGTCTGAACCAGCATTTTGCTGCACTCAGCTCCATCAAAAGTCAGGTCCCTGCTCTTTCCATTCAAATTCAAAGACCAGTGGCCTCTCACTCTGATTATGAGCTTTGTGTAGGGGTTCTTCTATGTGGCTCCCCACCTTATCTGTTCCCCTGTGACTCCATGGACTCTAAATCTGGTTCTCTCTGCACTTCTGAAGCTGCAGGTTGAACCCATTAGAGACATTACTCTTCTCTCACCCACAAGGTTGTTTTCCCTGTGGCTATCACTTCTACGAGGCTAGTGTCTGAACTGACAGACTTGTATAGTTTACATAGTTAGTCGGGTTAAGAAAAGACACAAGTTCACCCAATAGAGAAAAAAATTGAAAACCTCCACATACATGTAGCACCCTGTTCCTATTGAATAGGGGCTATGTGGTAAATTTAGTTTTTTGGAAAGAGACTGAGAAAAATTCTCTATTCTTAAGGGACTATGGGGTACATAGCCAGATAGTGTTATGTTAGAGAACTTTGCGGTCAAGATTTTTCCATCTGCTTCAGTACTTCGCCATTAAGGACTCTTGTCATACTAATTTTCTGCCACTAGGTGGTAGAAGTTGCTTATAGCAAGGGCTAAACTTTCTACATTTTAGTTTATTTTACATTTGAAATGATAGAGGAAAGTTTCATTCTCCAGGGAGTGAGGCTTTGCTCCTAGTTAATCAGTGATGTTGTTTATATTTGTGTGCATAATTTATTTTTTGTCAGGTAAACCAGATCTCCTATCAAGCTGCTGGAGTGTGGGTGGTTAGATAGAGAGTGAGGTTTTGTAACATATGTTGATGTAACCATACTGTGTGTGTTCATGTTGAATCTGTAAACACTCTTCTTTTACTACCCTTCCCCTCCCCATTCAAGTTTTTGGTTCAGATACCGACTCTCAGGATTGAGAGTAATTATTTTTTCAGACGATGAGGACATCGTCTATTCTAGTTGAGGGAGTATGTAGCGCCCTGTTCCTATTGAATAGGGGCTATGTTGTAAATTTAGTGTTATCTGAGCTGTAAATAGCTCAGAGTGATTTAATAAAGTTGATTTGCTTCTGTTCCAGTTTGGCTGTGTTGTGCGCATTTCTCACTTGCCAGTAGGCGTCACTGTCACCACGGGCCAGGGTGAGAAATACAGCAGGCTAAGTGCATTGACTGTTCTTTCTCAGAAACAGCCCAGTGGGAGTGTTCTACTGCTGTGCATTCTGGGAGAGGATATTTAAGGGACAGATGCAATTATTTTTTTCGCTCTGACCTCATGGCCCTCCTGGCCTAAGGTATGTGGCATTTGCTCTCTTCTATCTCGGGCCCTGCTGGCTCGAGGCTGTGCTACTATGAGTAGGCCCAGAAGTCTGTCTGTGGCCTACTTAACTGGAGGTGGTCCTGTGCTGTCTTGCCTGTGCGGAAGAAGCCACTCAAACTGAGAAGATTCTAGGGGGGACCCTTGCTGGAGAGAACCGAGCTGAAGGCTGGTTTCTCAGGAAGGGCCTGGTGACTCGTTTGGAGGATGCACCCAATTAACCTACCTCATAGTACTGCCGGATGGCTTAAAGGTTCTGGTACTGTGCAGCTGTTCTATAACTAACTGACTACTGGCTAAACAATCCTATGGCAGGGGATTATCCAGGAGTTCCACGTATCGCTAAGTCTGTGGCAGAGACTTGTCCGTGCTTCATACCGGCTGCTAGGTCGGTGTAAGAGGCCTAGCCGGATGTCTCAAGAATCCAGAGACAGAAAGCTGTTTGTCCTCTGGATCCAAGAACCTCATCAGTGATCTGCAAACAAGGTATCTGAACTTCCCCTAACCCTCTATCCTACTACTGAAAGTTGTTTAATAAAGCATTGGAAAAAGACTGAAGTGACTGGCACTCACATCTAAAATTTCCTAACATAGACTCTTAGTTCTGGGACCGTGAAAGGTGGGGTAACAGTAGGACCCTAATTTAATCCATCAGCCCTCTCGGGGGTTCGCTACATACAGAGTCCTATACCTACATTTATCCAAAGTTGATCCAGAGAAAAGCAATTTATCTTGCAAACCCTTTTAGGTCTTACATAGGGACAAGATGCTGCTGAGGTCTTGTACCTCTCTTTCTTGGGTCCCCCGCCGGGGCTTTGGGCTCCTCCTGCCTTCCGAATACCCCCATAGCAAGCTACCTGCTATGGGGGCACTCATGTGGGCTTGATCCTGAGTAGGGATGAGCCGAACACCCCCCGGTTCGGTTCGCACCAGAACCTGCGAACGGACCGAAAGTTTGCACAAACTTTAAAGCCCTAATAAAGTCTATGGGACTCAAATGTTCGAAATCAAAAGTGCTAATTATGAAGGCTAATAAGTAATTTATTGTCCTAAAAAGGGTTTGGGGACCCGGGTCCTGCCCCAGGCTACATGTATCAATGCAAAAAAAAGTTTTAAAAACTGACGTTTTTTCGGGAGCAGTGATTTTAATGATGCATAAAGTGAAAAAAAAAAGTGAAATATTCCTTTAAATATTGTACCTGGGGGTTGTCTATAGTACGTCTGTGAAGTGGCACGTGTTTCCCGTGTTTAGAACTGTCCCTGCACAAAATGACATTTCTAAAAGGGAAAAAAGTAATTTAAAACTGCTTGCGGCTTTAACGTGATGTCTGGTCCCGGCAATATGGATGAAAATCATTGAGAAAAATGGCATGATTATTCCCCCAGCCCATTACCAGCCCCTTTGGGTCTTTTATGGATATTAAGGGGAATCTCGCACCCATATTCAAAAAAGGAAAGGTGTGGGGCCCCCAGGCCCTATATACTCTGAACAGCAGTATACAGGCGGTGCAAACAAGACAGGGACTGTAGGTTTGTTGATACGTAGAATCTGTTTGTAATTTTGAACTACCTGCCTGTGGTATTAGTATGAGAACACCAGCAATTGTATTCAGGTAAGCTTTAGGTGCACACTGTGCAAAGGACACTAAAGCAAAATACTGCAGCTCCCTGCCTGTATTTGTATCAGAACACCAGCAATTGTATTCCGGTAAGCTTTTGGTGCACACTGTGCAAAGGACACTAAAGCAAAATACTGCAGCTCCCTGCCTGTATTTGTATCAGAACACCAGCAATTGTATTGAGGTAAGCTTTAGATGCACACTGTGCAAAGGACACTAAAGCAAAATACTGCAGCTCCCTGCCTGTATTTGTATCAGAACACCAGCAATTGTATTGAGGTAAGCTTTAGATGCACACTGTGCAAAGGACACTAAAGCAAAATACTATTTATTTTTATTATTTGTTTATTATTTGTTGTCAAGATAGTATTTACATTAGGGGAGGATATAGATCAAGAGATAAGGGAAGCATTTGAAAAAGATTCATCCCAACTTCTGAACAAAGACGAGGAAATTAGAAATGGCTTCAAGGAGCACAAGAAATTGTTAACCTAACACCTCAACAGGAAATGGGATGTTTCTTTTCTGGAAACTTTTTTAACACAAGATAGTTCCAAGGGGTCTACGGGACAGAACTATACCAGCTGAACATCTGCACAACGACAGATTCCTTCCGAAATAGAAGGAACTCTGTATTAATCATGGGATTGCAGTCATGACCTTAATAGTAGAAGAGGAGAAAATCCAGCTAACTGAATTTAGGAGCTCGATAGAGGAAAGTGCTAAGAGCTTACACTTAATGAAAGAAGATGAGGAATTCATAAAACAAAACGACTACCTTAAAAAAGAAATAGAAAAGGCTCAAAAAAAGACTCAGTCCTTTTGAGTTCAGATGTTAAAATGAGCAGACTCATCTGTGGTAGTGGAACATACTAAGTTTACTATACTGTAATATAAGAATACTTCTTGCACTCACCAAGACCACATGTGGCAACAGAGTCCACGCTATAGCTGTCTCCCCCAGGCTTTGCGTACACATATATTCTTGGATTACAATGTGGAAGACGAGTCTAAAGAGGAATAAAAAAAAAAAAGATTCAAGTCAAGGGTCATATGAAGAAGATCACATGACTAGGGTATAAAAGATGAAGTTCAGGCCTTCCCCCAAGGCACTTTGACACCAACTGGGATTTAATGGCCACGGCAGCCACTTTAGTTACCAAAATTATCAATATACCGGTAAATAAATGAAATAACCATATAAATACCAAATATATTAAACTAATATACTAAATACCAAATATATTACTAGCAAAAGACTGAATGTATACTGGAGTCTCAAGGCCCCTTGTAGGCAACCAAGTAATACCTATGACCCATAATGTAGGCCTCCAGCTGCACATCATCTACTTGGAGACCTGTTCAGGTACACCATTTACTGCCATAAAAGGTACTTACATGCTACATATGTGCAATTACCTAAAGCAGCCATCAAGTAGCAAACACAAAAAGCAGCCATCAAAGTTAAAAAGGCAGTTAAAAATAGCATTCCTTCCTATAACTTTGCAGGATTCCAATTTCTTTATACTGTATTATTTACCAAGCAACCAATATAGTTTAACCCCTTCCTTACCGGGCCATAGTCATATGACGCCAGCAGGAACCCTTCCTCCCTCCGGGCGGGCGTCATATGACGTCTTTTATTCCCGGCCATCTAGAGGCTCGTGACCCGGTGCGTGTGCCCGGCGGCCGCGATGTCCGCCGGGCACCCGCGATTGCCCACGATCACGGCAGGAGTGTGGATCTGTGTGTGTAAACACACAGATCCACCTCCTGTCAGAGGTGAGGAGACCGATGTGTGTTCCTAGTACAGAGAAACACACATCGGTCTCCTCCCCTTGTGAGTCCCCTCCCCCTACAGTTAGAAACACTCAATAGGAAACATATTAACCCCTTCAGCACCCCTAGTGTTAACCCCTTCCCTGCCAGTCACATTTACACAGTAATCAGTGCCGTTTTATAGCACTAATCGCTGTATAAAAGTGAATAGTCCCAAAAACGTGTCAAAAGTGTCCAATGTGTCACGATCACAATAAAAATCGCAGATCGCCGCCATTACCAGTAAAAAAAATAAAAATGCCATAAATCTATCCCCTATTTTGTAGACGCTATAACTTTTGCGAAAACCAATCAATATACACTTATTGCGATTTTTTTTTACCAAAAATATGAAGAATACATATCGGTCTAAACTGAGGAAAAAAAATAGTTTAAAAAAAAAATTTGATATTTATTAAATCAAAAAGTAAAAAAGTGTTTTTTTTCGAAATTGTCTCTTTTGTTTATAGCGCAAAAAATAAAAACCGCAGAGATGATCAAATACCACCAAACGAAAGCTCTATTTGTGGGGGAAAAAAACATAAAGATTTCATTTGGGTACAATGTCGCATAACTGCGCAATTGTCAAAGTGCAACAGCGCTGAAAACTAAACATTGGTCTGGGCAGGAAGGGGGTGAAAATGCCCTGTATGGAAGTGGTTAAAGCCTGCTATATGCTTTATATCATAGCGAATCTTTTTTAACCACTTTCGGACCACCCGCAGTAGTTACACATCGGCACTTTGAAGAGAAATACCGTTGTTATGGCAGCAGCTAGCTGCCATAACCCCGGTATCCTCTTTCAGCGGGCGGTCCGCTTTCAGATAAAAGTGGTCTCTGCGGCGGATTCGCCGTAAGATCACTTTTATCAGCGGCGGGAGAGGGGGCCCCCCTCCCGCTGTTTACCGGAGCCGGCGGTAGCGGCGGAGGTGATCAGGTCCTCTTCCTGGCTTGGTATGGAGACGAGTGAGGGGAAGATGGCCCCCACCCATCTCAATACCATTGCAGGGCGGAAGCGAAGTCAAAACGTTACTTCCGCCCATAGCTCTTAAAGAGACATTTTTTATTTTCAAATTAAATTAAAAAATTGTATTTATTTTTGTAGCGGCCTCACCCTCTCTTCTTTAGTGGATACTTTGGCTTCGGTCTAGGGGTACTTTGAAGGGGAGAGCGAGGTGCGCCACGGCCCATGTCCTCTAGATTTAAGCATGTAGAGGTGAAGGCCAGCATCTAATTACACCCGAGCTGTGTATACGCTCAGAGCCAAGTCTGTTCTTCTAATAACCCCCTTTGCTCCCAGTAATTGGAGTACCACACACTGAAAAGGTCCAACACTTATTTATTCCATAACGGCAAACAAATAGTCCTTTGCGAGCAGACAGTTTGAGACCCATAGAACAGTCCAGTATTGGTGGGAAGTAGGTCAAGGCACAATCCCCAAAGAAACAAAACCGTTGAGGTTTCACCAACGGTTGCTAAGCACAGTGGCTGTTAAATGGACTTTTTTGGCTTCAGAGTCTCTTCCAGCGACTCTAGTGAACAGGAACTGGAGTTACCTTCGCTACGCTGCAGCCCCTGTCAGGGGGAAGACATCCCTCCAAGGGAGTTACCAGAGGCCCCGCCGTCACCGGATTAATGCTGTACCGGGCTATCCGGAAGGGTTACACTCCCCGGCCTCCTCGCCTCAGATACGGGTCCCAACACCTTAGGTCCCCTCGGACTCCTCCACCCTCGCGGAACCCAGTCGAAGTCCTGGGCTCCAGGCCTTGGCCGTAGTACCTCACCCCAGGCTTAAGGTGCCTGGGATGGACTCCAACCCTCGCTCCGGCCAGGTCAAGGGCACCTGGGCCCGGATCTCCGGAACGCCAGCACCCAGGCCGAAGGTGCCTGGGTGCGGCCGTGTCCTCCAACTCTGAAACCCGAGGTCAGGGCATCTCCCCCTTTATCTCCTCTCCCTTTGCGTCACAGCGGGTTCCCCGCCCCGCTGTACCGGCGCCAGGAAAGGACAAAAATGTACAGTCTTGCGGTGCAGGTTCAACTCTGGCCCAGGATGACAATGCCACCTGCAGGCCACAGGGAACCTTGCACCACCAGAGTCCTCCAAGAACCACAAAAGGGATTCTCAGATTCGCTAACAATTAGTACATCTGGGTTAACTAACCCAGATGCTCCCCCCCAAATTTAAATACCTGCTACATTTTTTTAATGCATTTTAGTGTAAATATGAGATTGGAGGTCTTTTTGACATGTCATGCTTTTTTTCTATTACAAGGGATGTTTACATTCCTTGTAATAGGAATAAAAGCGACACATTTAAAAAAAAAAAAAAAAAGAACAGTGTAAAAATACAAAATAAAAAGGTAAAATAAATAAAAAAATTTAAAAAATGTAAATGCGCCCTGTCCAACCGAGCTCGCGTGCAGAAGCGAACACATACGTGAGCAGCGCCCGCATATGAAAACGGTGTTCAAACCACACATGTGAGGTATCGCCGCGATCAATAGAGCGAGAGCAATAATTCTAGCCCTAGACCTCCTCTGTAACTCATAACATGCAACCTGTAGAATCTTTTAGCCTTGTGATGTCAGTTCCGGTGGTGTTTAACAGAAGTACGGTGAGGAGGCCTGTGTTTCACTACTCCCATTGCTTTTTACTGCGGTTTTTATCCTTACTTGATGTAAGCATTTTTTTTTACTAAATAAATTTACTTTTCATTTGGCAATGTTGCACTATGGCTCTTCATTGTTTCGTTTGAGCGCCATTTATACAAGAGGTGCCAAGTTTTGGATGTAGTTCTTCGTCTTCGCCTGGAACCTAGATGCCTTTACAGATCAATCAGCAGGATTCCTATCTGATGAGCCTTGTTTGACCCTTGGGTCATTGTTGGAGGTGAGCGGCCGATTCATAAATTTAACAGTCAAATTTTTGGATAGATGTTTTATCAGTTTTTTCTTCTATCAAGTTATCCCTATTAGATTTTTGCCTTTATATGAACTAACTCCTACCATTGGACTTTATTTGGACATTATTCACATGTATTTATTCATTTGTACGTTTGGATACTCATCATATTCATTCTTTGAGTATATTACTTTATGGCACATTATGGAATAAGCGCACCGTTCCCATCTTTTTCTTTACATTTTTTAAAGGTCGCCTATGGAGATTAAGGGTAAAAGTTTGTCCCCATTCCAGGAGCGGGCGCAATTTTGAAGCGTGACATGTTGGGTATCAATTTACTCGGTGTAACATTATTTTTCACAGTATAAAAAAAATTGCTCTTGTAGGACCGCTGCGCAAATACAGTGTGACAGAAAGTATTGCAACGACTGCCATTTTATTCTCTAGGGTGTATATATATATATATATATATATATATATATATATATATATATATATATATATAATGTTTGGGGGTTCTAAGTAATTTTCGAGCCAAAAAAAAAACAGTTTTTAACTTGTAAACACCAAATCTCAGAAAGAGGCTCGGTCCTTAACCACTTCTCTACTGTGCACGAAAACCCCCTTCCTGCCCAAGCCATTTTTCAGCGCTGTCACACTTTGAATGACAATTGCGCGGTCGTGCGACGTGGCTCCCAAACGAAATTTGTGTCCTTTTCCCACAAATAGAGCTTTCTTTTGGTGGTATTTGATCACCTCTGCGGTTTTTATTTTTTGCGCTATAAACAAAAGAGCGTCCAGTTTGGAAAAAAAAAACACTATTTTTTACTTTTTGCTATAATAAATACCCACTTTTTTTTTTCAAATAAAATGTTCCTCAGTTTAGGCCGATATGTATTCTTCTACATATTTTTGGTAAAAAAAAAAATAAAAATCGCAATACGCGCGTATTGATTGGTTTGCGCAAAAGTTATAGCGTCTACAAAATAGGGGATAGATTTATAGCATTTTTTTTTTTTTTTTTTATTAGTAATGGCGGCGATCTGCGATTTTTTTTATTGTGACTGCGATATTGCGGCGGACACATCGGACACTTTTGACACTTTTTTGGGACCATTCACATTTATACAGCGATCCCTGCTATAAAAATGCATTGATTACTGTATAAATGTGATTGGCAGGGAAGGGGTTAACCACTAGGGGTGCGGGAAGGGGTTAAATATGTTCCCTCAAAGTGTTCTTACTGTGGGGGGAGGGGACTGACTGGGGGAGGTGACCGATGGTTGTCCCTATGTACAAGGGACACACCATTGGTCTTCTCTCCCTCACAGGACATGGATCTCTGTTTACACACAGAGATCCACTTTCCTGCTCGTTTCCCGGGCAATCGCGGGTGCCCGGCGGCAATCGCGGCCGCCGGGCACGCGCACCGGGGCCTTGTGAACGCGGCGGGCGCCTCCTAGCTCGTTTTAAAGGGAGGACGTCATATGACGTCCTCCCAGAACGAGAGTATCCTCCGCCCGCCGTCAATTGACAGTGGGCGGGGGACAAGTGGTTAAGTGGTTAAATTCTGGTCTGCTTAAGGCTGGGTTCACACATATGCAAATTGAATGCGCGTTTCCCCACATCCAATTCGCATAGCAGGAAAATGTGACTGGTTCTCTATGGAGCCAGTTCACATATCTCTGCAGCAGGTCCGGTGCAGTGTGCAGGAAAAACGTGTGCTTTTTTGGTGCATTTCAGGTTCAATTTCAGCCCAAAATTGAGGCTGAAATCGGACCTGAAATGGTGAACCAGCACGCACCGGACCCCTGCTGTGAGCCACATGCGGCGACGGTGTGAACCGAGCCTCAAGTGCCGGTTCACACTGCTGCACTGTGAATTTGTTCCTTTTTTTCAGTCCATTCTGAGGTGCGAATTTACCACGTTTTACCACAATTTTAATGCGAATTTCAGGAGTGGGACATAGCTGTGATTAATGTTTCTAGCCAATGGAATCATAATGTTAAAAAAAAAGTGTTAACTTCCTGTGTACTTCCTGGTTTTTGTGGAGAATAGTGTGGTGGAATTCGCATTCGAATGTGAACCATCAAATGCGATTCCAGAACGATTTACATTCATGTCTATGGAGACTAAATTTGCAACGCAATGCTCTAAACTTGCACAAGACCCTTTTTTTATTGCATCGCATTCGGAGAGGAATCGCAACGCATAGGTGTGAACGACCATCATTGAAAACAATAACTTTTTGGATGGCATGCGAATCTAGTTATTGTTTAACGCATCGCATCCGGTATCAACTCGCACAAGTGTGAACGGACACTAAAGCTTCAGGCAAACAGCTAAATACATAGATGAAATACACATATGGAAGGCGGGAACAAGCTTGACTTTTAGAGGACAAATCAAGATTTACACATAACTTTAGCTTGATATATATCTTTGGAATCAATGGTAATTTTGGCACATGGTATAAGAGATAAACTCTGCTTATGTATTCCTTTTTTGTCATGTTAAGTTTAAATTTCCTGAATTTGTGCTAACTTTCAAGAGTACATCCAGATATACACTATACAATTTTCTTTAGATTTTTTTATTTAGATTTACCAAAACCATATAATATGAGATCAAACTTAAACACTTTCAATTTGTATGCAGTCAGGCAGGCCCTTGTACTACATGTTTGATTTCCTTTAGATTTACCTTCAACTAACGAAAGTTGTATAGTGTGCATCACTCCACTTTTGTTGAGAAAAAAACCGGGTGATCTATGTGTATTGCAATGATTTTAACAGGTTCCTACCTTTTGTTATTCTCAACAAATTCCTGTGTGTTTCTCTGTGCCCATGTGGGAAAGTGAGTCTAATGGGAGTGGTTTCACAATTATCAATCAGCTGTGGCACCTGCAGGACACTAATGAGGAAAGCTGCTGGGTCTGCATCCCTTTAGATGTGATTTCCTATTGGGAGTATCTCACAAAAAATGACATGCAAGAGATGCCTGAAATCTGTCTTAGTGATATCTTAGTGACTTCTGGGAAAATCGGTGAGCCAATCACACAAGCAGGAAATTATGTTTCTTGGGGGGGAGGGGGGGGGGGGGGTGTTTTGTTCACATTCTGTGTACAGAATACCTCCAGGTAGCCATATTGCATTTTCAGAAAATTACAGAGCTGCAGATTGAAAATTAAAAGGTAATTTTTAACAACATTCAATTAAAATATGACTTGTGTCGCAATTGTATACGCTATATATAAATTTTTCTTTACAGTAAAACCTTGGATTGCGAGCATAATTCGTTCCAGAAACATGCTTGTAATCCAAAGCACTTATATCAAAGCAAATTTCCCCATAAGAAATAATGGAAACTCAAATGATTAGTTCCACAACCATTTATTCATAAATCCTTCAGTTTATAGTCCATATAAAAAGATTATATCAATGTGATGATAGGTTGTACAACTATGAAATGTCCATCCACAAATGGAAGCCTCCACAAGGGGATTAGAAGCAAAATCCAGCAGGAGCTACAGAGTGTAAAAGAGAAGAGAGGCGCCTCTAAGTGTAGCAATATGTTGCTAAATGTTGTACCTTCATTAAATGTAACCATATTGCTACACTTAGAGGCGCCTCTCTTCTCTTTTATACTCAGTTGTGACATGACGTTACTCTTATATCAAGACATCGCTTGTATAGCAAGTCAAAATGTATTAAAAAATTTAGCTTGTCTTGCAAAACGCTCTCAAACCAAGTTACACTCAAGCCAAGTTTTTACTGTATTTGCCTTTTATTTCCCCAATAAAGTGAAGTTACCCTTTCATCATAATTTTTCATGCTCTACTTTAGTCTTTTTGCAACCAGAGTTATTACCTGTATATAATGGCAGGTATGCATCTCAATGGCATTTTGGACTCCACTGACAATCAGGCAAACTCCCATGTTAGAGGTGGTGTTATGTAGATCCAGTACCATGTCATAGGCATTCGCGCTCCCTCTAGGGCCAAACATCCTGTTGATCTCCTTCGCTCTCAAAACTTCATATGGATCATCAGGTGAGTCTGGGGAACTAGAGGACAGGTTTTATTGGTTATTATGATACTGCAGCAAAAGTTTAAACATATATAAAAAATATATTTTCATGTACTGTATAAAAGATATATATATCAAGCAAACTAGCAATACAGTTAGGGTGCATTCACCCCCCCCCCCCCCCAATCTCATGTCTGTGCTAAGCATCCATGTAAGGGGACGCATTTGACAAAAACATACATTCCAGCTGCTTAAAGCGGACCTTCAGTTATTTTTTCATCTTCCCAGCTATTAAATCTTCTGCCCTTGTTGTTTTACCCTTTTATAGTAAAACATTTTTTTTCTGCCAGTAAATACCTTATCCACTTGCTGACTGACTGACTACCTATGTAAACAAGGCTTTTCCCTGCTCTGCCTAGTGACAGGACAGTGATCAACTGCTTCCTGTGATCGGGAGCAGTGATCACTGTCGTGTCACTCGTAGCCCAGCCCCCCCCCCCCCCACAGTTAGAATCACTCCTTAAGACAACCTCTTCCTCGCCCCCTAGTGGTTAACCCCTTCCCTGCCAGTGTCATTTACACAGTAATCAGTGCATTTTTATAGCAATGGTCCCAAAATAGTGTCAAAAGTGTCCGATGTTGTGGGAAGTGTTGTGGTATTGTCATGATGTTTTTTTATATTGTTAGTTGTATGGGTTGTTGTGGAAAAATGTATTAATGTATGTTGTCAGATGTCCCCCCAATGTCAGTTTTTCTGTAGTGCGCTCATCTGAGCGGATTTGCACATACAGACGTTGGTGGAAGATCGGTGGCGGGAAAATCTTCCTATGGAAACAGCGATGTTTGCTCCATTTAGAGATGTTTTGCGCCCCGTTGGGGGACTGGCCACCTCCTGGCGGGGGGCGTTAAATGACTCCGAGCGCACAGATCTGTGTCCACAAGAACAGTAGCATAACTATAAAACAATTGTGGTCCATTGAGGCATAATTGTCATGTAGTTTCCGTCATTGGTAGCAGTGCATGTCACTGCTAGTCTATTTGAGTAATTGTATGGTCATCTGGTAGGAAGGATGTCCTTGTATGGTCATTCTCCTGTGTGGAAGGGACATCCTATGATGTCCCCACCCATGGGGGAGGGGATTGGTTGCTGCAGCCAATCACCTCCTGTCAGATCTTTTGAGTTTAATAAAAGCCTATGATTAGGCGTCAGCTTGGCAGTCATGCTGGCCTGCTGAGATGAGAACATAAGCTGTGTGATGCTGCCTTTTTGGGATGAATGATGGGACGAATGAACAGTGAGTGGATCTTAGCAAACTTAACTTAAAGATAGCATTATTGCAAAGAGATGAAAGCTGATGTGTGCTTAGATAGCACAGGAATTATAGGCTGTGTGCTCTGCAAGCAACCAATAATTCTACCACAGAATGGCGACTCTGATTGGACCAATTGCGGCCTCTTTGAGCATCACATCAGCAGAGGGGGGAGAGTGGACCTGCAATGTGATGCGTGAAGAGGCTGTACTTTGTAAAAGAACAAAAAATTTCGTCTTTTTGAAATAATGCTGTTTGCAGTACGAGAGATGTGTGTGTGATTTTGTCATGGATCGTATGCCTGTGAATTTGATCGTGTGTGCCTGTGTGGGTATGCCTGGGTGTTTGTGTGAGAGAAGCTGAAAATGGCTGCCCCCATGAGGTTTAGCGGGGGCGAGGCAGGCAGCATGGCTATCACTGCCAACATGTTTGAAAGTTGTGTATATCTGACTTTCCAATTTTCAGAACAAAGTTGTGTGTAGTGTTTGAGCCTGTGTGAATGCTGATGGAAACTGTATATTGTGTATGAAATGAAGGTATAGCTGTGATTTAGTGCAGCCTGCACTGAGAAGTTTGTAAATGGATGATTGTTTGTGAGCCATGTGCTTGAATGGGGGAAGGGCTTGCCCACTGCTTTGTATTGCTGGGGCTATGCCCTGAGGGAAGGAATCTCTGAGCAGACATGTAGGACAACAATATACTGTATGTGTGTAGTGTTTGTGATTTCTATGAAAAATAGAAATGGATAGATTGTGATTTTTGTAGGGGACAAAAACACATGTCTCCATAAGGCCTCATGCCCACGGGCGTTTTTTCAGCCGCGTTTGAGCGTTTTTTACAGCTTAAAAACGCCTGTCCATGTTAGTCTATAGCTTCATGCCCACCTAGGCGTTTGAGCTGTAAAGAGCATAGGCGTTTGTAAGCTGTAAAAAAAACCCAGGGCCAGTGCGTTCCTCAGCGTCAGAATTTGGCAGGAAAAAACGCGAGCGTCAAAAAACGCGCAAAAACGCGCACTAACGCGCAAAAAACGCGCACTAACGCGCAAAAAACGCGCACTAACGCGCGGTCGCGTTTTTAGCTCTGACGTTTTTTGTTTTTTTTTTTTTTTCAAAAAAAATAAATAAAAAATTTACAACAACATGGACAGGCGTTTTTAAGCTGCAAAAAACGCAGCTGTAAAAACGCCAGTGGGCATGAGGCCTAAGTGTAAAAATATTTTAACAAAAGTGTTTGGTTTTTGAGTTGAAAGTTCCCGCCGCATATCCAAGTGGCCAGGCATTGCTAGAAGGCAGACAATAGTATGTCTCTGCGATGGCTTGGTATGGAAGCTGAGGCCACTGTGTGTGTGAACTTTAGGTAGAGAAAAGTGGTGAATATCTCAGAGTATATTAACTTAGAGAAATGAACATGTTTTTAATATTGTCATGTAACTAACATTTATTGAATGTGCTGTTTAGTTGGCCAAAGGGTTTAAGTTTGTAAGTGTACATGTGGTCCTTGTAGAGTGTAGCAGACACCTTTTTCGGTGGATTTTGATGATAATTTAGAAAAATCTCAATGGTGTAGTCTGTCTTTGTGGAGAAAGTGACCAGTTACACTTACCGGTAACGGTGTTTCTGGGAAGTCTTCCAGGACGGCACAATGAGAGATGACTGGCTCCACCTGACAGGAAACACAATCAATTCAAAGAGGTTAAAGCACCCGCCCCTCCCCGTGCTCCTCAGTTATGATAAAGTACAGACCCACACCAGTGCACGAGAGAGAAAACACACACCCAAATAACTCTATACAAACCAATGTATCAACCAAAGCGGTGGGAAGTAGGCCTGCCGTCCTGGAAGACTTCCCAGAAACACCGTTACCGGTAAGTGTAACTGGTCACTTTCTCAAGTCGTCTTCCAGGACGGCACAATGAGAGAGAAGCAAGTAGCTTCAGGCCTACCTTAGGGTGGGACGACTGCTTGCAGGACCTCTCTACCAAAGGACAGGTCCTGAGGTGACAGCAACTCCACTCTAATGCCTTAGAATGTATTCTGGCTTGACCAAGTCGTAGCTTTACAGATCTGTTCCACCGAAGCTCCGGCTCTTTCTGCCCAGGAGGTTGCCAAAGAGCGAGTAGAATGAGCTTTAACTTTCGGGGCTGTCTTACCAGCCTGGTCATAAGCTATGGAGATTGTCTGTCTGATCCATCTAGATATGGATGCTCTAGATGCCTGTTGGCCTTTTTTCTGTCCAAAAAAAAATTAATTAGTAAATGGCTGGATTTCCTAAATTCACCCACTCTATCCAGATAAGCTAGCAGACACAGTCTGACATCTAGACAATGAAAGGAGGCCTCTTTCATTTTGTGGATTTGAACAAAAGGAAGGAAGAATAATTTCTTGTGATCTATGAAACTTTGACACTACCTTAGGGAGGTACAGGGGGTCCTGCCTAAGAATAACTCTGTCCTCGAATAAACTAAAGAAAGGCTCTTTAATCGTCAGAGCCTGCATGTCGCCTATTCTTCTGGCTGTTGTAATTGCCAGAAGAAAAGCAAACTTAAATGTCAGTAATTTAACTGAAATATCTTCTAGTGGCTCAAACGGAGCCTTAGTTAATTGTTCCAAAACTAACGTAAGGTCCCAGGGCGGGACTCTAGAGATCTGAACCGGGGACAATCTATCCCTGGCCATTAGAAATCCTTTAACTAGAGGGTCCAGTGATAACTTTTTGTCCAAAAAAATTCGATAAGGCTGCTACCTGTACTCTTAGAGTCTTGGTAGCGAGACCTAAGTCGGCGCCATCCTGGAGAAAGTCCAGGATGACCGAGGTTTCTTGCTGGGATACCTTTCTCACTAGACACCAGTGAGAGAAGACTCCCCACACCTGTAGATACGTCTGGTGACCTCCTTTCTACTTGAGAGGAGAGTGTTAATCACTCTCTCGGAACATCCCCTCTCCCGCAGGTTTTGCCTCTCAAGCACCAGGCCGTCAGCTTAAAGAAGCTGGGATCTGGGTGAAAGACTGGTCCCTGCCGAGAAGGTCCACCCGAACTGGTAGATGGAGGGGGAGGTGCTACAGACCAGTTCTGTAGAGCGGGAAACCAGGCTCTCTTGGGCCACCAAGGAGCAATTAGAATGAGTCTGGTCTCAGAGACCTAGTTTTTGTAGGACTCTTGGAATGAGACTCAGAGGGGGAAAAGCATAAGCCAGGTGAAAACTCCATACCTGAGCCAGTGCATCCACCCCCCCTGAGCCCCACTCCCGGGACAGGGAAAAGAATCTTCTTACTCTCCTGTTCTCCTTGCGGGCAAAGAGGTCTATTTCTGGCCTTCCAAAATGTTGGCACACCAGGTTGAACACCTCTGGGTTCAGCTCTGCCCAGCCCAGAATTCCTAGAGACAAGGTTCAGCAGGGAGGGAGACCTGGTTCCCCCCTGATGATTTAGGAAGGCCACCGTGGTCGTATTGTCGGAGAGGATCTGGACCTCCCGGTCTCGGATCCTTTCCTCGAACGCTTTTAGGGCCTCCCCAACCGCCAATAATTCCCGGAAGTTTGAGGAGGCGTGTCACTGATCCTGATTCCAGGAACCCTGGGCTCGGAGTTCGCCTAAGTGGGCCCCCCAACCCCAGGAGCTTGCGTCCGTCGTTATCCTGAGGGGGTCTGTCTGAGTCCATAGATGACCCACCTGCAACTTCTGAGGAAGAGGCCACCAGCTCAGAGAGTCCTTTACTACCTCTGGGATGGAGATTCTGTGGTCTAATGTCCCTCTTGTTCCGTCCCAGGAGGAAAAGAGGAATTGTTGGAGAGGTCTGGAGTGGAGCTGAGTCCACGGGACCACAGGAATACAAGAGGTCATTAGACCCAGTACCCTCATGAAGTCTCTGAAAGAGAACTCTCCTGGCTCCAACAGAGACCAGACTGCTGCCATGAGGCCCTAGGCCTTCTCCTGGGGCAAGAAGAGCCTCCTCTGTAGGGAGTCTATCAGGAAACCCAGGTAAACTTTTCTTTAGTCCGGGATCATCGAGGACTTCTCCCTGTTTATGATCCAACCTAGGGATTCCAGGGTACTCACAACCTTGGTCAGGTCTGCGATGAGGAGATCTCAACTCTGGTTGTAGAGTAGAAGATCGTCGAGATAAGGGACTATTGATATACCCTGCAAGTGTAGGAAGGCGACCACCTCTGCTACGATTTTTGTAAACACCCTTGGGCTGGAAGCCAGTCCAAAGGGGAGGGCAGCAAACTGCCAGTGTTGAATCCCTTGAGGAGACTTGACTGAAAGTCTAAGGAAGGCCTGATGTCCTGGAAAGATCGGGACATGTAGGCAGGCGTCCTTTAAGTCGATCGTTACCATGTATACCTCCTTCAGAAGGAGTTTTCTGAGGGTGTATATGCTCTCCATGCGAAATTTCTTATGACGCAGAGAGGTATTCAGGGGTCTCAGGTTTATTACTCCAACGGTATTTGCCTGAGGATTTTGGGACAAAGAAGATATGGGAGTAGACCCCCATTCCGCGTTGACCCGCAGGTACCGGAACTACCACTCCCTGTTCTGCTAGGTCTGAGATGTTTTGCAGAAGACCTGCCTTCTTGAGGGGGTCCCTGGGGAGAAATGTTAATAGGAACTTTGAGGGGGGGGGTGAAGAAACTCCAGCCTGTAACCCTCTCTTATAATGTTGAGAATATGAGGGCTCTGAGTAATACTCTCCCACCTGGAAAGGAATTGGGAAAGTCTTCCCGCCTACCCTCACGTCACTTCAAGTTTCATTTGATTTTTGGTTGGAAAGAGGATACTTCCTTTCGGTTTATCCTTCCCAACGCCCCACTTCCTATTACCGGCAGGCTTCTTGCTTGAGAAGCGGTTTCTACCCTGAGGGCCTTCGAAAATTCTTTTTTGGTCCCTTTTAGGTTTGGTGGGAAACTTCTTGCCCTTATCAGTAGATCTTGACAGAGCTTGATCAAGCCCTGTACCAAAAAGGAGGGAGCCCTCCAATGGGAGTCCACATAAGCGGGTCCTGGAACTGCGCTACCCATCACCTGTAGAGAGTCTAGGACTCCCCTGGACTTGGACACACGGGAAACATGTCCTATTAGCTTGGCTATCCATGTATCCGCGTTCCTAGCTATACAAGCTGAAGCCAACGCGGGGCTCATTGCTGCCGCATTGGCTTCCCAGGCTCTACGCAAGGTCGTCTCAGTACGGCGATCCATCAAAGGAAGGTCCTACCGAGATCTGAACTCGGATCGCTGGATTCAGAGTCCAGAGTGCTAACCATTACACCATGGAACCTCTCCTTGATATTACCCGCGTCCTCAAAGGAGAGGTCGGATTGCTTTGACACCTGTGCCAAAGAGGCATCCAATCTGGGAACTTTAAAGAATTTCTCCTCATCCTCCCCCTTAAAAGGACACCTACGCTTCCAAGTTTTATACTTCAGAAGCTTCCTCTCAGGTTCCTTTCACTCTCAAAGGATCACATCTTTGAGAGTCTGATGAACCGGAATGGCTCTGGGTTGGGCCCTTACCAGGCCTCGGTACAATCTATCCTGTGCAGATACCTGCTCCGAGATCGGGACATGTAGGTAGGAGAGTCTAGGACTCCCCTGGACTGCGCTACCTGTCACCTGTAGTCGGCTCCTGAATTTCTTCAGAGGCGTAGATTGCACCAAGGAGGCCTTACATGTTGTCAGCTGAGAAGATGTGTCTTCCTGACCTAGAGCCCTCTTCCTCCTCCTCAGCCTGACTATCTACCAGGCCCTCATCGGAAAGTCCCTGATCAGGGATCTCCGAGTCTTCTTCTGCCTCTGAGTCCTGAGACAGGAGGGATCTCAGGGATTCTGGGTGTCCTCTCCCTATTCTGGTTGAGGAGGAACTCCTCTGGTTCTTTAGCCTTAAGGGAGGCTTGAAAATCCTTAAGGGTGGCAAGCATCTGGGTTTGGACAGAGAGAAAGTCTCTCATAACCTGAGATGTTTCCTTCCCCGCCAGCTTCTGGATACACTTGAAGCAGAAGGGCTTGGAATGGGTTGATGGTAATTTCTCATTACAGTTGCTGCATCTTTTGGAGCGGGCAGGGGCTCTAGAGGAACGACTAGCAACCCCTTGGGCAGTGACGTCCTCACCTGCAATGTAAGAGTACACAGGAATGCATTTAGAAAGAACCCTGTGACAGGCAAGGGGAAAGAGTCGGGGTACCCTCCCCCATCATGACCCCTGCTGGCTGGGTTGACTCACCCCCTGTGGTCTCCTCTGTAGCCGCGGCCGTGGTCGGCCTCTCCTCATGTTCCCTGCCGCTTAGGTGTGATGAGCAAGTCACTGCAGAGGCACTGGAGTGAAAAAGGGCGCCTCTCTTCCTGGCGTCCCTCCGCTGTTAATGCCGGTAAGCAGACGCCGGCCGTCGCCATTTTGCCGGAGACCGGAAATGACGCGACGCGTGATGGCGTCATCCCTGAAGCTAGAGGACGAATGTCCCAGACTCCGGGAAGATGGCGCCGCAATCATACGCTCCTGCATAGAGCGGCGCCATAGAACGAGCGGCCCGCGCGAGCGGGGATTACCGGAGGGACCTGCCAGCCCCCCCCTCCAGAAAGGACGCCCAGACAGGTAGGGGGGAGGAAGGAGGATAGATGGCCCCTGAAGTCCCAGGTACAGCCCAGCACCTAGGGTCCTTCAGTGCTCAGGGAGGCTCTTCTACTGCCCTCCCTGAGAAGAGAAATGGGATACCCCCCCAGGACGGACAATAGAGTCCTGCTAGGCCCAGAGGCTTCCCAGGCATTCGGCTCAGCTCCTGGGGGGGGGGGGGGGGACTTCCAGCCCCAGGCCTTCAGTCTGTGGGAAAAAAATAAACGGTTTCGCTGTGGGGAAACAATCAAGAACTGAGGAGCACGGGGAGGGGCGGGTGCTTTAACCTCTTTGAATTGATTGTGTTTCCTGTCAGGTGGAGCCAGTCATCTCTCATTGTGCCGTCCTGGAAGACGACTTGAGAAAAACATTTTTGATTTTCTTGACGTCCCATGCTGGTTTTGGCGGGAAAAATTGCATGGCGCCATTGTTGTTGTCCATGAGGCTTGCGATGGTTCATCCACCATTCATGGGCTTGCCTCTGGTAGGCTGTTTCCTTACCTTTGTTTGCTGATGTCACTGTGTGTTGCATAATCATCTACTGATCTCAGCTTGTGATTTTGAAGGATTTATGCCTTTGCATAATCATTGGCCATTGTTTTTTTTTTTTTTGGTATCTAGTGGTTGGTGCACATCAGCCCCTGGATACTGTGTTGGCATTTGTTGATTGGCGCAGTTTTGTCCTGTTTTATGCATTTGCTAGATTAAATTGTTTTTCTAAGCATCGCTTTTTGAGTTGAGTAGAGTGGTATCTTGAGATAGCGCAGTTTTACCCCGAGGGGCCACAACGTGCTTGCGGACACACGCACATGCTGGGGCCTATTTATGGATGGGATCTGGCTGACCTACCAGCATTTGGAGTGTGGGGGGAGGCCAACGCAGACACAGGGAGGACATGCAAACTCCATGCAGATGGTGTTAGGATGGGGAGTTCTCTGTTTTCATTTAAGTGAATGTAAGCTATTGCAGGGTCAGCTGACTTTGCAGTATATGAGCGGCGTTTTTTTTGTATTTAGATTTCGATTGTAAGAAAAAGTTCACTTTACACTGAATTTTGATAGATCGTAAGACTAACAGTTTTTGTACAATGATGTGTTTTTATGTTTAAATATTTGGGAGTTTCCCAGAAAGCAAATCATATGTTTTGAAGCTTGTATTGTATAGCCTGTAGAGGAGGAGTGGGGGTTTGGTCGAAACTCCCAGAGCCATCTTTTTGCAGGAGTTTGAGTCTCAACTTGTGGTTTTGCTTGCAGGGGATGTTTGGGTCAGGACCCTCCCATTTGCAAAGGGGGGTTTTATTCCATCATTTTCTTGACAAGGTTTTAAATTGTTGAAATATATAATGTGTAGCAATGGATTTTTTGGAGTCTTGATAGACAAGGCGATTGGGGCTAGGCTCCCCCTCCCCCTCCCTCTTCCTGAACAATTGATGTGTAAATAAACCAGTTTGGTTTTTTTAAGTAGCTGAGCATGTAGCATGAGGTTTTTTCAGCATTTTATATATCAACAGAAAGTTGGTGGGAGGAGCTTGGGGTTGTCTGAAAGGTTGGCAAATGAGATTTGTGTTTGGAAGGAAAATGGAAAGCATTTTTGCGTTTAAAAGTCTTTTATATTTTGTTCGTTTTGTGAAGTTTTGTACTGTAATACCGTTTTGGGTAGAGAGCAAACGGGGGCATTACCATTATTTTATCATCTAGATACAGAGAGAAGCCACATTGTTCTGCAGGTGGTAAACTGGCGTAAGTGTTCTGTGTGGTTTAGTCTGACAATGCAGTGTATGGGTGTATAGCGGAAAATGCTTGTGTATGCATGCACTGTGAGGGGTAGAGGCCTAATTCGGGGGTTGACCTGTGGTTGTTCTGTAGTTCCAAAAGTGTTGGGACAACAAGCCATAAAGTTGACGCCTCGGTTAGGGTTTCTAGTTGGAGGACTTGACCATATAGTGGTTGTAGTTCTTCAATTCACCGTATAAGAAGACACCGGGCGGTGATCTCCGAAAATGGGTGCAACGGTTTAACCTGGACGCAGGTTTAAGACTATAAGCCGATTCGAATCGCCATGGACACAAGGTGGTCTGTGCAAAGGGAAGGAATGGAGGCTTCCCATAGTCAGACGGTCACACAGTGCACGAAGCCTAGTTTTGGGGCAAAGGCCTTTGAACCCCAAAAAGATTAACATAGGTGGTCCAAGGATACTATTTTGGGTATCCCTCTGGAATGGATGTAGTTGAGCTGCGGCTTCAGAAATCTGTAATGAGGAACGGTGGCTCATGCCCGTTTGTTTGAACTTTGTATGGCTGGTCCATGAAGGTTCTCGAGCTGCTCTCATGTTTATCCCATTGTATTTTTTTTTCTTTTGCTGAAAGAGTGAAGGGAGAATTCTGGCTGTTTTTTTCATTTTTGGTTTTGGAAACTATGAAGTATCTCCCCCACGTTTGTATCGGAATGTTTGTATGTAGTAACGTGAATATGTTTGAACTTACCGCGGCGATCCTTCGATGCGTCGCGGCTGTTGTATTTTTGTAGGAATGAGAAAAGTAAGGGTTACAGAGGGTTTTGTTTGAATCGGTTTTGAAAGAATGTCATTGACAATTTACCAATGTACAGGAATGTCATTATTGTTTTACCATTCTTTGCAGGTTAAATATGAAGGATAGAGTAATGATTTTGCTTATAAGTATTTTTCAGGTCCAAGGAGTTTGTACACAGAGAACAGGTGTATGTAGACAGCGGTACATATGGATAAATACGAGTCTAAGGGAGGTAAAAGTATCATAGGCTATTTCATTGTTTCTTTTTTTTTTTTCCTGCACCACGCATTTCTTCCTTCAGTCTGTAATGAGGAAGAAAAGGGGGGAGAATGATAAATGTAAGAGTGACAGTTTTTTTTTTTTGTCAAACGAATAATGTTAACCTCTGTAATTCTAACCAAGTTTGTGCCAAGACTGTCTTTCTTTGATAGAATTTGAATCGGCAAGAAGCAGTCTGGTGAAGTAGGTTCCCATCCCAGAGGCTAAGAACCTTTTGTCAATGGTTCCAGGTATTGTAAGCCACGCACAGGTTATGCAGTGACCACAGTCCCGATGTCTGGGTTATTGTCATATGAGGGTTGTTTGGAGGTCAATCAAAACCAGGGTCGTACTCTCCTCATTAGCTGTCACTTATATTCTCGGCTGATGGGGTGGGTGCGATCGTTGTGACATGAACTTCAAAATGTCCCCCAAAAGGTTTTCACGAGTCCCTCCTGGACCCTGACTCAATAATCAGTTTACATTCTTTCCAACCAGGTGACTGGGTCGTTGTAAAGAAGCTTGAGGGATGAGACCACGCCAGCCACTGAAAGAAGCGGCTCAACCACACCAAAGAATGAGGAGTATCTTTTGTTTATTTATATTTTTGTTGTTTAGTAAATTTTAGCAAGGGTAACTATGAAAAGCATCCCAAGTTATTATGTAAAGTGTATTACCTGACTAGCTCAGAAAGCGAACAGGACCGACGGTCTGTTCTGAGTCTTCACCGAGTTTTAGTCCCCAGCGATGACAGAGGTACATGACATTTATGATGTTATTATGGGTATGAGGAGTTTTGACAAACTAGTGAAGACTCCAAACAGACACTTGTCAATGGAATCTAACGATGCATTTTTAGAGGGTAAAATTGGTTTTAGTTTTAATGGCTCTGCCTCTTGTCGGTTTGGGTATCTAGGCAGCCCACAAGTGTGTTTGAACTTTAGTTTGGTGTTTATGCGGATCTGCAGCTTATAAAAGTAATTCCCCCAAAGCAAGAGGTTCATGCGTGATGGTGAAGCTGTCCCAACACCTTAGGTCGCGGCCGATCGCGAGGATCTGATGGCGCAGGAAATTAAGAATGGCAGGGACAGCTAGAAGGGATTTGTTCACCAACCCCGACCAGGTCTGGGCATGGTGTCCTGCATGTACAAGGTGGGGGGGGGCTCGGGATACGATTGAACAATTCTCATCCGTTAAGGATAGGGTTCTTCATGTAATTGTTGAAACCAGAGCTGTAGCTAAGTGAAGGTTGGGAGTCTATTTTAAGGGTTTGGGGATCTAATTTTTATTTTACAGCGGATCGTGGTTAAAGGAAGTGGGAATATATATATACTCATGTCGTTTTTATTTCTATTCTTTCTATGTCGTGACGAGGTGCTCCTGTTGCCTGATTTGACGCGTGACCAGAGTTTCCTTGATGAGACGCCCCGAAGCCGGACCCACATACAAGACACAGAGGATCACAGACCGATCGGCGATTACTACAGCTCACCATGTCGTGTCCTCCTTTATAAGTCATGCCCCTGAAGAGTAGAGTCTACATGTCAAGCCGTGTTTTCCTTTTTATGGACTAAGGACTGATTCATTTCCAGGTGTAAGAAGCAGATCAACTTTCATCGAGGGACACATGGGGTGCATATGACAAAAAAAGGGAGGACTGTTGTGGAAAAATGTATTAATGTATGTTGTCAGATGTCCCCCCAATGTCAGTTTTGCTGTAGTGCGCTCATCTGAGCGTATTTGCACATACAGACGTTGGTGGAAGATCGGTGGCGGGAAAATCTTCCTATGGAAACAGTGATGTTTGCTCCATTTAGAGATGTTGTTTTGCGCCCCGTTGGGTGACTGGCCACCTCCTGGCGGGGGGTGTTAAATGACTCCGAGCGCACAGATCTGTGTCCAAAAGAACAGTAGCATAACTATAAAACAATTGTGGTCCATTGAGGCATAATTATCATGTAGTTTCCGTCATTGGTAGCAGTGCATGTCACTGCTAGTCTATTTGAGTAATTGTATGGTCATCTGGTTGGAAGGATGTCCTTGTATGGTCATTCTCCTGTGTGGAAGGGACATCCTGTGATGTCCCCGCCCATGGGGGAGGGGATTGGTTGCTGCAGCCAATCACCTCCTGTCTGAGATCTTTTGAGTTTAATAAAAGCTTATGATTAGGCGTCGGCTTGGCAGTCATGCTGGCCTGCTGAGATGAGAACATAAGCTGTGTGATGCTGCCTTTTTGGGATGAATGATGGGACGAATGAACGGTGAGTGGATCTTAGCAAACTTAACTTAAAGATAGCATTATTGCAAAGAGATGAAAGCTGATGTGTGCTTAGATAGCACAGGAATTATAGGCTGTGTGCTCTGCAAGCAACCAATAATTCTATCACAGGGTCAACCCTGGAAAAATAGAGAAACTGGTCCTCCCTCATATGGCCAAAGGCACTTGGTCATGTGGGCATCCTTCCTTAAAGAGATGGCGCCCTTAAAGATAATTTCCTACAACGTCAGAGGTCTAAACAGTCCTAGCAAACGCCATCAAATACAGCAGGAATTGAAAGGCTAGGCAATAAATATAGCATTCCTGCAAGAAACCCACCTTAAATGGTCTACTAGGGTGGGACTGAATACAGGCGTTGCTATGGGGGTGCGGGCCGCACCCGGGTGACACCCGCCAGAGGGGTGACACCGGGGCTGCCGCTACACACAGTTACTTGCAGAGCTGCAGCGGAGCGTTGCGAGTGTGACCGCCGCACTCCTGCATCGCGTGGCACAAGTTTTTCAGTCTTTTCCCTGTCAGCCAGAGTGATCTCTGCCCGACAGGAGCTATCTAGTTCCGGCTGACGTGACATCGCAATCCATAGGCAGAGAGAAGCGCGGCGCGGGAAGGAACAGTCAGCAGTAGGAAGTAAGAAAGGACACAAGGAACCAGGAGGAGGCTGACCACTCGGGAGCCTGGGATAAGGTAAGAGACCGGAGAGGAGGAGCCCACCTTACAGTATGTGGCAGTGGCAACAAACACTCGGTCTGTGCACACACACAGCACATGCCATTCCCTCTGTCTGTGCCACCAGTGAGAATGGCAGTGCCTGTGTGCAACGCATGTACAGAATGTGCAGGAAACAGCTGAGGGGTAGAGCCGGGGAAGGGTGAGGGGGGGGGGGGGGGGGGAGTCTCACCCATCTCTGTCACCCCCCCTCCCTCTCTGTCACCCCCCCCCCTTCTGTCTCACCCCCTCCCTCTGTCACCCCCCACCCCCTCCCTCTCTGTCACCCCCCCACCATCTCGGTCACACCCCCACCCCCTCTGTCTCACCCCTCCCTCTCTTTCACACCCCCACCCCCTCCCGTTCTGTCACCCCCCTCTCTGTCACACCCCCACTCCCCACCCCCTCCCTCTCTGTCACACCCCCACCATCTCTGTCACACCCTCCCTCTGTCACACCCCCACCTCCTCCATCTGTCACACCCCCACCCCCTCTCGTTCTGTCACCCCCCTCTGTCACACCCCCACTCCCCCTGTTACACCCCACCCCCTCCATCTCTGTCTTACACCCCACCCCCTCCCTCTCTGCCTTACCCCCACCCCCTCCCTCTCTGTCTTACCCCCCTCTGTCACACCCCCACCCTCCTCTCTCCCCCTCCCCCCCCTTCTGTCTCTAACCTTCCACCCCCTCTTTCCCTTTTAGGGCAAATTCCCACTAAATCAGCATGAAATCAAAGATCAGCCGGAGCAATTTGACACTCCAGCCACTCTGCATTGCAGGCTGCTATAAGGAGCAGTATGATTAACAGTTCGGTGCATCATACTTACCCCTCTTTTTTTTTTGTACAAACTTTGTTTGAAGTGTATATAATGTACATTACTCTTTCGTCCATGGACCGACACAGCTTCTCTATTGACAAAGTGGGTATTATCCGTTAATTAGGAGTGACTAGGCAGAAAAACTTGTAAAAAGTGTTGCATCACACCTTCTACAGTACCGCCCAGGGGGCGGACCCTCTGGGTATAACCTCTCAGTCTGCATCTCACAGATCAGTTTTTTTCTGTCTAGCAAGGAGTAGGACATGGCTCCCTTCGGGCCCATTGGTCCGGGGGAAAAAAAAATTTATATTATATATATATATTGTGACAGCAGGAAGGTAAAGTCACCTGGTTGCATCCAGGGGGGTAGATATATTTTGCCCAGATTCAGGCTTTACGCCGACTTATACAACTAGCTGGAGAGTTGTATAAGGCTAGTGGGCTCATGGATGACTCATACCTCTAGGGAGAGTGTGGGGCGTCGTGCAGACAGAGATGAGGAGACCAGCTGAACCTTGTCAGCTCATTTAGGCCTCTATAAGAACTCCCAGCTTCATTAGATGTTAGCTCATGCCTGGAACCAGACCTGTGTGGACTGTCTAGGGAGAGTGAACCCCTGTGCGGTGAGGCAAAGCCTGTGTGGCTATTTGTTTGGACTTTTACTAAACCAGGGACTTAGGGACTAGGACAGCACTAGGCTGATCCCAGTTGTTAGTTAGGAAACCTGTATGTTTAGTCAGAGGTCAACTTGACCAGGATTTATTTTGGTTATGTTTCTTTTGCTTTGCTGTGTTTTGTCACTGTAAATAGAAAATAAACCGCACCTTTTTTTGATTTTTGAAAACCACAACCTCCGTTTGCTGGGCCTGTTTTGTGTGGGGAGCCCATCCCGGGGGTCACACACACCCGCTGCCGAGCTAACCCCCTCACAGTATATATATATATATATATATAAATTTATTTTTTCTTCATTTGTTGTTTCCTGCGATCAACTGCCGACTGGGTGACAGGCTGGATCCTCGATCCTTGTAGTCTCCCCAGTTTCGGCCATCGAGCGTGTGCCGACCCTAGCTATGCGCTGGGTTTTCCACGACATGCCCGTCGCTCCACGGGTGGCCGGTGAGCCTACGCTCCAGGGCCTGCATCAGACCGCTCAGCTTCGGCTGACCTTACGGCCGAGTCGCAGCAGCCTGGCCGGTGAGCGTCATGCTCCAGGGCATACATATGATCGTCCCTTCTGGGTCCAATCACAGCATGCCTGGCCAACAGTCACCGTCCGTGCGCGGACGATGATCTGTTTGGAATGTCTTCCAGCATAATACATGCAGGATAGGTAAGTAAAACTCCCCTGCCTCGGCTGGGTGATTTAGCTGGACATTCCTGGAGAGATCAAGTAAGTGGTTGTGGCCCCTTTCTTCCCTCTCTCCCTGCCTTTCCCTCCTCCCTGGGCTTCTAGCTAAAGGTTGCTGGGGGTCACCTAGGGGGTCCCACTGGAGCGGGGCTGGCTGTAACTAACATTTAAAAGAAATGTCATTTTTGCTTACCTGTGTTTGTGTCCTAAGAAAATCCTCCATGCTGTCGGCGGCCATTTTGAGGTGCTCCATGCCAAGTTTGGCCTCTTGTGACTGCCCGGCGGCCATCTTCCTGTGGTTCGGCCACACCCACTGGCCCCTATCAGGTGATCGGCGGCCATGTTTGTCCACCCTGTATGTATAGATTGCCATTCGGCGGCCATCTTTTGTGGGCTACGGCTGCTTGACCTCTATCTTCGGCTCCGCGGCCATTTTCTTGGAGCCCACATTATCTTCCATACAGACGTTTTTGGCAGCCATTTTGCGAGAGCCTCGGCCTCTAGGGTGCATTACACTGGCGCGAAAATTCACACAGGAAGTGCTGATAAAAGCAGACTGACACAGCAGCAGGGGGACAGCATCACAGCAGCATAGCAGTACCTATCCAGGGTGGTGAGTCCTCTGGGTGACCCAGCCTCTCTGCAGCACAGGAGGGTGGCCTATTGATATCTTGCCTGGAGCTCTGTGGGTGTCAGCATGTGGTCAGCATGGCATCTGAGCCAGATGTCTTCTCCCCTGAAACACCAGATTTAGCAGCTGGTGTCCCTGAGGTGTCTATGGACGCTATGTCGGCAATCCTAGAGGCGTTTGCTGCCAGGGTGGAAGCAGCACACAGGGAATACAGGGGGTAATAAACGCCCCTGTCCCCTGCAATCTTCTGGGGATATTTCTGATGCAGAACCAGGTCCAGCTACGGCTCATGGCCCAGATTCTGATGCATCAGAGACTGCAGACCGTGACCGATCGGACAGTGAGGAGGACTCCAAGTCCAGGTCAGTACGCGAGACGGCTTTGGTATCTGACCTTATTACTGCAGTGCGGGATACGCTAAAGTTGGAAAATACTGCAGAAGTAGCAGATACTCCAGTCCCCTTTGGGTTTCGTAAACCTGCCCGCACGGCTAAGGTGTTCCCTTGTGTGTCTTATTTTGACAAACTCTTATACAAGGAATGGGAGAACCCACTGAGGGTCTTTACAGCCCCAAAGAGGTTTGCAGTACGGTACCCCTTTGAGGAGAGTTTTCTGAAGATATGGACCTCTCCCCCTATAGTGGACCCTTCGGTGTCCAGACTTAATAGAGTCACCACTATTCCAGTAGAAGGGGCTCCTGTTTTCAAGGACCCTGTGGATAAAAAAGGCTGAAGCACTCGCTCGCTACCTATACTCAGTGGTAGGCTCGGCAGTACGCCCGGCATTGGCGGGGGCCCTAGTGTCTCAGACACTTACTGAATGGGCAAAATTGCTACTCCAGGGGTTAAAGGAGCGTGATGCTCCTCCTAATGAGATAACTTTGGCCGACCAGTTGGTCCAGGGCCTTAAGTTTGTCTGCAAGTCAGACATGGATACTATTCCCCTGCTGTCTAAAGCTTTGGTTTATGCAGTAGCAATACGCCGCCTGATATGGCTAAAAGGCTGGTTTGCGGACCAGACTTCCAAGAAAGCCCTGTTGGATCTGCCTTTTAAGGGCGACAGACTTTTTGGGGCTTCTCTGGATGACATCATCAAGGATGCCACAGGAGGTAAAAGCACTCTGCTTCCCCAAACTAGCAAGGGTAAGGGACCACGCCAAGGGCAAGGCCCCTCCTTTACTGCATGTAAGCGTTTTTTTTGCCCCCTTAAGGCGACAGGGAAAAGACCCCAGGCCGATAAAGCGCCTGCCCAAGGACAAAAGCGTCCTTGGTCCTGCAGACCCAACAAGCCTGCGGACAAATCTGTGTCCACATGAAGGTCCGCCCCCACCCAGCTCTCGGGTGGGGGGACGTCTTCGCAAATTCGCGACTCAGTGGACTGCTCTAGTCTCCGACAGGTGGGTTTGCAAAGTAATCTCCTCAGGCTACAAGATAGAATTTCTCTCTTGTCCACCGGACAGATTCATCACTTCCAATCTCCAGCTACTACAGACCCGTCGGGAGGCCCTGTATGGGGCGGTCCAGGGTCTACTGGAACGCGGGGTAGTTATTCCAGTTCCAGAACAGGAACGGGGTCAGGGTTTTTACTCAAATCTGTTCATTGTGCCGAAGAAGGAGGGGGTTCGTCCAATCTTGGATCTCAGAGCCCTTAATTGCTTTGTGAAAGTACAAATTCGGATGGAGTCGGTTCGATCTGTAGTCACGGCTCTCCATCCGGGGGACTTTCTGGCCTCCTTGGACATCAAGGACGCATACCTGCATGTCCCCATATACTCCAGACACCAGAGGTTTCTGCGATTTGCTATCGGGAAGAACCACTACCAGTTTGCGACCCTCCCGTTTGGCCTTGCCTCAGCACCCAGGACGTTCACCAAGGTGCTCGCTCCGATTCTGGCACTTCTAAGACAGCGGGGTATCGCTATCACAGGTTACTTGGACGACCTTCTGCTGAAGGCCCCTTCAAGCTCAGAATTAGAGGTAAGCGTGTCCATTACCTGTCAGACTCTTCGAGACTGTGGTTGGATACTAAACACGCAAAAGTCAGTATTGGTGCCCACTCAACGCCTAGTGTACCTGGGGTTGATTCTGGATTCCTCAGAGGCAAAGGTATTCCTCCCTGTGGAGAAGTTGCAGACCCTCCGGGCTGCAGTACGGCAGCTGACTTCCAGGAATTGGTCGTCACTCCGTTTTTGCATGCGAGTGTTGGGCCTCATGGTAGCCTTCTTCGAGGCGGTCCCATATGCTCAATACCACACGCGAGTGTTACAGAAGGAAGTTCTGTCCAGATGGAACAGATGCCCTTCATCTCTGGATTATCAAATCCGAGTGAGTCAGGAGATCCCTGGTATGGTGGCTGACAGCACCGGCTCTAATGGCCGGGAAGTCATTTCTTCCGGTTTACTGGATAGTGATCACGATGGACGCCAGCCTTACAGGTTGGGGGGGAGTCTGGGGTGTCCAGTCGGCGCAAGGTCGCTGGACCCCAGAGGAAGCCCTCCTGCCGATCAATGTCCTGGAGATCCGGGCGATCAAGCTGTGCCTCTTCAAATGGTCTCAGAGACTGCAAGGGCGTCCAGTCAGGATCCAGTCAGACAACGCCACAGCGGTGGCATATGTCAATCATCAAGGAGGAACAAGAAGCTCAGCTGCAGCATCGGAGGTTGCTCGCATCCTGAAGTGGGCAGAGAAGAGCGTACCGGCACTATCGGCCGTGTACATTCCGGGTGTGGAAAACTGGCAGGCGGACTACCTGAGCCGCCAGATGCTGGACCAGGGAGAATGGTCCTTACACCCGGAGGTGTTCCAACTCCTCTGCCAAAGATGGGGCACACCAGACATAGATCTTCTGGCTTTCCGACTCAATCGGAAGGTATTGAGATTTGTGGCCCGGTCAAGAGACCCATGGGCAGACGCAACGGACGCTTTGGTAGCATTGTGGGGTCAGTATCGGCTAATCTATGCCTTCCCTCCCTTAAGGCTTCTTCCTCTTCTGCTCCGCAGAGTGGAGGCAGAGGGAATTCCAATGATCCTAATCGCTCCAGATTGGCCTCAGCATCCTTGGTACGCCGATCTAGTACGTCTGGTAGCAGACGTCCCCTGGCGCCTACCACTACGGAAGGACCTGCTATCGCAAGGTCCCATATTCCATCCTGCTTTACAGTCATTGGCTTTAACGGCATGGCTGTTGAGAACCAGGTACTGAGAGACCGGGGCCTGTCAGACTCCGTAATCTCTACTATGAGAAGTGCTCGGAAACCGTCCTCTAGGAAGGTCTATCACCGCACTTGGAGGGCCTACATCTCCATGTGTGAGGAAATGAAATGGCATCCGCGTACCTATTTGGTTTCCAGAATCCTGCTGTTTTTACAGCATGGGGTGGACCAAAGGCTTGCCCTAAGTACGATTAAGGGACAGATATCTGCCCTGGCTGTCTTCTTTCAGCGACCCCTGGCGACTCTCTCGAGTACATTTGTGCAGGGGGTTCGACATGTGGCCCCTCCGGTCCGTCCCCCGTTACCTCCGTGGGACTTGAACCTGGTCCTCTCGGTGCTTCAGAAGGCACCGTTTGAGAATATTAGATATTCCCCTGTTGACACTTTCTCAGAAAGTGGTCTTTTTGGTGGCTGTTACGTCAGTTAGACGAGTCTCTGAGCTGGCAGCCTTGTCCTGCAAGGCTCCCTATTTGATTTTACACAAGGATAAGGTGGTGCTGCGGCCGCAGCCTTCCTTTCTTCCGAAAGTCGTTTCGGCTTTTCATCTCAACGAAGACATTGTACTTCCATCCTTGTGTCCTCAGCCGTCGAATCCTAAGAAGTCGGCGTTGCATTCCTTGGACGTTGTCCGAGCTTTGAGAGTATACCTATCTGCTACTTCCCTGTTCCGGAAGTCAGACTCACTGTTTGTTTCGGTGGCTGGTCCCAAGAAGGGCCAAGCAGTCTCATCGGCCACCATCTCTAGGTGGATCCGACAGATAGTAATCCAGGCTTACGCCTTAAAGGGTCAGGCGGCCCCCTTTCCTGTCACGGCGCATTCGACCAGGGCAATAGGTGCCTCTTGGGCTTTCCGACATCAAGCGTCTGTTTCCCAACTATGTAAAGCGGCGACTTGGTCGTCCGCTCACACTTTCACAAGATTCTACAAAGTTGATGTAGGTGCATCTTCGGATGCCTCTTTCGGCCGCAAGGTTTTGCAAGCGGCTGTTTAGAGTTGCAACTCCTCCGTTGGAGGAGTGCTGTTGTGTTTTGGGGTGAAGTTTGTTTTTATGCTGTTACCACCCCTCGTTTTTTCTCTGACACTCCTTTGGGACGTCCCACTTTGTCAATAGAGAAGCTGTGTCGGTCCATGGACGAAAGAGTAAATAGGATTTTTTACTCACCGTAAAATCCTTTTCTCTGAGTCCATGGACCGACACAGCACCCACCCCTCCTTTTAAGTTTGTACTGCTTTTTGACGAACTGATCTGCGAGATGCAGACTGAGAGGTTATACCCAGAGGGTCCGCCCCCTGGGCGGTACTGTAGAAGGTGTGATGCAACACTTTTTACAAGTTTTTCTGCCTAGTCACTCCTAATTAACGGATAATACCCACTTTGTCAATAGAGAAGCTGTGTCGGTCCATGGACTCAGAGAAAAGGATTTTATGGTGAGTAAAAAATCCTATTTTTATTCTCCAAAATGTCGGGCAGCTCACTGTCATTTTAGGTTCTCAAAGAAATGCATTCTGTTAGATCTTTCATGTTTTCTCAGTGTATAAAAAAAGTTGTAGGGGGCTGGCAACGCTGTTTGGGGGAGGGAGGCACGAGAGTCCAGTGCCTATAGGCTCCTGAGATGTGAATTCCGGTCCTGGAGAAAGAGGCGGGGGGAGGGGACAAAGAAAAATGGGGAGAAAGAAGAAGGGATAGAAAGAACAAGAAATATGGATAGAGAGAGAAAAGGGGAATAAAGGAGAACAGAGAGCAAACAGTAGGGTAAAATATATTTGGAAAAAGTTATAAAAGTTATTGGGGGGGGGGGGGTGACACCATATTTTACCGCACCAGGTGACACCAACCCTAGTGACGCCACTGACTGAACACTAAAAATTTCCCAATATGATTTCATGGATATTCCTTCAATAAGAGATCCAAGGGGATAGCAATAGGTTTTGATAGGAACACACCATTTGTCTTAAAAGCAATGGAGTCAGATGGTGAAGGAAGATATTTATTTGTGAAGGGGTTTTTGTTCAATAAAGAGTACACATTAGTAAATATCTACTGCCTTAATGTCCACTCCAGTTTATTTTTAAAAAAGGTATTGAATAAATTGGAAAATTTTAGAGAGGGAAAAGTGATAATGGCAGGCGATTTAAACTTTGTTTTTGACCCAACCTTGGATACCCAACCTCTCTCTATTCGTTCAGAAGGAAAGCACTTAAAAGCAGTTAAACAAAAAAACTTTATCAGCAGCAATTAGTAGAGGCTTGGAGAGTGTTACATCCAAGGGGGAGGGACTTCACATATTACTCCCAGGTACACTCCTCTTACTCAAGAATTGATTACATTTTCTTAGACCATCAGCTCCTTGAAGGTTTATTAAAAGCGGAAGTGAAATCGATCACCCTCTCTGATCATGCCCCGGTTATAGTAAGCTTGGAGTTAAAGGATGTACCGGAGAGGCAAAGATCTTGGAGGTTGGACGAATCACTTCTATATGATCAAGATATACTAGGAGACTTGGAAAAGGAAATGATTATTTTTTTTACAGAGAATAATATAGAAAATATTGCGCCAACAACTCTGTGGGAAGCTCATAAAGTTTGCATGAGAGGGAGATTAATAGCGGAAGGGGCTAAGAGAAAAAAAAATTGGACGGCCAAAAAACAGTCCCTTTTACAGGAAATCCAGGAGTTGGAACAGAAACATAAGAGAGCAAATAATAGTGAGGTAATGGTGGAATTAATAGCATAACGTAAAGCCCTGAGGGATTTGATGGAGCAGGAGAACAAAGAAGCTTTTATTAGAACTGCAAATAAATATAAATTTGGGAACAAATCAGGGAAATTGCTGGCAGGACAAATTAAATCTAGGAGGAACCCGAATTTCATAGTAAAAATGAAAAATAAAAAAGGGGAGATGAATTACTCCACTAGGGACATCAGTAAAATTTATGGAGTACTATCAATCATTGTACAAGGTGAATGATCCACAAGATTCCTGGGGATGTGCAAAAAAATTAAAATAAAATAGAACAGTATTTAAGGGGGATTAAATTGCCTGTAATACTAGAAGAGGACTCAAGGATACTGGACAGCAGGGCCGCTGATAGGGGGGGACCACCAGCCCTCCTGTAGGGGGCCCGGGCACACAGGGGGGCCCAGACAGCAGGAGGATCGGTGGAGCAGAGAATAAAGAATGACAGCATCTCTCACCCAGCAGCTCAAAGCCGGTTACTCTCCATCTCACTCCCGCTGGCTTTCAGCTGCTAGGTGAGAGACACAGGGCTGGATTTAGGGGATGCCGGGGTGGGTTGTTATGCCCCCCCTGGCCGGCCACAGCTGAGCTCCTTCCCCCGCCCCCTCCCCGCCCGCACTCACAGCTGGGATGAGGAGACGGCAGCTTGGAGCCTGGAGCGGTGAGAGAAGAAGTGCCAGCGGGAGGTGTGCTGTGTTTTGTTCTCCCCTCCTGTCAGAAGAGCGCTGGTCTTTACAGTACATGAGAACGGATCGCTCTTACTGTAGATCGCATGGCACTGTACACACACCGCCCCCTATCCACATCTGTTGCTGCCGGGAGGTGAGCACTGAACAGCCTTTGGAGGAGATGGGGGCGCTGTGTGTGCCTGTACAGTGCAATGGAATCTACAGTAAGAGCCATCCGGTCTCATGTACTATAAAGACCAACACTCTTCTGACAGGAGGGGAGAACAAAGCACAGCACACCTCTTCCTGCCTGAGTTGACATTGGCAAATGTAATGGGGATTTGGGGAGGGTGATATGTGTGAGGAGGAAGAATGGGGGGATATGTGCTGGGAGGAGAGATTGGGGGGGGGGAGGCAGGGGGTAATTTAGAGGGGGTTGTGCTAGGAGGGGGGATTTTTGTTTGGAAATTTGTGCACTGGGGCCCCGTCAGGTAGGCTGTACGGGGCCCCGTGATTTCTATAAGCGGCCCTGCTGGACAGTGATATCTCTAAAGAGGAAGTAGAGCAGGCAATTAAAAACGGTAAAGGGGGAAAAAGCCCCAGGCCAGATGGCTACACATCCCTATACTTTAAAAAATTTATTGGAATCCTGACTCCTCACTATCATTCATATATGAATTCAATAGGGGGGGGGGCCTTAAGATACGAGGGGAAGCTTTGGGCACCTATATCTCAATTTTAGTAAAAGAAGGAAAAGATCCCACAATGTGCTCAAGCTTTAGGCCAATATCCCTGATTAGGGATGAGCTCGGTGTTCGAGTCGAACATAAGTTTGACTCGAACATCGGCTGTTCGGCGAACATCGAACGATTTGGGCCGTTCGTGCCAAATTCGAGTGACGCGAATGGCCCACAATACACTGCGCCATCACAGTGCAATCCCGGCGCTGTGATTGGCCAAGCATGCACTGTGACCCCACATGCTTGGCCAATCACAGCGCCGGCAGCTAGGACAGCCATAATTGGCCACAGGCAGGTTGCCTGTGGCCAATTATAGCTCAGGGGGTTTAGCACACGCCCCACACTATAAAAGGCCGCCAGCGAGGCGGCCTTGTGTAGTGTGTTCCGGCGCAGGGAAAGTGTTACATAGGCAGGGACAGTGTCAGTGCTATTTGTACCTCAAACTTGTGTGTAGGGAGAGAGAAGGATAGGCAGGGAGAGTGTCAGTGTCATATTCTTTGATAAACCTTGTGTGCAGGGAGAGAGAAGGATAGGCAGGGGACAGTGTCAGTGTCATTGTTGCTAAGCCTCCTGCACATTATACACCTGAAGTTAGCCCGTATTGCTGCTTTTTCCTGGTGTGTTACACCAACAGGCATTTGCAGCACTTACAGCGGGCGGAGTGTGCCTCCTGATCATATTACACCTGAAGTTAGCCTGTATTGCTGCTTTTTCCTGGTGTGTTACACCAACAGGCATTTGCAGCACTTACAGCGGGCGGAGTGTGCCTCCTGATCATATTACACCTGAAGTTAGCCTGTATTGCTGCTTTTTCCTGGTGTGTTACACCAACAGGCATTTGCAGCACCTACAGCAGGCGTAGTGTGATTCCTGCAAAATATACTCCTGAAGCTAGGCCTTATTGCTGGTATTCCCATTTCCCTGCAGGCCATTAGAATGTCTGGAAGGCAAACAAGGAGAGGCAGACAGTCAGGAGCCAATAAAAGGGCAAGCAGGCTCTGTGTCTAGAGACAACAGTGCTGGTCGTGGACGCGGTGCATCGCCATCAGCACGTGGCCATGGGACACGCTTGTCCTTTTCGGCAGCTGGACGTGTTGAGCCGCATCATGCTGAAGACTTGGTAGAGTGGATGACCAAGCCCTCATCCTCCTCATCCTCTCTCACCCAGGCTCAGGGTACTGGCAAAGCAGCTGCCAAAGCGTCCTCTTCCCTGGTATCAATGTCATCAGTCACTCCTTCCCTAGACCAACCATGTCCTCCTGAGGAGTCCCCCGAACTGTTTGAGCACAGTGTTGGGTAAATGCTCCAGGAGGATGCCCAGCGTTTCGAAGGGTCTGATGATGATACCCAGCTAGAGGAAGGCAGTAGCGTGAGAGCAGAGAGAGGGGATGCTCAAGAAGGACACCAATCTGGCAGTCATGTTCCAGCAGCTGCAGCATACTACCAGATTGGCTCCAGTGATGAGGAGGGAGGGGATGATGAGGTCACTGACTCCACGTGGGTGCCTAATAGGAGAGAGGAGGAGGAGGATGAGGAGGAGGCACATCTCCAACGAGGCAGGATGCCCTCGGGGGGCCAGCGTAAGGGCAGCACACCGACGGAATCACACCACAGAGCTCCGCCTGTGCAGGGCGCTGCCTCTGCCCGTTATTCAAAAAGTTCTTTGGTGTGGGCCTTTGAGTCGAGTGCATCAGATCGCACAGCTGCTATTTGCAACATATGTCTCAAGCGTATATCGCGTGGCCAAAACATCACCCGCTTGGGCACCACATGCTTGACCAGACATATGTTGACCTGCCATGCAGCTCGTTGGCAAGCCTACCTTAAAGACCCACACCAAAGAACAAAGCAGACCTCTCCTTGCACCGCATCAGCTGGGATCTCCAACCCCACTATACCTTCAGTCCTCTCTGAAACCTGCACTGAGAGGAATGAAGGTGTAGAATTAGGTGTGTCACAGCCAAGTACTTGCGGGCACTCTGCTAGCAGTACACCGACGTCCGATTCTAGCAGGCAAATTTTCCTGCCCCAGCTGCTGGACCGTCGAAAAAAGTTCACTCCCAGCCATCCACATGCCCAGCGGTTGAATGCTAGCTTGGCTAAATTGCTAGCGCTTCAACTGCTGCCTTTTCAGTTGGTAGACTCGGCCCCCTTCCGTGAGTTTGTGCAATGTGCAGTTCCTCAGTGGCAGGTTCCCAAACGCCACTTTTTCTCACGGAAGGCGATTCCGGCTCTCTACCGGCATGTGGAAGGCAATGTCTTGGCCTCGCTGGACAGGGCAGTCAGCGGTAAGGTGCATATTACCGCTGACTCATGGTCCAGCAGGCATGGACAGGGACGTTACCTTTCTTTCACGGCCCATTGGGTCACTCTTTTGGCAGCTGGGAAGGATGCAGGACAAGGTGCAGTAGTGTTGGAGGTTGTTCCACCGCCACGCCTCCAAAATGCTACTACTGGTTGTGACACACCTCTGTCCTCCACCCCCTCCTCTTCTTCCTCCATGGCCTCTTCCTGTGCTTTGTCCTCGGAACCAGCGGTGCTCCGTAGGCGTTCAAGGGGCTACGCAATTATGCAGGCAAAAAGATGCCATGCCGTGCTTGCGCTGGTGTGTTTGGGGGACAGGAGCCACACTGGGGCAGAGGTTCTGTCTGCTCTGCAGGGGCAGGCTGAGAGGTGGTTGACGCCACGCCAGCTTAAGCCAGGAGTGGTAGTTTGTGACAATGGCACCAACCTCCTCTCCGCTCTCCGACAGGGACAACTGACCCATGTGCCCTGTGTAGCTCACGTCCTTAACCTGGTGGTGCAGCGGTTCTTGGGCAGGTACCCGGGCTTACAGGATGTCCTGAGGCAGGCCAGGAAAGTCTGTGTGCATTTCCGCAGATCTTATAATGCCAGTGCTCGCCTGGCTGAGCTGCAAAAGGAGTTGAACCTGCCCAAGAACCGCCTTATATGTGACATGCCCACCAGGTGGAACTCAATGTTGGCCATGCTGCAGCGGCTGCACACGCAGCAGAGGGCCATCAATGAGTACCTGTGCGACTACGGCACCAGAACAGGGTCAGGGGAGCTCAGGTTTTTTTCACCACGCCAGTGGGGCATGATCAGGGATGCATGCACTGTCCTGGCACCATTTGAGGAGGCCACGAGGATGGTGAGCAGTGACAGTGCATGCATCAGTGACACTGTACCTCTTGTCCACCTGTTGGAACATACGCTGCGTGGAATAATGGACAGGGCACTTGAGGCAGAACAGAGGCAGGAAGAGGAGGACTTCCTTGCCTCTCAAGGCCCCCTTTACCCAGACAGTGTTCCTTCTGTCCCACCCATCGCACAGGAAGAAGAGGAGGAGGATTGTGTCAGCATGGAGGTGGAGCCTGGCACTCAGCATCATCAGCAGCAGTCTTTTAGGGATGATTTACAGTCCCAAGAAACCAGTGGACTTGTACGTGGCTGGGAGGAGGTGGCTGCGGATCATGTCATCCTTAGTGACCCAGAGGACTCTGGACCGAATGCCTCAGCTAACCTACACTGCATGGCGTCCCTGATCCTGCAAAGTCTGCGGAAGGATCCTCGTATTCTTCGTATCAAGGAGAGGGACCATTACTGGCTGGCCACTCTCCTTGATCCACGGTACAAGGGTAAGGTTGCGGACCTTATCTTACCGTCGCAGAGGGAGCAGAGGATGAGACAACTCCAGGAGGCCTTGCAGAAAGGTCTGTGCAATGCGTTCCCAGAGACTGGGAGGTTACAAACTCCTGGTCCTGGACAACGAGTTGCTGAGGCTTCGGTCAGTCAAAGAAGGAGCGGTGGGGAAGGTGGCCGTCTGACCGATGCGTTCAGACAATTCTTTAGTCCGCAGCCCCAAGGTATGATCGGTTCCAGCAACCATCGCCAGCGTCTGATATACATGGTGCAGGAATACCTAGGGGCAAGGTCAGACTTGGACACCTTCCCCACCGAAAAGCCTCTGGCTTACTGGGTCTTGAGGATGGATCACTGGCCAGAGCTTGCACAGTATACAATTGAGCTACTGGCCTGTCCTGCATCCAGCGTTCTTTCAGAACGCACATTCAGTGCTGCTGGAGGATTTGTCACGGATCACAGGGTGCACCTGTCCACCGACTGTTGATCGACTGACCTTCATAAAGATGAACCAGTCTTGAATCACCACCAGCTACCAAACACCTGAAGCTGATATAACAGACTGATTTATTTTCAAATGTCACATCCCTTCAAGACTGATGCTGAGAGACTGTCCTGTTATGTTGACTGACTATCCTCCTCCTCAATGATCCGATTGATGATAGCTTGGAAGAACATTTTTGTTTCTCGGTGCCGCCACCAGTGGCTAAGGCCCAATTTTTCAGCCCCTGTTTAACAGGAGCGTGTAATTACAATTTTTGATGCAATACTTTGCAACAGGGCTCATTGCTGTGCTCCAAGTACAGTATCTGTGAGGGGTTGCAGTGTTGTGGCACCAGTGCCTAAGGCCCAATTTTTCTGCCCCTGTTTAACAGGGGCATGTAATTACAATTCTTGATCTAATAATTCACAGCAGGGCCCATTCCTGCGCCCACCAAGAGTAACTGTGAGGGCTCACAGTGTTGTGGCAACACAAACATGTGAGGGGCCTATTTCAGCTGAGTATATAGGGCAGGCCCCTACTTTCAAACATCCAACTTACAAACGACTCCTCCTTGCAAACGGAAGGATACAACAGGAAGTGAGAGGAAATCTACCCCTAGGAAGGCAAATTCTCTCCTGTAAGTTAATATGGGAAAAAAAAGTGTCTCCTCTCCACTGATGCTTTATCACCAATTCTTGTTTCAATAAAAAACCCAAATTTTCAAAAAACATTTGTCATTAGGACGGAAAGTGAGGTGAACTGTTCTGAACAGGTGCACACTGCACAGACAGCAAAACAAATGTTACAGGGGTGATAACCCTTCCCTATGTTTTCCAAAAAGCTTAAAAAGAGATTTCTTGGCTGGAGCTACACTTAAACAATGTACCTGTTCAAAATTACAAACAGATTCTACATAAGAATAAACCTACAGTCCCTGTCTTGTATGCACCGCCTGTATACGGCTGTTCAGAGTATATAGGGCCTTTTTTATTTTGTGTGCGGGGTTCCCCTTAATATCCATACAAGACCCAAAGGGGCTGGTAATGGGCTGGGGTGGGGGGGGGGGGTGATGGGGTAGCTATGCCATTTTTCTTAAAGATTTTCATCCATATTACCGGGACCAGACATTACATTAAAGCTGCAAGCAGTTTTAAATGGCTTTTTTTCCTTTAGAAATGTAATTTTGTGCAGGGACAGTTCTAAACACGGGAAACACGTGGCACTTCACAGGCATACTTTAGACACCCCCCAGGTACGATATTTAAAGGAATATTTGACTTTTTTTTTTCACTTTATGCATCATTAAAATGACTGCTCCCGAAAAACGGCAGTTTTTAAAACTTTTTTTTGGATTAATACATGTCCCCTGGTGCAGAACCCGGGTTCCCAAACCCTTTTTAGGACAATAACATGCATAATAGTCGTTATAATTAGCACTTTAGATTTCGAACGTTCGCATCCATTGTATTTAATAGGGTTCGAAAGTTCGTGCGAACTTTCGGTCCGTTCGCGGGTTCTGGTGCAAACCGAACCCGGGGGTGTTCGGCTCATCACTATCCCTGATAAATGAAGATGTAAAAATCTATGTGCGGATCCGGGCCGAAAGATTAAAGCCCTACATGCCAGAATATATAGGGAAAGATCAAGCAGGTTTTGTCCCTGGGAGGGAGACTAGGGACAATATATTAAAAACAACCCTCTTAATTCATGAGGCTAAGAAGGGGAAGAAGCCAGCCTTGTTTCTATCAATAGATGCAGAGAAGGCCTTTGATAGGCTGGATTGGGACTTTATGCTGCAGACACTATATAAATTTGGCATAGGACCCCGTATGTTTAAATGGATAGAGGCATTGTACTCAAACCATACTGCGCAAATTCAAGTAAATGGAACCCTCTCGGAAACTTTTCAATGGCACACGTCAGGGGTGCCCACTGTCTCCCTTGCTTTTTGTATTTTCACTAGAACCTTTTTTAGCATCTATAAGAGAAAATCAGGAGATCCAAGGTATAGAGGTCGGGGATCAAGAGCATAAGTTATCCGCTTTTGCGGACGATATTATGGTCTATATAACAAACCCTAGACAGACACTCCCAAAGATTATGGAAGAACTGGATAATTATGGGAGGGTGTCAAATTTAAAGATAAACATGGAAAAAAAATAGGATTTTTATAACAGCTTACCTGTAAAATCCTTTTCTTGGAGTACATCACGGGACACAGAGCGACATAGTCATTACTAATGGGTTATATATAGATACCGTCAGGTGCTGGCACTGGCAACTTCCAAAACCGGAAGTACCCTCCCCTATATAAGCCCCTCCCATCCGGGAGCACCTCAGTTTTGTAGCAAAGCAATAAGTGTCCCCAAAGAGGGGCGGGAGCTCTGTGTCCCGTGATGTACTCCAAGAAAAGGATTTTACAGGTAAGCTGTTATAAAAATCCTATTTTCTTTCTCGTACATCACGGGACACAGAGCGACATAGTCATTACTAATGGGATGTCCTAAAGCAATGCCAAATGAGGGGGGGGATACACCATATATATAAGCTGAGCGCTATCAGACATGAGGATCTTTTGCGGCCTGCAACACACTGCGCCCAAAGGCGACATCCTCCTGACTTCTAACGTCCACCTGGTAGAACCTAGTAAACGTGTGTACTGAAGACCATGTTGCGGCCTTACAGATTTGAGCCAGGGAGGCCTGGTGATGCACTGCCCATGAAGTTCCAACTGCTCTCGTGGAGTGCGCTCTAACTTTGAACGGAGGCGGTCTCCTTCTCAAGCCATAGGCTTGTATTATGACCTGTCGAATCCACTCGCTAAAGTAGATTTTGATGCTGCCTGACCCTTTCTGGGGCCTTCCGGCAGAATAAACAAAGTATCCGTTCTGCGAATCTGAGCAGTGGCTTTTAGATAAGCTTTAACTGCTCTTACTACATCCAAAGAATGCAATAACTTTTCCTCTACCAAAGTAGGTTTGGGGAAAAAAGAAGGAAGAACCACATCTTGGTTCAAATGAAACCTCGATACCACCTTAGGAAGAAAGGCTGGATGAGGGCGTAACACTACTCTATCCTTATGGATAACCAGATATGGCTCCTTACAGGACATAGCTGCTAATTCCGACACTCTTTTAGCCGAACAAACGGCTACTAGAAAAATCAATTTCCTGGTGAGAAGAACCAAAGAAATATGCTGTAATGGTTCAAATGGTTGTTTCTGTAGAACCGACAGAACCAAGTTTAGATCCCATGGACATATGGGAATATTAACCGGAGGACTAATACGCATCATTCCTTGTATAAAGGCTTTGACTAGTGAATGCGAAGCCAAGGGCCTTTGAAAAAATATTGACAAGGCCGAAATCTGACCCTTGATAGTACTCAAGGCAAGCTTCCTATCTACAGCCCATTGTAGGAAGTCCAGAATCCTACCTATTACGTATTTACGTGGATGCCATTTCTTGGCCTCACACCAGGCGATGTACGCCTTCCAGATTCTATAGTAGATCTGCCTGGATACCGGCTTCCTGGCATTGATCATGGTAGATACCACAGAATTAGAGAGCCCTCTCTTTTTTAGAATGTGGGCTTCAATAGCCAGGCCGTCAAACCTAGGGCTGGTAAGGAAGGGTGGTATATCGGTCCTTGCGAAAGCAGGTCCGGACGATGTGGGAGAGTCCAAGGACTCCCCACTGACATTTTACAATCTCCACGTACCACGCTCTTCGGGGCCACGCTGGAGCCACCAGAATCACTGGTTTCTTTTCTACCCTGATTCTGCGGAGTAATCGAGGTAACCATTGTGGCGGTGTGAATGCATATATCAGCTTGAACTGATCCCAAGGGAACACTAGGGCATCCGAGCCGCACGCTAGGGGATCCCTTGTCCAAGAGACAAACCTGTCCACTTTTGTGTTGAATCTGGATGCTAGCAGATCTACATCCGGTGTTCCCCACCGCTGACATATTGTCCGGAAAACCTCGGGATGAAGGGACCATTCCCCTGGGCATAATTGTTGGCGACTTAGAAAGTCCGCCTTCCAATTCTCCACTCCTGGAATGAATACCGCAGATATGGCTGGGACATATCTTTCTGCCCATCTCAGGATGTGATTTACTTCCCCTTGGGCTGCACGACTCCTGGTGCCCCCCTGACGATTGATATATGCCACTGCTGTGGCATTGTCTGATTGAACTCTGACAGGGGACCCTTGGAGTTTGGATGTCCATGCTACTAGGGCATACCGGGCTGCTCGTATCTCTAAGAGATTGATGGGCAGGGCCTTTTCTGCTTCTGACCACTTGCCCTGGAGAGACCATTGCTCCAGTACTGCTCCCCAGCCTATAAGGCTGGCATCTGTAGTGACCACCTTCCAGGAAATCGGACTGAAAGATTTCCCTCTTTCCAGATTCTGGGGAACCAACCACCAGCGGAGGCTCTTGCGAACGGAAGGGGACAAGGACATTGGTAAGTCCAGAGCCTGAACTTTTTTGTTCCAGGCTGACAGTATGGCCCTTTGCAATTTCCTTGAATGGAATTGACCGTAGGGTACTGCTTCGAATGATGCCACCATTTTTCCCAGCAGCCTCATGCACAGGCGTATGGATGGCTGTCTTTTTGAACCCACTAAGTGGATCAAATCTCTCAAAGACGACCCCTTTTCTTGAGGCAAGAAAATTTTTCTCTGGTCTGAATCCAGCCTTAGCCCCAAGTATTCCAGACTTTTGACTGGTTTTAGGGCTGACTTGTCTCGGTTGATAATCCAACCGTGATATTCCAGAAACTTGATTGTCTCGTGAACAACCACTTCTAGTTTTTCCACTGAGTGGTCTATCAGCAACAAGTCGTCTAGATATGACATTATCGTTACACCTCATGTCCTTAGATTGGCCAATAATGGGGCCAGAATTTTTGTGAACACTCTTGGTGCTGTGGCCAGACCGAAGGGTAAGGCTCTGAACTGAAAATGGCGCCCTTCTACCGCAAAGCGTAGAAATTTTTGGTGGGCTGGAAAGATGGGAATGTGCAAATAAGCATCTTTGATGTCGATCGAGGCTAACCATTCCTCCCCTTGTAGGGCAGTGGCTACCGATCGGATCGACTCCATCCGGAAAGTCCTGATATGTAGGAATTTGTTTAGCCCTTTTAGATTTAATATGGGCCTCACGTCCCCGTTTGGCTTCGGAACTGTAAAGAGGTTTGAGTAAAACCCGAACCCCCATTCTTCCAGGGGAACCTCTATAATTACTGCTTGGAGCAATAATTGTTCCAGTGCCAACAGGAGGGATCCTCTCTTCTGGGGATCCCTTGGCACGTTTGACCTTATAAAGCGGGAAGGAGGGGAGTTTAACTCCAATTTGTATCCCAGATTTACTGCGGAGAGCACCCATCTGTCTCGGATCGTGTCCCGCCAGGTCTCTGTGAACAACTGAAGTCTTCCCCCCACCCGATTGAGTGGGGGCAACCCTTCATGCATTTGACTTTGGGGGAGGTTTTGTACCTCTCCTGCTCCAGGGCTTCTTGTTACCCTGCAACTGTCCCTGATTTTTACCTCCGGGATTTGACCGAGGAGGCCGTCGGAACTGTTTCACAGCCGATGTCCTAGGGACTGGAGAAGCCAACCTCTTAAAAGAGGGACCTCTAACTCTATTTTTAACTGGCAAAAGTGTACTTTTACCGCTGGAAATTCTCTGGATATACTTGTCCAGGTCCTCCCCGAATAAGCGCTCACCATGAAATGGGAAGCTGACCAGCAATTTTTTACAGGGAGCTTCAGCAGACCAGTTTTTGAGCCATAGAAGCCTGCGCATATGTACTACAGACAGCGTAAGGCGGGAGGCCTGATGGATTGAATCCTTTATGGCGTCCACCGCAAAGCATAAGGCTCTAGGTAGATCAGCTAGGGCAAGAGCCTGCTGATCTGGCAAGTCCCTTAAGACCTGTTTCAACTGATCCTTCACTGCTTGGCAGACCCCAATAGCTGCCACTGCTGGTTGTGTCACCAATCCTGCTGTAGAAAAAGCAGATTTTAATAAGGACTCCAATTTTTTATCTATTGGGTCCTTGAACATTTGGACATTATCCACCGGACATGTCAGTGATTTATTCACACACGAGATGGCTGCGTCCACTGTAGGGACCTTCCATTTTCTGATGAACTTATCCTCCATGGGATAGACCACCGGAAATCTCTTAGGGGGAGTAAATATTTTGTCAGGATGCTCCCAATCCTGGTAAATGAGCCCTTCCAGTAAAGGATGGATCGGAAAGGAACAAACAGTCTGGGGAGCTTTTAGCGACCCCAACGAGGAGACAGAAGTGGATGATGGCTCCGCAAGTGGCATTTTAAATGCTGATCGGACCATATTAGTCAGGGACTGAACCCATAAGCTTTCAGCATGTGATGCTGAGAACGGCTCTTCCACTGTTGATTCCTCTACAACCGAATCGACCTCATCCTGATCCCCTTCAGGTAGGTCGATCCCTGTATGGGACTGTTGCTCTGTTAACAGGCACTCTGAGGGTGGAGACGGAGATCGGGCGCTTTTCTCCTGTGACAGGGAAGCCGCGATCAATGCTGACAATCTCTCATCCAGCCCTCCCAGAGCTGAGGAAAAAACCTCCTCTGTTACATACACAGGAGCAGGTGAACTGAGGACAGCCACAGTACCAGGTACTCCTGAGGGTGCTCTACGGTCACTAACCTCTGATTCTTCAGGGGAGACTGGTGCAGCCAAAGCATGCCCAAGATCCTCAGAGCCCGATGGAGACCCCCTATTCCTCCTGGAATTTCTAGTCCCGGAGTTTTTAGACGGCATATTCCTAAGCCACAAAGCTGAGGTATTCCAGCCGAAATACACCAGTTACTGACAATAGTCTAGCATAAATGCTGCTATAAGAAACAGTTGGTGTCTACTAATGTGCCTTTCTAGGGGATGCCTGTATCAACCGCTTGCTGTATGCCCTTTTTTAAATGTTGCCAGCTCTGTCTCTGTACTTCATAGCCAGCTCACCACACAAAATTGTGATTTTTAACATGCTGGGACGCCCGCACATGCGCAGAAGCGCTGCGGCGCGCACAGAGCGTCATCCCCCAGGCTCCGCCCCCTTTTCCGGCTCACCTCTATATATAGAGGCGCGCGCACGCGCGTGGCCACGTGCGCCTTTGGCGCTAATTTCGAAAAATGGAAACTAGGGACAAGAGCCAGGGCCCCTCTTTGCCGCAGGCCGGGGGATGGACGAGCATTGCAACATGGCAGAGGAAGCAGTTTCCCATAAGAGAACTCACCATCTGCCTGGACTTGCTCTGCTGAGAAGAAACTAGTCCACATGACAAGAAAACATTCCACAGCGGCCTCTAGTGGACAAACACAGGTACCGTAGTCTAATATATTAAATATATAAAAAAAAAAAAAAATTTTTTTTTTTTATTTTTTTTCTTGACCACCATTAAAAATGACTACATTTTTTTTAGTAGTTACAGGCATGCACAGAATTTTGCGGGAATACCATTAGGTAACAGACAGAAAGACAAATTAGGCTTGGGGGTCCCCCAATAGAACCAAGTTCCTGGGGGCCCCCACTTACCTGTTCCCCGCCGCAGGACTTTGTTTGGTCCACAAAAGCCCAAACTTCACCTATCACGGCAGGCATTGTAATCAAACCTTCAGGGACCGGGTTCCCAAGGATTCCACTCCCCTGGACCTGTATAGCACCCTGCACAGAAAACATCTTGGTCGAGAGTATGACCAGAGCTCTGGATCCCAGGGTCCAGCCCTCCTAAGAGAAGCATTACCGGCAAAACCTTGCTCTTCTCTGCAAGGCCCGGGTACCGACCGTTTAGCTATGAAGCTTTTTTGGTCGGATCCGGAATAGCTTACTGAGGCCCAAAAGAACCTGTACGCAAGCTCAGTGAAAAACACATGTTTCTTCTTGGCCAACACCTTAGACACTGGCAAAAAACGGAGGTGCTCCCGGATGGGAGGGGCTTATATAGGGGAGGGTACTTCCGGTTTTGGAAGTTGCCAGTGCCAGCACCTGACGGTATCTATATAACCCATTAGTAATGACTATGTCGCTCTGTGTCCCGTGATGTACGAGAAAGAAAATAGAGCTATTAAATATTTCAGTCCCCTTGAGTGAAAGTAGAGACCTTAGAAAAATGTACCCCTTCACGTGGAAACAAAAAGGGGTCTGAAATATTTGGGAGTATTTCTGTCGAAATCAACACTAGACCTTTATCAAGATAATTACTTACCCCTCCTGAATAAAATTAAAAGTGAATTGAAAGGATACCCCCTACATAGACTGTCATGGTTTGGCTTAAAATGATGACTCTGCCAAAAGCCTTGTATATTTTTCAAAGTCTCCCAATTGATGTTCCGGTGGCGTACTTTAAAACCCTGAGATCAATGATACAAAGATTTATGTGGAATAATAGAAATAATCGCATTGCCTTCAAGACATTGACTAGACCAAAAGTGAAGGGAGGTATATTCCCCCCTGATTTCAAAAAATATCATGAGGCAGCAGTTCTGTGGAGGGTCATGGACTGGGTCCACGATCCACGGCAAAAAGAATAGGTGGAATTGGAGGAAAATATAAGTAAACAGATGCTAGGACAGATAATTTGGATTCCAAGGCAATATAGAGGTTCCCTAGTAGATGCGGCACCAATTACGTTAGAAGCATTGAGAAAGTGGGATAAATTAATTAAAAAAACACAGGGACAATACAACAGCCCTTTAATGGTCATAACAGGTAATAATTACTTTCCACCGGGGAAAGATAATAAATTATATTTAAAGGGGTGTTCCAGGCAACCCTGTGCAAAAAGTAAATAATTAAAAGCCAGTAGCTACACATACTGCAGCTGCTGGCTTTTAATAAATGGAGACTTACCTGTCCTGGTGTCCCTCGATGTCGGCACCGCAGCTGATGTTTCGCATCAGCTGTCGGTGCTTCCGTCGCCATTGCGGGTAAGGGAACCCGGCAGTGAAGACTTTCGGCTTCACGCCGGGAACCCTACTGCGCATGCGAGAGGCCCGCTCCTCTCTCCTTTTAGCCCAGCGGCCAGGGGAGGAGGGAGCCTCGCGCGACTTCACCGCCGCGGCCGGACTCCAGTAAGTGGGTAAGGATACCTGTCTTTGACAGATATCCTGTCCCCCCTCCCCCCCGAAAGGTGCCAATTGTGGCACCGGAGGGGGGGAGGAATCCGATAAGCGGAAGTTCCACTTTAGGGTGGAGCTCCGCTTTAAAATGGACCACATCGTCCTCTTTGGGATTAAAAGATGTTATGAAAGGAAATGCTCTTTGTTCCCTTTTGGAACTATGTGAGAGGTATGGGACAACCCCATGGGATGTCTGGAGATACAAACAACTTCAACACTCCCAAAACCCCTCCGGGGGAAGGATAACTTGAATATATGGGAAAAAATGGCAGATCAAGGAGGGACAGACAGATATGGAATTTCTAGTCTATATAAAGAGTTAATAACACACCCAAATGGAGGATCCGTGTGCCCAACAGAGAATTGGGAGCTGGAACTAAATCTCTCGTTGCCAGAGAATGAGGGGCAGAGTTTTAGATTATGTTCACTCCACCTCTGTGGACGCGCGGATAAAAGAAATTAACTATAAGTTATTAGCCAAATGGTACTATGTCCCAGTGAAATTACATAAAATAAACCCCCAGGCTTCACCCCTATGCTGGAGGGAATGCGGGGAGGAGGGAACCCATGCCCACATATGGTGGCAATGCCCCAAGATTCAACCATATTGGGAGGAAATAATAGACCTAATTAAGATGATTAGTGGTATTGAAATCAGAATGGACCCATGGCAATGTCTGTTCCATGCAACAGACATCCCTAGGAAAAAATACAGAGAAGCAATTATTCCAATCTTATTGAACTCAGCAAAGTTATTGATTCCAAGACAATGGAGGGTAAAACAAGCCCCAACGATACAGGAATGGCTGAGGGAAGTAGATAAAATAAGATGTACGGAAGAGGCAACACACCTGCATAAGGATACTAAAACTGAATTTATCAGGATTTGGAGGGGCTGGGAGGAATTTAGACACTCGATGGTATATGAAGGTTACATGAGAAGAGAGGGCAGTTCCTAGGGAATTTGGGTCAGATCCCCCCCCCCACCCCCCTTTTTTTTTTCCCCAAGCCTCCCCCCATTGAGAAAAAAGGAGAAAGGGAAAGAAGGGAGAAGAGAAAGGGGAGAAAGGAAGAAAAGGAAAAAAAAAAAAAAAAAAAAAAAGGGAAAATACAAATATCATGGAAGTTACATAGAGGGGGAAGGGTAAGAGGAAGAGAGGGAGGGAGGGGAAAATAGAGAGGGTAAGGGTGCGCACAACACCTTAAAGTTTGAGACGCGAGTAGGAGGGGTGCGTGGGTTTTTTTTTTTTTCTCTCACCGGTTTTGGGGTAGTTGGATTGATGCAAATGATAATTATATTTTGGTATTAATAAACAAATAAAAGCACTAACGTCACAGTAACATTAAATAGGGGGGGGGGGGTTATATATGGGTTTCACAAATTCAATTTAACTTAACCTACAATTCGTTTTTTTTGTTTTGTTTTGTTTTTGGAGACAGAGAGAGGTACTCATAGAGAGGGTAAGGGTGCACGCAACACCTCAAAGTTTGAAATGTGAGTAGGTGGGGTGTGTGGTTTTTCTTTTTTTTTCTTCGTACCCATTTTGGGGTAGTTGGATTGATGCAAATGATAATTATACTTTTGTATAAATAAATAAAAACACCATTGTCACGGTAACATTAAATAGGGGGAGAGGGGTATATACGGGGTTCACAAATACAAATTAACTCAACTTATATATATTTTTTCCCCCGTTTTGGGGTAGTTGGATTGATGCAAATGATAATTATACTTCTGTATTAAACAAATAAAAACACTAACGTCACGGTAACATTAAATAGGGGGGGGGGGTTATATATGGGTTTTATAAATACAATTTAATTTAACATACAATTATTTTTAATTTTTTTTGGAGACAGAGAGAGGTACTCATGTCTCCTCATAAACCAAAGATAAACACAGAAGATACAAACACTAATTTAAAGGGGGGAAAGGGAAGGGAAGGGTAGAATGGGGAAAGGCACTAGGCACATAAAACCCAGGATGGGGGGGGGGGGGGGGGAGGAGATTAAGGCAAAGGAAAAGGGGAGGAAAAGGGAGAAAGATAACATAGAGGCCATGTAAGTTTAATAAGGGAAAATAAAGAGGAGAAGAATAAATGAGGCTACAGGATTGACCCATATTGTGTATTTCCTGGTGCCTTCATGGCAGCATACTAAGGGTTAACGGCTCCGCCCCGATTAACTCACAGGACCACGTAACTCTATAAAAGAAAGTTACTCCCCCCTCAGGTATTATTTTTCCTGTCATCATCCAAAACTGCAGGATCACAGATCAGCCCTACCTCACCGTCATATGGTGTAACCATTGCAGGTTCAAGCTCTCCTGCAGGATGGAGTCCCATCACTTGGATTGCTAAATGCATCACATAAGTATGGGAGCCTGTTTTTCTGTGGATCTTTTTGGGGCCTGTCTAAAACATCCAGGAGCACCTCCTTCTCCTCTGTGGCTTTTGGCTGACTATTCCAGGGCAAGACAGCACAAGGTACCTTTTAGAGCACTTCAGTGGCGTTTTTTTTTCCTCATATGTACCTGACACTGCATTCATGCGTGACACTGCATTCATGTGCAACTGTCTCCATGTGCACCTAAACACTGCAGCCATGTGTACCTAGCGCTGCCTCCATGTGCACCTAACATTGCATACTTGTGCACCTAACACTGCATCTATGTGAACCTAGTGCTGCCCCCATGTGCACCTCACACTGCATACATGTGCACCTGGTGATGCCTCCATGTGCACCTAACACTGCATCTATGTGTGCCTGGTGCTGCCTCCATGTGCACCTCACACTGCATATATGTGCACCTGGTGATGCCTCCATGTGCACCTAAAACTGAGTCCATGTGTACTTGGTGATGCCTCCATGTGCACCTAACTCTGCACTCATGAATTTCTGGCCTAACATTGCCTCCCATATGTACCTGGCGCTGCATGTGCACCTTACACTGCCCCATGTGTACACGGTGCTGTGGCGCTAGACGCTATACTCATAGGCGCTGGCTCCAGGTGCGGTCCTCTCCTGAAGATTCCTTCCATTGGTGGGAGCCGTGAGTGGCCTGATAATACCGCCGGGTGCGCCGCCATTCCCCCCCCCTCCCTGTGGGTGCGGGCGCTTTGCGCGCGTCTCCTTGCACAGTCTCATCATCTCAGGGGTGGAGTCACAGCGGAACCTCACAGCGCATGCGCAGTAGCCTTCTGAGGCCGAGCAGCGGCCATCTTGGTACACCCTGTAGATTGTATGATTTTTTTGGCTAATTTAAAGCCCGCCAAAGTAAAAATAAGACATCTCCTATTCTCTGCTCCCTCCATTACATTTTCATGTAGCCTGACCAGTAGTATTAATGGTACATGTGTATGTATGTGTAGCACTACCCCCGTAGGAGCTGCTGTTTGTATGATTTGGGTCTACGTCCTGCCTATCAACCCCTGGAAGTGGCTCAAGCCTTCCCTTAGCACAACTGATATGAATAAGGAGTGTGAGACCTATTGAGTATTAGGAGACACAATCCTGCATACATCACACAATAACCTGTAAATGTTATTACCTTTGCTGGTCACTAGTCCTTCTAAGTGACAGAGATACTTCACACAAGTTATATGCTTAATCAAAGGTACCTTTACTCAGTATAAAAGGGAAGGGTAAAGAATCACATTAATACACACAGTTGACTCTGCATGCGCATTGCAGAGTCAATAAACCAATAAGGATAGGTATCACTGAGATTAGGTAATAACAGGAAATAACATCAGCTATATATATGTACATGTATCTATATGTGTCTCTGCGCGGCTAACTGGTTGCTCGCGAGCTCCCCCTTTGTTGCAATACCTTGCACGTGTTCATTCCCTATAATAGGTAAGCAAGGCCTATCTGCGTCCCACTCAAAGTTCCTTTCTCCAATGAAGTCTTCGCTAGCCACCGTCGGTGCACAAGTTAAATTGTAATCCACAGGGTTTCAACAAGATGCTGTAATTATCCGCAATATACCTGAGTACTCGTGTGCCTGCCACCCACTAATGACGGATGCACCAATCTCTGATCACATAGTCTCCAGTGAGATACACTAGGCCGCAAGCTGTGGCGTGATAGGTGAAGTGTGGCTGGCACTAACTAAATCACTTTCCTCTAAGGTAGTAGTCAATTCTGGGCAGGTGCCCTTCTCACCAAATGGGCCCGACTTTCAGATAGTCTCCTCTGGCTTGTCCCGGTCACTCGATCTCCACGCTTCTGCTTCAGCTGCAGTCTCCGGACTCCGTCACTAACAGCATATGGTGATGGACGACTCCGGTCTCTGCTGGGCAATCACAGGACGCTGTGGACGATCCTCTGCTGGAAATCACTCAGGCACTCCCGTAATTTAGGCCCAGGCTTCTGGCCTAATCCTTAGGAAGCAGGCCTCCGTGCCAACTTCCTGCTTGATTGAGAGCTGGATCCAGAGAGAGAGAGAGACGCTGGCCCCTCCCCTGGTTTAAGTAGTCTGCCCAGAATGCTTTGCGGTGTTGCAATGCACCCTGGGTAATGTAGTCTGTCTTTTACTAAAAGCAACAAAGTCTTTTCTCCTAGCTGATATCTGTCCTAAAGTGCATTAGTTGCATTGTAACACTTATACCACCGGAGGGAGCCAGATTCCTTCTTACATATGGACATCCTGCTACGTATGTATGTATGTATGTATGTATGTATGTATGTATGTATGTGCGCACATGTATATGCGTATATCGGTACATCGGTATATTGGTAAATAATTAATAGTAGTATTAATTAGTATCCCCTTCCTATACCTTTACGTATTTAGATTTAATCTTAGCCCTAGCTGCTCTGATATTACAATGCCGCATCAATAAAGATCCTCAACATACCGCTAGGTAAGGGCTGCAACTAACAGGTAAGTTCCTTCATTCAAAGAGCACAGGGCATATGGAAATATTCTGTTTATTTCCGCAAGCCCGCACCGAGAGCCACCCGTAAGGGTTCTCTCGAGGGAAATACCTCCCGCAGTGACGGAGGTCACCCCAGCATACCCCAACCAGGCATAACTCCCAGCACAATTTTGCACGTCCAGGGGAAAAGCCTGTTGAGTTTGTGGGAACAAGCCCTACTGGGAAAATTGGCGTATGGCCAAGGTCCATCTAAGGAGGAAAGAGCAATAAAACGCGCTATTTTCTCTCCAGATTGGTTCAGAAGCTGATTCAGAAGGCAAGTCGATTGCAGCCAAAAAGAACATATCAACATTTTGATGTCAGTTTAGTAAAATCACATCACATTGTTATCATGTTATTGTGTTTAAAGATGCGATTCAGTGGGAGGAAGATCCGGTATCCTCTGTCCAAACGGGAGTATATATTGTTTTTTCCCTCACCTGACAAAGAAAGCTTCGACCGTTACCTTTACGAGGTCAGGAGAACGAGGGGCGAAAGCACATCGCCTACAATCAATGTCTCAGAAGCAGATGCTCAGCTCCTTGGTTCAGATCCGACTTTGAGCGCGTCGGTCATGAGGCTATCCAAGAATACAGCCATCGATGTCCTGGGGTGCTCCCCCAGAGCCATGCTATACTTCATCACGACCAGAAGGGCATTTCGGCTAAAGCCATGGTCAGTGGACCCATCTGCAATGCAATCCTGATGTCGCATATGATGGAAGGACCAATTCGGCGAGAGATAGAGATAGATATAGATATAGATATAGATATAGATATATACCCAAGATAGGAGAAGAGATTTCACCTCACGGTCAGTTACCAAACAAAGATCAAGAGAGAAGAGGCTGGGAAGGCTCACGAGCCACCTTTCCCAAATTGGACAATTCTTAAGACCGCGTCTTTGTTGGTTGAGAGCCAGAAGTCCTTCTGACCCTCCTGATCCACAGGTCTGGCAGTAACATCAGGCCTTTTCATCTAGGTTTGAGTGGGAAAACTGCAATGGTCCAGGCAGCCTCCACAACCCTTCAGGGGCTTATTCTTTTTTGGAAGTTCAATCCATCCTCCACCCCCCCTTCTCTCCGACCCACCAAATTCTGATCTCCAAGGGCGAGAAGGAAGCTCTCTTTCAGTGTATTCAAATACTTCTACACCAACAGGCAGTATTGCCAGTACCAAACTTGGAGAAACACCCGGGGCTCTACTCCCCAGTCATTTCTTTTAGTTCCCAGGAATTCAGGGGCTGGAGACTCGTGTTGGATCCAGAGAGGTTGACGGATACGTTCGGATAGAACATGTCATTCGGTATCCCTAGACACCGTAATTCTGTCAGTACAGCCAGATATTTGGAGGGTCTCCAAGTCTCCAGGATTTCTTTCCTTCACATTCTCATCCATCAGCTTTCCAATCTTTTTCCCGGGTTGAAAGTAGGCGATCTGCGCCTCCACTTCCAATATCTTCCCTTAGGGATTTCATCAATCCCCAAAACCTTCACCAAGGTCTTAGCAACCATCCTGGCTTCCTTCTGGGAAAGGAGGTCAGGGTCCTGCATTTCTTCCAAATCGAGTGACTTATCTGCTCAGTCAATTGACGCCTACGGACGCAGCTGCAAACTTTAGTCAACATCCCGGTGAAGGCGGTGTCACTTCCATCAGAGGATGCCGGAATTGGTATAGAAGGTGGAGGAAGTGAACAGTTGGTGTTTACAATCTCCATTTGGGCTTTCTGGCACAATGAAGAAAGAGGCACCGAAGACAAATGAGAGTTATCGGTGGAAACCAGCCTTAGGGGTGGGCATGGCCTCCCATCCTCCTAGTTCACCGCTCCCTTGACCCATTCTTGCATCTGAAGCAAGTCAACTGGACTGGGGGGTGACACATCACCAAAAGAACCAGTTAGTACAAGGAAGATGGTGTTTCAACTCAGAGAGTATGATTTCCGATATCCTAGAGCTAAGAGGGGCATGGACGGCGCATCTAGTCCCTCTTCTTGGGAGCAAGTCCATACTGGTTCAGACAGACAAGGCGGCAGTGGCCTATGTTCAAAGCCTAGACGGGACGCACAGCAGGTCTCTGTCCAGCGACGTGGCCCCAATTAGTTCATGGGTGGAGGACAATTTGGTCAATCTTCAGGCGGCCTACATCCCAGCCCCTCAGAATCAGCTTACCGATCGCCTTTCAAGGTCTTTCAACAGAAACAACAAATAGTCACTAGGCCCGTGGATTGTCCGGTGGATATACCAACAGCGGGGTACTCCCCATTGAGAGCTTTGAGCTTCCCACTCAAAGCGAAACTCCTTTGCTTTTTATGAGATTCCCTCAAGATTACTGATACTGAGTTTCCTCCAGCTTCTATTGTCGGAGAAGGTCACTATCCTGGCAACCATGCCATACTGGGAAAGGAGACAATGGTTTCCACTCAGTCAAAATGGCTCGGTGCAGCCCACTTCCGATTCCACACACGGTTTCCACTATTAGTCAAATAGCTCAGTACAGCTTCCACACACGGTCAACCTCCTATATCAAGATGACTTCTTTCTCCCACGTCCGGGGATCCTGGACTTGAAGCCCTGAAAGCTGAGCAGAGCAGACTGGGTGACCTAGGGTGCTTGCATGGTGTCACCCAAACATTACTACAACCAAGAGAGTCCTCCACCTATGCCACCTTATATTAGGTTTCGAAGGGGATTCACAGAACTGGCAGAATCCAACCATTTCAATCCACTAGGCCCTGGGCTCCAAAGATTCTACTCTTACTAACTGGTCTCGACTTAGGCTGAAGTCTAAAGCACTCTGAAGGTTCAGCCTGTAGCCTTGTCAGCTTTGACGGGCGCACGCTGGGCACTGAATCTCCTCGTAGAATGTTTCCTGAAAACAGTCAAAGTCCACGTCCTCCCGGGAAGACTGATACCCCATATGGGTGTCTGACAGATGTCTTAGCAGACCCTTCCTTTGCACCCACTAAAGAGTGTGCATTGGGAGACATTACATTGGGAACCTACCTTGCTGATTGCCATCATATCAGGTTGTAAGGCGTCAGAAACACAACCTCTAGGGGCACAGGAACCCTACGTCACCTTTTTCCCAGGCAGGGTAGCCCTACAGCCTATTCACCAGCATGTCTCTAAAGTGTCTGCACTCTACATTCTCAGCCGGGTATGGCTTCTCCTGACTTTCAGAGAAGATCCAATCTCCTCAAACTACACGGTTTGGATATAGCCAGATCCCTGAGGCGTTACTTAGAACACACACACACACACAACAGTTTCGCAAAGATCAATGTTTATTAGTTATTGCCAAGGGCGCAAAGAAAGCAATGACGCCCTCCAAGCTAGTCCAAGGACGTATCGGGCTAGTGGTCTCCCAGTCCGAAGTGCGCCGAATGCGCACTCATCACGGAGAAGGTCCTCTGCCTCGGCAACGTTTGGGCTAGGGTCTCTCCGGAGACAATTTGCAGGACGGCTAGTTAGACATCCTTCATGTCGCACTATACCCTAGGCGCAGCAATCCTTATCTCCCGAGATTTGGGAGGAGGTCTCTTGGAACTATCAGTTCTGTAAACTCATTTAATTGTATTATTGCAGTACCCTCCCTGTAAGCGTGTTAGGTACCCTTAGTATGCTGCCATGAAGGCACCAGGAAAACGGAAAATTGTATACTTACCTTTCCGTAATTTTCCTTTCCTGGTGCCTACCATGGCAGCATACACCCTCCCTTCTATAATCCTTAAAGTTCTGAAGACTAGTTACAAGAATACCTGGGGGGGAGTAACTCTTTCTTTAATAGAGTTACGTGGTCCTGTGAGTTAATCGGGGCGGAGCCATTAACCCTTAGTATGTTGCCATGGTAGGCACCAGGAAAGGAAAATTACGGAAAGGTAAGTATACAATTTTCCGTTATATTGTCCCAAGTGTATGTATTGTTTAAATTTAATTTGTAATGTAATGTGTTAATTGGCAATGATATGGAAGATATGTGAATGTATGTACAGAAAAAAATTTGAATAAAAAGATTTGAAAACAATCATTTCACCTAGAAAAAAAAAAAAAAAAGTGTCCGATGTGTCCGCCGCAATATCGTAGTCATGATAAAAATTGCAGATCGCCGGCATTACTAGGAAAAAATAAAAATGCCATAAAACTATCCCCTATTTTTTAGACGCTATAACTTTTGCGCAAACCAATCAATATACGCTTATTGCGATTTGTTTTACCAAAAATATGTAGAAAAATTTTTTTTTTTTTATATATTTTTTGTGGGATATTTATTATAGCAAAATGTAAAAAATATTGCTTTTTTTTTTTTTAAATTGTCGCTTTTTTTTTGTTTATAGCGCAAAAAAGAAAAACCGCAGAGGTGATCAAATAGCACCAAAAGTAAGCCCTATTTGTGAGGGGGAAAAAAAAAAAAGACGTAAATTTTGTTTGGGTGCAACGACGCACAACCGCGCAATTCTCAGTTAAAGCAATGCAGTGCCGAATCGCAAAAAATAGCCCGGTCATTGGGCAGCCAATTCTTCCGGGGCGGAAGTGGTTATACAGCCCACTTCCTGTTTCTTGTCTGGTAAAAAGCCTAGGCTTATGACATAATGCACAGCTCTCTCACTCTGAGAGTTTGCCAGGAAGGGAGGGGGGTGAGTCATAAGAGGGCCAATGAGAGCTGCAGAGCTGGAGGCGTGTGTCTGTGTACATACAGGAAGTGAACAGGCAGCAGCTTCAGCTGCCCACAGTTAAAATGGATGCAGCCACTCAGTGGAGGGAGATTTCTGCAGCATATTTGGCAAGTACAGAATCACAGTATATATAAAATAATATGCAAAGTGGTTGGAGGGAAGCTTCAGAATGTCAAAGATGTTTTTATTACAAATTATGTGAGCAGACTGCAGTTCCTCTTTAAACACTTCATGCAAATCGCCGTACCCGTACGTCGGTACTTTGACGCTAAATACCGGGGTTATGGCAGCAGCTAGCTGCCATAACCCCAGTATTTTCGGGAACGGCGTGCGTTTCTCTTTAAGATAAAATTGGTCTCCCTGGCGGATTCGCACAAGATCACTTTTATCGGCGGCAGGAGAGGGCCCCCCTCCCGCCACGCTCCGGTCGTCTCCGCCGCTTACCGGACCCGCCGGTAGTAGCGAAGACGATTGCATCCTTTCCTGTTAATGCCTGGCTGTCAACTGAGGGGAAGATGGCCCCCGCTCGGCTCCATAGCATTGGAGGGCAGAAACAAAGTCAAACATCACTTCTGCCCATAGCTCTTAGGAGATTTTTTTTTTTTTTTTTATTATTACATTAGTGTGAATATGAGATCTGAGGTCTGTTTGACCCCAGATCTCATATTTAAGAGGTCCTGTCATGCTTTTTTTCTATTAAAAGGGATGTAATAGGAATTAGTGACCCAATTTTTTTTTTAAAAGACAGTGTCAATATAAAAAATTAAAAGTAAAAAATAAGATTTTTATTTTTTTTTTAAGCACCCCGTCTCGACAAGCTCGCACGCAGAAGCCAACGCATACGTAAATAGCGCCCGCATATGAAAACGGTGTTCAAGCCACACATGTGAGGTATCGCCGCGATCGCTAAAGCAGGAGCAATAATTATAGCCCTAGACCTCCTCTGTAACTCAAAACTGATAACCTGTACAAATTTTTAAACATCGCATATGGAGATTTTTAAGGATAAAAGTTTGTCGCCATTCCACGAGCGGGCGCAATTTCGAAGTGTGACATGTTGGATAGCAGTTTACTGGGTGTAACTATCTTTCACAATATGAAAAAAAAATTTGGGCTAACGTTACTGTTGTCTTATTTTTTTATTCAAAAAAGTGTATTTTTTCCAAAAAAAGTGTGCTTGTAAGACCGCTGCGCAAATACGGTGTGACAGAAAGTATTGCAACGACCGCCATTTAATTCTCTAGGGTGTTAGAAAAAAATATATACCGTATTTATCGGCGTATAACACGCACTTTTTTCCCCTTAAAATCAGGGGAAAATCGTGGGTGCATGTTATACGCCGATACCCACTGATCCCGGCGATCTCCGCTGACGGAGCGCAGCGATCGCCGCCGAGATACACATAGCCGAGTGTACTCGGCTATACTCGGCTTTTCTCGGCTCTGCTCAGTCACGCCCAGTCCCGCCATTGGACCTGTGATATGTCCATCATAGGGCGGGACTCGGCGTGACTGTGAGCGAAGCCGAGAAAAGCCGAGTATAGCCGAGTACACTCGGCTATGTGTATCTCGGCTCCGCCCAGTCCCTGCATTCTCGGCGGCGTTCGCCCCGCTCCGCCCAGTCTCTGCGGCGATCTCGGCGGCGCCAATTTTGAAAACTGGGGCAAGGCTGCACTGGACACTGGGCAAAGGCTGCACTGGACAAAGCTGCACTGGACACTGGGCAAAGGCTGCACTGGACAAAGCTGCACTGGACACTGGGCAAAGGCTGCACTGGACAAAGGCTGCACTGGACACTGGGCAAAGGCTGCACTGGACAAAGGCTGCACTGGACACTGGGCAAAGGCTGCACTGGACAAAGGCTGCACTGGACAAAGGCTGCAACGGACAAAGGCTGCAACGGACAAAGGCTGCAACGGACAAAGGCTGCAACGGACAAAGGCTGCAACGGACAAAGGCTGCAACGGACACTGGACAAAGGCTGCAACGGACACTGGTAAGGCTGCATTTAAATGTAAGTTTTTTTTTCCCTAAAATTCCCTCCTAAACTTGGGGTGCGTGTTATACGCCGGTGCGTGTTATACGCCGATAAATACGGTATAATGTTTGGGGGTTCTAAGTAATTTTCTAACAAAAAAAATGATTTTAACTTGTCGGGGCTGGGCTGAAGTGGTTAAGACTAGGGATGAGCCGAACACCCCCCGGTTCGGTTCGCACCAGAACCTGCAAACTGACCGAAAGTTTGCGCGAACTTTAGAACCCTATTAAATACAATGGACTAGAACGTTCAAAATCAAAAGTGCTAATTATCAAGGCTAATATGCATGTTATTGTCCTAAAAAGCGTTTGGGGACCCGGGTCCTGCCCCAGGGGACATGTATCAATGCACGTTTTTTCGGGAGCAGTGATTTTAATGATGCTTAAAGTGAAAAAAAAAGTGAAATATTCCTTTAAATATCGTACCTGGGGGGTGTCTAAAGTATGCCTGTGAAGTGGCACGTGTTTAGAACTGTCCCTGCACAAAATGACATTTCTAAAGGAAAAAAAGTCATTTAAAACTGCTTGCGGCTTTAATGTAATGTCTGGTCCCGGCAATATGGATGAAAATCATTGAGAAAAATGCACCCCCCCCCCACCCCACTACCAGCCTCTTTGGGTCTTGTATGGATATTAAGGGGATCCCTGCACCCAAATTTAAAAAAAAAGGCCCTATATACTCTGAACAGCAACTGTAGGTTTGTTCTTAAGTAGAATCTGCTTGTAATTTGGAACAGGTACATTTTTTAAGTGTAGCTCTAGCCCAAAAATCTATTTTTAAGCTTTTTGGAAAACATAGGGAAGGGTTATCACCCCTGTAACATTTGTTTTGCTGTCTGTGCACCTGTTCAGAACATTTCACCTCACTTTCCGTCCCAATGACAAATGTTTTTTGGAAATTTGGGTTTTTCATTGAAACAAGGATTGGTGATAAAGCATCAGTGGACGGAAGACACCTTTTTCCCATATTAACTCTTACAGGAGAGAATTTCCCTTCCTAGGGGTAGATTTCCTCTCACTTCCTGTTGTCTCCTTCCGTTTGCAAGTAGGAGTCGTTTGTAAGTTTGATGTTTGAAAGTAGGGGCCTGCTGTATATACTCTGCAGAAATTTGGAAGTTAGGTGTTGGTGTTGCCACAACACTGTAAGCCCTCACAGTTACTCTTGGTGGGCGCTGAAACGCCCTGCTGTGAACTATTATCTCAAGAATTGTAATTACATGCCATTGTTGAACAGTGGTAGGAAAAATTGGGCCTTTGGTGGTGGTGCCACAACACTCTAAGTCCTCACAGTTACTCTTGGTGGGCGCAGGAATGGGCCCAGCTGTGAAATATTAGATCAAGAATTGTTGTGTTACACTATGTGATTATTCTTGCTCTGTCTTTAAGATCTGTCCCCTTCTTTCTAGCTGAACTCTCTCTCTCACCGTAGTTCTTTATACATCTCCTCCACTTCCTGATTCTGGTCATTACTCCTGTATATCTTCCATGCTAAACATCTTACATGTGGCTTACAACTGCAACGTTTTTCTACCTATGAATATCCATCATTAAAACGGAACATTCGAAAGGATTCATCGTCTGTCGTCCTAACTGTGAGTTTATTCATTGAGTTAAGCTGCCTGTATCGATGCAAGGGATAATAGCAAACCAGCTTGAGTAAGGCCTACTTAAACCTGGAGATGAACTTTATCGCTTTGTAGTTGAGACAGAACAGTAGAAAAACGGAGTTTCACAGCCTAATTACAAGATTTCTGCATGTCAGTACTGATACAGACAAGATTTACTGCCCTCATAGCAAGACAGAAGGGACAGAGCAGCACATGGCAGCCTTATAACCTGAGACAATCTGCACAGTGTCATATTTCAGCACACAGATCCTGCCTGCTTTCACAGTCAGTCTGCTATCATGAGTGACCAAGCTTCTGCATGTGAACTCACATCTCCTTCCTCACAAGTTCCTGAAGAAACTGAGTTACCCAAACGCTCAGTTAAACCTACTTGGAAAGTAATGGAGAATTATGAATCTTCAAGGACTGAATTGTCAAATAGCTTGGAATTAGTCTGGGAGAAAATCCTTGCTGAAGCCAATACAGTGTCTGTTGAACGTGAACTACTGACACTAGAGGGCGCCATTAAACAACTTTCTGCCTCATATGAGCTTTATCAGCTTACCAGCATCAAATTCACTAATGTCTTACAAAACATGAAGTCAGAAAATGCGATGATGCAATTAAAGCGCGTCAATGCTCTCAATATTGAAAGAGACAGTTTTATCCAGTAAACCAGATTAAAGGCAGAAGCAAAAATAAAGCTGTTACAGGACACTGCATCTCACAGATCTGTTTCCACTAGACGTTCTAAAAACTCGTCAAGATCCCATAGTTCAAGATACTCACTCAGTGAGCGACTTATTAATGCCCGCGCTGAAGTGGAAGCCAGCAAAGTGCAGGTGGCATATGCAGAAAAAAGAGCAGAGTTGGAAGCGCAGTCAGCACGACAAAGAGCAACAATGGAAACCTTAAATGAACAGTGTAAACATGACACAGCTATGGCAAAGCTAAGGGTCCTACAGCAAGCTATCAGTGCAGACGAAGGTGCAAGTGAGAAAGACAGCATTAACATAAACATAGCAGATATGGAAGACCCCCTCAAACGCACCATGTCCTAAGCCACTGCAGTGCACACTCCATTGTCTCCAATGCTCCCGACTACATAGAGACTCCTTCACAGCTTCAAGTTAAAGAGGTTCCAGCAACTTCCTGCACTCAAAATCACTCCACTGCATTTCCTACCTGTCTACCTTGCCAGCCTTCATACGTCACAGAGCATCAGCGCAAGCTTCAGGCAAGTCATCAATCTCCAGTCATCGGTACAGCCTTGAATCAACGTACCATTGGAACAACCGACTTCAAGCAAGCAACTCACCTGGATGCATCTGCTGCACCATATTTCCCTGTGTCCTTTAACAACAAATGTCAAAGATAACGCAATCAGCACCATACAGCCAACAGCATCTCACATAAAGGCGGAGACAACTGAGACAGAAGAGTTTGTGAGGTACATGCTTCGCAGAGAGCTCACAAAGACTGGTCTTACAAGTTTTGATGACCAACCTGAGAACTACAGAAGTTGGAAATGTGCCTTCAGAACTACAATCAGCAATATTGGCATTACAGCTGATCAAGAATTGAATCTGCTGATCAAATGGCTTGGTCCTCTATCTGCTGCACGTGTTAAGCCATTAAGATCGGTTTTCATAGACAATCCTACTGCAGACCTCACAGCTGCATGGGAGCGACTAGAGCAAAGTTATGGCAGTCCAGAAGCTATAGAAAATGCTTTGTTCATGCGTCTGGAAACTTTCCCAAAGATATCCGGTAAGGACAACAAGGAGTTCCAGAGACTGAGTGACCTTTACTTGAGCTTCAGCTAGCCAAGACAGACCCAAAACTACCTGGACTCAGTTACCTTGACACTCCAAGAGGGGTAAACCCAATTGTCTCCAAGCTCCCGTATGGTTTGCAAGAGAAATGGACTGCACTAGGGTCATCATACAAAAGAGAGAACAAGGTTTCCTTCCCTCCATTCTCTTTCTTCTGTGAATTCATCAGGGAAATTGCAGAGACCAAGAACGATCCAAGTTTTTCCTACGGTGAGTACAGCCTCTTCTCACCCTTTCCTACGAGTACCAGTCTTCAGGGCAACTATAGAAACCATAGAGGCCCAGTGTCCGTGAAAAAGACTGACATCCTTCCCACTCCTACCACAGTTCTGGCCACGAACAAACAGAGTAGGAAGATTGAAAACCCTAGCAGAGAGTGTCCCATACACAAGAAGCCACACCCCCTCAATAAATGTATCGGCTTTAGGAAAAAGCCTCTGGAAGAGCGCAAGGAGCTTTTAAAGACATTTAGGGAATGTTTCAGGTGCTGTGCTTCTACAGAACATTTTGCAAGGGACTGTAATGTGTCCATCAAGTGCATAGAGTGTGGCTCTGAAGAACATGTGCAAGCCCTCCATCCACTTGAGCCCAGCTCTGCACAACCTGCCAACACTCCTCCCAGGTTAACGCATGGCGGGGAGAATACAGACCAAGTGCCTAATTCTACCATCATTTCTTCATCCTGCACTGAAGTTTGTGGAGAAGACCGCTGTGGTAAGTCCTGTGCTAAGATATGCTTGGTGAACATATACCACAAGGATCAACCAGAAAAGTCTCTAAAGGCATATGCTATCTTAGACGATCAGAGCAATCGATCACTTGCAAAATCGGAATTGTTCAATCTATTTGAAATAAAAGGCGAAGCTCATCCTTACACCTTGGGTACCTGTAGTGGAACTATAGAGGTTTCTGGAAGAAGGGCTCATGGACTCATGGTATCTTCTCTCAAAGGTAACTTGCAATTACCCTTACCTACACTTGTTGAGTGCAATCAGATACCTGCTAACAGGGAAGAAATCCCTACTCCAGCTGCTGCTTTCCATCACCCTCACCTCAAGGTAATAGCAAATGAGATACCGCCACTTGACAAAGATGCTCAGATCCTTCTTCTGTTAGGAAGAGACATTCTAAGAGTTCACAAGGTACACAGACAAGTCAGTGGACCCCCAGATGCCCCATTTGCCCAGCGCACGGATCTAGGGTAGGTCATCATAGGCAATGTCTGCATAGGCAAAATGAAAAGACCTACCAACATTTCATCATTCAAGACAAATGTTCTGCCAAATGGCCGAAACACTTACTTTGAGCCATGCCCACATCACTACTGGGTGAAAGAGAAGATAGCCAGCCACGAATGGCAACATGGTATCTCAGGTGACACAAGCCCTTTCTCCTGCCATGATGGCGACTTCGGCTCTACAGTGTTTAATGCAACCAGTGAAGATGACATACTGGCTCCTTCAATGGAAGACAAAGAATTCATCAAGGTAATGGACAATGAGTGCTTTCAAGATGACTCCAATAACTGGGTAGCACCCCTACCCTTTTGTCTCCCAAGAGAGAGATTGCCCAACAACTTACAGCAGGCCATCAGTAGATTCTCCTCCTTAAAGCGAAACTTAAGCAGGAAACCAGAGATGCAAAAGCACTTTGTGGACTTTATGCAAAATGTATTTGACAGAGATCATGCAGAGCCTGCTCCCCCACTAAAGGAGGGAGAAGAATGCTGGTACCTTCCATCCTTTGGCGTGTATCACCCACGCAAACCAGACCAAATCAGAGTTGTCTTTGATTCCAGTGCTCAGCACGAAGGTATTTCTCTTAACAACATGCTCCTTACAGGACCCAACTTGAACAACAGTCTAATAAGAGTCTTGATTCGTTTCAGACAAGAGCCTGTAGCAGTAATGGCCGACATTCAACAGATGTTTCACTGCTTCATCGTCAGAGAAAACAGAAACTACCTCAGGTTTCTATGGCACAAGGACAATGATCTCAACAAGGAAGTTATAGATTATCGCATGAAGGTACATGTCTTCGGTAACAGTCCTTCCCCAGCAGTGGCAACTTATGGGCTAAGGAAAACAGCTCAGACTGGAGAAGTTGAATATGGATCTGATGCCCGTCAATTTGTTGAAAGAAACTTCTACGTTGACGACGCACTTAAGTCCTTTCCAACTGCTAAAGAAGCAATTGATCTTCTCACCAGAACAAAGGAGATGCTGTCTGTAGCAAACCTTAGACTGCACAAGATTATATCCAACAGCCAGGAACTTATGAATGCCTTTCACTCTGAGGACTATGCCACTAGTCTAAAAAACCTTGACTTAGGTACAGATGTGCCTCCTGTACAGCGAAGTCTGGGTTTGTTGTGGAACATCAAGCAAGACAAATTCACCTTCCAAGTGTCAACTTGTGACAAACCCTTCACTAAGAGAGGAGTCCTGTCCGTGGTGAATAGCATCTATGACCCACTGGGTTCCTTGCTCCAGTTACCATTCAAGGTAAGATTTTACTAAGACAGTTGTCTACCGAGAACATAGACTGGGATACTCCCTTGCCTAGTGAGAATCAACACAAGTGGGAAAGGTGGAGATATTCTTTGAAGTCACTAGAAAAACTTCAGGATTCCCCGTTGCTATGTTCCAGGTTCCACTTCAACTGCTAACCGGAGAGATTTTCATATTTTCTCTGATGCATCAGTTGAAGCTATTGCTGCAGTAGCCTATTTGAAGACCTCTGAACTGAATGGAGAATCACACTGTTTTGTCCTAGGCAAGGCAAAACTCACACCCAAGCCTGCACATACCATACCAAGACTTGAACTTTGTGCAGCCGTGCTAGCAGTAGAAAATGCCGAGGTCATACGAAGTGAAATGGACACTAGAATTGATTCTTTCACCTTCTATACAGACAGTAAGGTAGTACTTGGTTACTTAAACAACCAAACAAAACAATTTTATGTGTACGTCAGCAACAGGGTTGAACGTATCAAGAGATTCTCTCTACCAAGTCAATGGCATCACGTTCCCACTGAACTCAACCCAGCTGACTGTGGGACCAGAGCCGTGTCACCTGCCGCTCTTCAGGACAGCTTATGGCTGTCACCTCCAAGGTTTCTGTGTGAGGACTCTTACTTACTCCCTATTGACACCACCTATGGGCTAGTAAACCCTGAAGATAAGGAAATAAGAACTGTGAACACCTCACTCCACACTTCTGTAAGTACAAAACAGAAGCTGTGGTCACACCATTACGAGCATCAATGGAAGCAGGTGCAGCATCTAGCCAATGTGTTCTGGCATCGCTGGAAGAAAAAGTATCTTCACCACCTTCAAGGTCGTAACAAATGGCAAGCATCTAAGCCGAATCTTAAGGTTGGAGACCTCATCCTTCTAAAAGACAAGGAAGTTTGTCGGAATGAGTGGCCTATGGGTCTTATTACTAAAAATTATGCCCAGCGACGATAACAAAGTCCGGAAGGTAGAAGTCAAGGTAACCAAGGGAGGATCGACACGAACCTTTAGTCGACCAATTACAGAGTTAGTACTCCTTTTGCCAGGTGAGTGACTTGTGCAAGGACTAGCCATGCTGTTGGCACGGCGGGGAGTACATTACTGCCATCTACAGGTTCTACTCAGAACTTTGGAATTATTTGAAGACATCATACTGTGACTTTATGTTCTTCATCCTGTTGAACTTACGTTTATTATTTGCTTGTTGCATGTTTTTCATTACAGGTTCCAGGACATTCGTCAGTATTGGACTTTTTGAAAATATATGTTTTAGTTTGAGGTTATGAAATCTAAAGATTTCAGACAGGGAGTGTTGTGTTACACTATGTGATTATTCTTGCTCTGTGTCTTTAAGATCTGTCCCCTTCTTTCTAGCTGAACTCTCTCTCTCTCACCGTAGTTCTTTATATATCTCCTCCACTTCCTGATTCTGGTCATTACTCCTGTATATCTTCCAAGCTAAACATTTTGCATGTGGCTTACAACTGCAACGTTTTTCTACCTATGAATAGCCATCATTAAACGTAACATTCGAAAGGATTCATCGTCTGTCGTCCTAACTGAGTTTATTCATTGAGTTAAGCTGCCTGTATCGATGCAAGGGATAATAGCAAACCAGCTTGAGTAAGGCCTACTTAAACCTGGAGATGAACTTTATCGCTTTGTAGTTGAGACAGAACAAGAATTGTAATTACATGCCCCTGTTGAACAGGGGCAGAAAAATTGGGCCTTTGGTGGTGGTGGTGTTGCCATAACACTGTAAGCCCTCACAGTTACTCTTGGTGGGAGCAGGAATGGGCCCTGCTGTGAATTATTAGATCAAGAATTGCAATTACATGCTGTCAGGTCTGCCAGGAAACTACAACCGTCCCTCCGCTTTCCTGACCGGTAGTCTTATTATCCCGGTGTCAGGTGGAGGGACAGCTGAGATCTCCCACAGACAGGAAATAAGGAACCACAAAGGAAGGTGCAGATAGCCTAACCACCACCCCCAGCAACAACTCACGGTTAGTAGGCAGAAGACAGGATCCCAGGGGGGAAAAGGACAATCCAGGTAATGTAGTCAGAACAAGCCAGGGAGGGTCGGCAGCAAGGTTAACCAGGTTCAAGGGATAATCCAGGAATCGTAGTCAAGACGAGCCAAGTAGATAACCAAAAAACAAGCACATCCATAAACAGGAACCTATCCTAAGGCACGGACAGGAAGGGGAAGTGGGAATATATAGGGACACTAATGAGAAGACTGCTGACAGCTGGTCCCAGGGTGGAGCAAACATCCCCACTAGTGAAAAAGAACATAACTACGATGCTAACATAAAACCAGTTCACTGGTGGCTCAGGACATAGGATAACAGTCTATGAACACCAGGCCCTGGGATCAAATCCCAGACACGGCGTGACACATGCCCCTGTTGAACAGGGGCAGAAAAATTGGGCCTTAGGCACTGGTGCCACAACACTGCAACCCCTCACAGATACTGTACTTGGAATGCAGCAATGAGCCCTTCTGCAAAGTATTGCATCAAAAATTGTATTTACACTCCCCTGTTTAACAGGGGCTGAAAAATTGGGCCTTAGGCACTGGTGCTGGTGCCACAAAACTGCAACCCCTCACAGATACTGTAGTTGGAGCACAGCAATGAGTCCTGCTGCAAAGCATTGCATCAAAAATTGTAATTACACACCCCTGTTAAACAGGGGCTGAAAAATTGGGCCTTAGCCACTGGTGGCGGTGCCCAGAACCAAAAATGTTCTTACAAGCTATCAGCATGATCATTGATGAGGAAGAGGATAGTCACTCAGCATTAGCATAGGCAGTCTTGAAGGGATCTGACATTTCAAAAAAATTATTTGGTTACATCAGCATCGGGTGCTTGGTAGCTGGTGGTGATCAAAGACTGATTCATTTTTATGAAGGTCAGTCGATCGACCGAGTCAGTGGACAGGTGCACCCTGTGATCGGTTACAAAGCCTCCAGCAGCACTGAATGTGCGTTCCAAAAGAACGCTGGATGCAGGACAGGCCAGTAGCTCAATTGCATACTGTGCAAGCTCTGGCCAGTGATCCATCCTCAAGACCCAGTAACCCAGAGGATTTTCGGTGGGAAAGGTGTCCAAGTCTGATCTTGCCCCTAGGTATTCCTGCACCATGTAAACCAGACGCTGGTGATGGTTGCTGGAACCGATCATACCTTGGGGCTGCGTACTAAAAAATTGTCTGAACGCATCGGTCAGACGGCCACCTTCTCCACCACTCCTTCTTTGACTGCCCGAAGCCTCAGCAACACGTTGTCCAGGACCAGGAATTTGTAACCTCCCAGTCTCTGGGAACGCGTTGCACAGACCTTTCTGCAAGGTCTCCCGAAGATGCTTCATCCTTTGCTCCCTCTGCGACGGCAAGATAAGGTCCTCAACCTTACCCTTGTAACGTGGATCAAGGAGGGTTGCCAGCCAGTAATGATCCCTCTCCTTGATCGCACGGATACGAGGATCCTTCTGCAGGATCAGGGAGGCCATGCAGCGTACATTTGCTGAGGCATTCAATGCAGAGTTCTCTGTGTCACTGAGGATGGCATGATCCGCAGCCACCTCCTCTCAGCCACGTACAAGTCCACGGTTGTCTTGGGACTGTAATTGATCCCTTGAAGACTGCTGCTGATGCTGAGTGATAGTCTCCGCCTCCATGCTGACACAATCCTCCTCGTCCTCTTCCTGTGTGATAGCTGGGCCAACAGGAACACTGTCTGGATAAAGTGGGCCTTGAGAGGTAAGGAAGTCCTCCTCTTCCTGCCTCTGTTCTGCCTCAAGTGCCCTGTCCATTATTCCACGCAGCGTGTGCTCCAACAGGTGGACAAGAGGGACAGTGTCACTGATACAATGGTGCCAGGACAGTGCATGCATCCCTGATCATGGCCCACTGGCGTGGGGAAAAAATCCAAGGTCCCCTGACCCTGTCCTGGTGCCATATTGCAACAGATACTCATTGATGGCCCTCTGCTGCGTGTACAGCCACAGAGTTTCCTGGCCTGTTTCAGGACCTCCTGTAAGCCCGGGTACCTGCCCAAGAACCGCTGCACCACCAAGTTAAGGACGTGAGCCAAACAGGGCACATGGGTCAGTTCTCCCTGTTGGAGGGCAGAGAGTTGGTTGGTGCCTTTGTCGCAAACCACCTTTCCTGGCTTAAGCTGGAGTGGCGTCAACCACCTCTGAGCCTGCCTCTGCAGAGCTGACAGAATCTCTGCCGCAGTGTGGCGCCTGTCCCCCAAGCACACCAGCTCAAGCACCGCATGGCATCTTTTTGCCTGCGTACTTGCGTAGCCCCTTGAACACCTACGGAGCAATGCATGGCATCTTTTTGCCTGCGTACTTGCGTAGCCCCTTGAACGCCTACGGAGCACCGCTGTTCCAAGGACAAAGCACAGGTAGAGGCCATGGAGGAAGAAGAGGAGGGGGTGGAGGAGAGAGGTGTGTCAGAATCACCAGTAGTAACATTTTGGAGGCGTGGTGGCGGAACAACCTCCAACACTACTGCACCTTGTCCTGCATCCTTCCCAGCTGCCAGCAGAGTCACCCAATGTGCCGTGAAAAATAGGTAACGTCCCTGTCCATGCCTGCTGGACCATGAGTCAGTGGTTATATGCACCTTACCGCTGACCGCCTGTCATGGAGATCCTGACAGAAACAGGCGCCCCGGACTTCCTGGTCTCCGTTCGCGCGTGCGTCCAGGGGGTGGCGCCAGAGAGACTATTTAAACCTGTCAATTACAGACAGTCCCTGTTGTCTGCTCTACAGCGTTGTGTGCTTAACCATGATCTGAGACCATACCTGTGCTAAAAGACCCGGCTTACCTTGACCAACCTGTTATCTGCCTGCACCCAACCCCGGCTTGTTGTGACTACCCTTTGCCTGCACCCTGTACTTCTGCTGCCCGCCTAATATCTGACCCGGCCTGTTTACTACCCTGTTCCTGGTTCCGATCCAGTTTGCTTAACCGATCCAGTCTGCTGAGCTGTCCCAGATCCAGCCTGCTAAGCTGAACCTGCCTGCTAGCTGATCCTGTCTGCTGTGCTTCTTCCGATCCAGTCTGCGAGACCGATCCAGTCTGCTGTGCTACTACCGATCCAGCCTGCTAGCCGTTCCAGTTCCGGTATTCTGCAAGGAAGCTTCTGGGTGTTTGAATCACCACCTCACCACAGTTGATCCTGCCAGGCACCCGTGTCACTACTTACTCCTGTGCCAACTGTCACCTTACCAGGTGACAGTTGGCACAGGAGTAAGTAGTGGCACGGGTGTGTGGGCCGTAAGGGAGGCCGTCCCCTGCAATTCGGGCTCACTACCATCAGGTACGTGACACCGCCCTGTCCAGCGAGGCCAAGACATTGCCTTCCACATGCCGGTAGAGAGCCGGACTTGCCTTGCGTTAAAGTGGCGTTTGGGGAACCGCACATTCCACAAACTCACGGAAGGGGGCAGAGTCTACCAACTGAAAAGGCAGCAGTTGAAGTGCTAGCAATTTAGCCAAGCTAGCATTCAACCGCTGGGCATGTGGATGGCTGGGAACGAACTTCTTTCGGCGGTGCAGCAGCTGGGGCAGGGAAATTTGCCTGGTACAATTGGACGTCGGTGTACCGATAGCAGATTGCCCGCAAGTACTTGGCTGTGACACACCTAATTCTACACCTTCATTCCTCTCAGTGCAGGTTTCAGAGAGGACTGAAGGTATAATGGGGTTGGAGATCCCAGCTGATGAGGAGCAAGGAGAGGTCCGCTTTGTTCTTTGGTGTGGGTCTTTTAGGTAGGCTTGCCAATGAACTGCATGGCAGGTCGACATATGACAGATGTTTTGGCCACGCAAGATATGCTTTAGACATATGTTGCAAATGGCAATGGTGCGATCTGCTGCACACGTCTGAAAAAAGGCCCACACCAAAGAACTTTTGGAATAACGCGCAGAGACAACAGTGCCCTGCACATGCGGAGCTCTGCGGTGTGATTCAGTCGGTGTGCTGCCCTTAAGCTGGCCCCTGGAGGGCATCCTGCCTCGTTGGAGATGTGCCTCCTCCTCCTCCTCTCTCCTATCAGGCACCCACGTGGAGTCAGTGACCTCATCATCCCCTCCCTCCTCATCACTGGAGCAAATCTGGCAGTATGCTGCAGCTAGGGGAACATGACTGCCAGATAGCTGTCCTTGTTGGGCACCCCCTCTCTCTGGGCTCACGTTACTACCCCCTCTCTCTGGGCTCACGTTACTGCCTTCCTCTAGCTGGGTTCCATCATTGGAGCCTTCAAAACACTGGGCATCCTCCTGGTGCATGTACCCAACACTGTGGTCAAACAGTTTGGGGGACTCCTCAGGAGGACATGGTGGGGCTAGGGAAGGAGTGACTGATGCCATTGAGCCGAGGGAAGAGGCCGCTTTGGCAGCTGCTTTGCCAGACAAAGTACCCTGAGCCAGGGTGATAGAGGATGAGGAGGATGAGCACGGCTTGGTCATCCACTCTACCAAGTCTTGGACATGTTGCGGCTCAACACGTCCAGCTGCCGAAAAGAAGGACAAGCGTGTCCCACGGCCACGTGCTGATGAGAATGCACCGTGTCCACGACCAGCACTGTTGCTTCTAGACACAGAGCCTGCTTGCCCTCTTTTATTGCCTCGTGACTGTCTGCCTCTCCTTGTTTGCCTTCCAGACATACTAATGGCCTGCAGTGAGATGTAGCTGCACAAAGGTGGGATGTAATATATATATATATATATATATATATATATATATATATAATCTGTACTGATAAAGCAGCTATCAGTATCAACTGCCTGCTGTGGTATTAGTATGCCCATCCAGCTCCGCTCGCATGTTCTTCTGCCTTGGCTCAAGTCCCGGCCAGCCGCCTGCATGTTTATCTCCTTGCCTTCCCTGGCGGAGTGATCTTCCCCCACTCCCCAGCCAGTAGTAGCCGGGGCCCGGAGAGTAAGACTTGACAGGCTGTGAGGCGGGCGGCGATGGGCAGAGAGTCCCTGATTGCCGCCATTACTAGTAAAAAAATAAAATATGTCCCTGGATTTCATTCTAAAAATCTGGCCACCTTAACCTAGGATGCATATATACCTGTATCCTCTACACACTGTAACTGCAGCTAACTGACTCGCCTGCCTGCTCTATCTAAATCAATATAAATGACACTGTCTCTCTCTCTGTCTCTTTACTTTAACCAACACACTACACAAGGCCGCCAAGCCGGTGGCCTTATATAGTGTGGGGCGTGTACCTACTCTGATGTAAAAAATTCCTCGACCTATGCAGGGTCTCGACCGCGTCACTTCCGGTGCAGCTACGTCAAAAACACAGCTGATGGCGGCCTCGACTGCGCATGCGCGGCTTCACCGCACCTATACCGTGCATGCGCAGACGCTCAGTTTAGTCCGTGAAAATTCTAGACTCGAGCGGGCGGGCGGAGGCGTTGCGAATTGCTTAACATCGTCGCCAGCACCGCCTCCAGACCCGCCCCCAACACGCCCCTAGCTTGTATATTATTGGGACCGAGGTCGAGAGAAAATATAGAGCTGCACCGCCTCCAGCCCCGCCCCCGCCCCTAGCCTGCTCTACTGAAGGGGGACGGGCCCCGTACATAGCACTGAGTCCAAGTACAGTACTGTGCATTGTTCTGCCATCAAATATGCTGCCTCACTGCACCCAGCAAACGCAACCACTGTGCCCGTCATACGCAACCACTGCACCCAGCAAACGCAACCACTGTGCCCGTCATACGCAACCACTGCACCCAGCAAACGCAACCACTGTGCCCGTCATACGCAGCCACTGCACCCAGCAAACGCAACCACTGTGCCCGTCATACGCAACCACTGCACCCAGCAAACGCAACCATTGTGCCCGTCATACGCAACCACTGTGCCCAGCAAACGCAACCACTGTGCCCGTCATATGCAGCCAATGTGCCCAACAAACGCAACCACTGTGCCCGTCAAATGCAACCACTGTGCCCGTCATACGCAGCCACTGTGCCCAGGAAACGCAACCACTGTGCCCGTCATACGCAGCCACTGTGCCCGTCATACGCAACCACTGTGCCCGTCATACGCAACCACTGTGCCCGTCATACGCAACCACTGTGCCCGTCATACGCAGCCACTGCACCCGGCAAACGCAACCACTGTGCCCGTCATACGCAGCCACTGCACCCAGCAAACGCAACCACTGTGCCCGTCATACGCAACCACTGTGCCTGTCAAACGCAGCCACTGTGCCCGTCATACGCAGCCACTGTGCCCAGCAAACACTGTGCCCGTCATACGCAACCACTGTGCCCGTCAAACGCAACCACTGTGCCCGTCACACGCAACCACTGTGCCCAGCAAACGCAACCACTGTGCCCGTCATACGCAACCACTGTGCCCAGCAAACGCAACCACTGTGCCCGTCATACGCAGCCAATGTGCCCAACAAACGCAACCACTGTGCCCGTCAAATGCAACCACTGTGCCCGTCATACGCAGCCACTGTGCCCAGGAAACGCAACCACTGTGCCCGTCATACGCAGCCACTGTGCCCAGAAAACGCAACCACTGTGCCCGTCAAACTCAACCACTGCGCCCGTCATACGCAGCCACTGCACCCAGCAAACGCAACCACTGTGCCCAGCAAACGCAACCACTTCACCCAGCAAACGCAACCACTGCGCCCAGCAAACGCAACCACTGCACCCAGCAAACGCAACCACTGCACCCAGCAAACACAACCACTGCACCCAGCAAACGCAACCACTGCGCCCGTCAAACGCAGCCACTGTGCCCAGCAAACAGCCACTGCGCCCAGCAAACGCAACCACTGTGCCCATCAAACGGATCCACTGTGCCCAGCAAACGCAGCCACTGCACCCATCAAACGCAGCCACTGTGCCTATCAACCGCTGCCACTGTGCCATCAAACGCAGCTACTGTACCCATCAATTGCTGTCAGTGTGCCCCATCAATTGCCGCTACTGTGCCCCATCAAATGCTGCCAGTGTGCCCATCAATTACCACTAATGTGCCCCATCAAATGCTGCCCGGCACTTACCTGTCTCGCAGCGGGTCAGCGGCTGTATCCTGCACGTCCTCCATGTCTTCTTCCGTCCTCTCTCAGGCATCCAATCACAGCGCCTGACGTTTCAGCCAATCAGGGGACCGGTAACAGACTCGAGCACCTGATTGGCTAAGAGGCGGATTAGTGTTAGCAAAGCGAATTTCTTTGCTTTGCTAACACAACGCTGAGTGAACAGAGAACGCCCAGCATGGCACCCGCTGTTCACCTTTTTGGGCGCCTATTAGAGCCTATGGCTCTAATCAGGTGCTTCCAAAAAACACCCCCGCCAATGTAATTCAGGTGCCCGGCGCCCGAAAAGGGGCCGGACACCTGAATAGGGGGTGTCAGCAGTGACCATAGATAGATTCATGCAATGCATGATTCTATCTATAGTGATAGAGTGGTGCCAGGAGAGAGGGGGCGGCACCCATGCTCCACTTATGGAAGCACCGCCACTACGTACTCTTTGATCTTTTGAAAAGTGTGATGTTAAGCCGTAGCTGTGCTCCTTCGGGATATGCTGCTCGCGCATTCGTGCTGCTGGAGGGAGCCCAGACCACCATAGATGAGGGACCTGCAAACTTGGTCATGGTGAGTGAGATCATCCCATATCCCACTCCATCTTGCCTGAGGACAGGGACCCTCTCCCCCCTCTGAGAACAGGGACCCCCCCCCCCCGAGGACATGAAAACCTTCTCCCCCCTGAGAACAGGGACTCCCTTCTCTCCTGGGGACAGGGACCCCCATCTTCCCTGGGGATCGGGACCCCATCCCGCCCCCCCCTAAGAACAGGGACCTGATCACCCTGTGTGTGCCAACCTCACTGCCCTGCCTGCCATGTGTCCTGTGTGAGGGCCCTCCTGTGACAGCTCTTATCAGAACTTCATCCCACTTTGTGATCCCCCTACATGACTGATCCCTCTGTGTGCACCCCTTACACGGGGAACCCCTCTGTTTGCTACCCCTACATGTCTGCATTCTCTGACCACAACCTGTACCATTTCCACATCCTCTGACTGCCTCCTATATCCTGTACGCATGTTCTAACCACCTCCTGTATCCTGTCCGCAGCCTCTAACCATCTCTTGTATCCTGTCTGCAATCTCTGACTATCTCTTGTCTTTTATGGTGTCTGCATACTCTTAGGGAGAGTCTGGAGAGGAATCAAGAGTGAGAGCGTCGCCGGGATCGGGATTACGGGAGGAGTCAGACGTGTATGGACTGTGGAGAACAGACTATAGAATAAAAACAGAGCCACCAACCAGGAGCCATCTAACTGAGACCTGCACGCTGCACCGGAGAGGAGGTCAGTGACAGCGCCGTCAGGCCAGTCTGAGGGGGGGGGGTCACTGATGTAAGGGGGGAGTGAATGCAATTATGTAAGGGGGCACTGATATAAAGGTTTTCCCTTATATCAGTAACACCCCCCCCCCTTACCTTAGTGTATTCACTCTGCGGAACGTGGTCTCTGGTCACCAGAGTCCCCCCCCCCACATCACATTTCCCGGCATTCCCCTTTACATCAGAGTCGGCAGGCTTCCCCCTTACAGTGCAAGGGAACTCAGATGTAAAGGAAAATGCTGCAGAGCATAATCTAAGGAGGAACTCTGATGTAAGGGGTGCTCTGGTCACCAGAGACCACCTTATATCAGAGTCCACTGCATTCCTATTTACATCAGAGTTCCCACTTGCATCAGGGTCTGCAGCATTGCCCTTTACATCAGTGTTCCCCTTTACATCAGGGTTGGCAGAATTCCCCCTGTAAGATTAGAAGGGATGGAGGCCCGGAGACATGTCCAGAGAACACAGAGGATACATGGGATAGATTAGAAGGGATGAAGGCCCGGAGACATGTCCAGAGTACACAGAGGATACATGGGATAGATTAGAAGGGATGACGGCCCGGAGACATGTCCAGAGTACACAGAGGATACATGGGATAGATTAGAAGGGATGACGGCCCGGAGACATGTCCAGAGTACACAGAGGATACATGGGATAGATTAGAAGGGATGGGGGCCCAGAGACATGTCCAGAGAACACAGAGGATACATGGGATAGATTAGAAGGGATGGAGGCCTCCTCTGTTTTCCCTGGACATCCATCCCTCCTAATCTATCCCATGTATTCTCTGTGTTCTCTGGACATGTCTCCGGGCCTCCATCCCTTCTAATCTATCCCATGTATCCTCTGTGTACTCTGGACATGTCTCCGGGCCTCCATCCCTTCTAATCTATCCCATGTATCCTCTGTGTACTCTGGACATGTCTCCGGGCCTTCATCCCTTCTAATCTATCCCATGTATCCTCTGTGTACTCTGGACATGTTTTCGGGCCTCCATCCTTTCTAATCTATCCCATGTATCCTCTGTGTACTCTGGACATGCCTCCGGGCTAGGGCGACCACGTGTCCCGGATTGGCCGGGACAGTCCCGCATTTTGCAGGTCTGTCCCGGGCACCTTCCTTCCAGGACAATACCGTGTCCCGGAATGAAACTGACACAGCCACCCCCCGGGCCAATCTGATGCCCCCAAAAAAGGCTGCCATATCACCACTTTACTCACTGACAGTACTTGTCCTGGCCGGGAATGCCTGGAGGAGCACAATCCCCGCCCCCTGCTTCTGATTGGAGAAATCATAAATCCTGCCTCTTGTGTCCAATCACTGTGCTGTGATTCGTTACAGCACAAGCTGATTTTTGGAAAGGGAGGGTGTCCCTGAATGGTAGTTTGGAAATGTGGTCACCCTACTCCGGGCCTCCATCCCTTCTAATCTATCCCATGTATCCTCTGTGTACTCTGGACATGTCTCCGGGCCTCCATCCCTTCTAATCTTACAGGGGGAACTCTGCGAACCCTGATGTAAAGGGGAACACTGATGTAAAGGGCAATGCTGCAGACCCTGATGTAAGTGGAACTCTGATGTAAATGGGAATGCAGTGGACTCTGATATAAGGTGGTCTCTGGTGACCAGAGCACCCCTTACATCAGAGTTTTTCCTTAGATTATGCTCTGCAGCATTTTCCTTTACATCTGAGTTCCCTTGCACTGTAAGGGGGAATCCTGCCGACTCTGATGTAAAGGGGAATGACGGAAAATGTGATGTGGGGGGGGTGGGGGACTCTGGTGACCAGAGACCACCTTCCGAAGAGTGAATACACTAAGGTAAGGGGGGGGTGTTACTGATATAAGGGAAAACCTTTATATCAGTGCCCCCTTACATAATTGCATTCACTCCCCCCTTACATCAGTGACCCCCCCCTCAGACTGACCTGATGGCGCTGTCACTGACCTCCTCTCCGGTGCAGTGTGCAGGTCTCAGTTAGATGGCTCCTGGTTGGTGGCTCTGCTTTTATTCTATAGTCTGTTCTCCACAGTCCATACACGTCTGACTCCTCCCGTAATCCCAATCTCGGCGACGCTCTCACTCTTGATTCCTCTCCAGACTCTCCCTAAGAGACTGCAGACACAATAAAAGACAAGAGATAGTCAGAGATTGCAGACAGGTTAGAGGCTGCGGACAGGATACAGGAGGTGGTTAGAGGCTGCAGTCAATAGGTGGTCAGAACATGTGCACAGGATAGAGGAGGTGGTCAGAGGATGGCGGACAGGATACAGGAGGCAGTCAGAGGATGTGGAAATGGTACAGGTGGTGGTCAGAGTATGCAGACATTTAGGGGTAGCAAACAGAGGGGTTCCCCATGTAAGGGGTGCACACAGAGGGGTCAGTCATGTAGGGGGATTACACAGTGGGATGAAGTCCTGATAAGAGCTGTCACAGAAGGGCCCTCACACAGGACACATGGCAGGCATGGCAGTGAGTTTGGCACACACAGGGTGATCAGGTTCCTGTTCTTAGGGGAGGTGGGGTCCTGATCCCTAGGAAAGATGGGGTCCCTAGGTGAGATGAAGTCCCCGTTGCCAGGGGAGATGGAGTTCCTGCCCTCAGGTGAGATGGAGTTCCTGCCCCCAGGTGAGATAGGATCCCTGCCCCAGGGTGAGAAGGGGGTCCCTGTCCCCAGGGGAGAAGTAGGTCCCTGTCCCCAGGAGAGGAGGAGTTCCTGTTCCCAGGTGAGTGGCCCAGAGGGTCCCTGTTTCCAGGGGAGAAGGGGTCCCTGTCCCCAGGAGAGAAGGGGTCCCTGTCCCCAGGGGGGGGAATGTTTCCCTGTCCTCAGGGGGGAGAAGGGGTCTCTGTCTTGGGGGGGGGTCCCTGTCCCCAGGAGAGAAGGGAGTCCCTGTCCCCAGAGGAGAAGGGAGTCCCTGTCCCCAGAGGAGAGAAGGGAGTCCCTGTCCCCAGAGGAGAGAAGGGAGTCCCTGTCCCCAGAGGAGAAGGGAGTCCCTGTCCCCAGAGGAGAAGGGAGTCCCTGTCCCCAGAGGAGAGAAGGGAGTCCCTGTCCCCAGAGGAGAGAAGGGAGTCCCTGTCCCCAGAGGAGAGAAGGGAGTCCCTGTCCCCAGAGGAGAGAAGGGAGTCCCTGTCCCCAGAGGAGAGAAGGGAGTCCCTGTCCCCAGAGGAGAGAAGGGAGTCCCTGTCCCCAGAGGAGAGAAGGGAGTCCCTGTCCCCAGAGGAGAGAAGGGAGTCCCTGTCCCCAGAGGAGAGAAGGGAGTCCCTGTCCTCAGGGGGGAGAAGGGGTCTCTGTCCTCAGGGGGGAGAAGGGGGTCTCTGTCTTGGGGGGAGGTGGAGGTCCCTGTCCTCGGGGAATATGGAGTGGGATATGGGATGGTCTCACTTACCATGACCAAGTCTGCAGGTCCCTCATTTATGGTGGTCTGGGCTCCCTCCAGCAGCACGGATGGGCGATCAGCTTATCCCCAGGGAGCACAGCTACGGCTTGACAATCTGACAGCAATTGATGGGCACAGTGGCTGCGTTTGACGGGCACAGTGGTTGCGTTTGACGGGCACAGTGGCTGCGTTTGACGGGCACAGTGGTTGCATTTGCTGGGTGCAGTGGTTGCATTTGCTGGGCACAGTGGTTGCGTTTGCTGGGTGCAGTGGTTGCGTATGACGGGCACAGTGGTTGCGTTTGCTGGGCAGAGTGGTTGCGTTTGCTGGGCACAGTGGTTGCATTTGCTGGGTGCAGTGGCTGCGTATGACGGGCACAGTGGTTGCGTTTGCTGGGTGCAGTGGCTGCGTATGACGGGCACAGTGGTTGCGTTTGCTGGGTGCAGTGGTTGCGTATGACGGGCACAGTGGTTGCGTTTGCTGGGTGCAGTGGCTGCGTATGACGGGCACAGTGGTTGCGTTTGCTGGGTGCAGTGGCTGCGTATGACGGGCACAGTGGTTGTGTTTGCTGGGTGCAGTGGTTGCGTATGACGGGCACAGTGGTTGCGTTTGCTGGGTGCAGTGAGGCAGCATATTTGATGGCAGAACAATGCACAGTACTGTACTTGGACTCAGTGCTATGTACGGGGCCCGCCCCCCTTCAGTAGAGCAGGCTAGGGGCGGGGGCGGGGCTGGAGGCGGTGCAGCTCTATATTTTCTCTCGACCTCGGTCCCAATAATATACAAGCTAGGGGCGTGTTGGGGGCGGGTCTGGAGGCGGTGCTGGCGACGATGTTAAGCAATTCGCAACGCCTCCGCCCGCCTGCTCGAGTCTAGAATTTTCACGGACTAAACTGAGCGTCTGCGCATGCACAGTATAGGTGCGGTGAAGCCGCGCATGCGCAGTCAAGGCCGCCATCAGCTGTGTTTTTGACGTAGCTGCACCGGAAGTGACGCGGTCGAGACCCTGCATAGGTCGAGGAATTTTTTACATCACCTCCTCTAAACCATGATTGGCCAAAGCCACCCTGGCTTTGGCCAATTACGGCTCTCGGTTCTTACCGCGCTGTGATTGGCCAAAGCATGCGGGTCATAGTGCATGCTTGGCCAATCATCAGCCAGCAATGCACTGCGATGCCGCAGTGAATTATGAGCCGTAACGTGCCACTCTAATTTGGCACGAACGGCCCATAATGTTCGCAATTCGGCAAACAGCCAAACAGCTGATGTTCGAGTCGAACATGGGTTCGACTCGAACACAAAGCTCATCCCTAGTTAAGACACATTTTACACAAAATTACATCTATAACTTACGATAAGATTTCCAAAGTGAAGCATCGATTCAAGTCTTTTTCAAAATAGCGCACTCCTTTCTCAGATGCCTTTGGATTGGACAGAAGCGGTACAGCATTGAACGTGTCCCTTTCTAGCTGTGAAGAATCCTTGAGCCAGTGTTTCACCAGGAAGACACCTGACATCTCATTGCCATGAGTGCCACCTGCCACAGCCACACGAAGGAGGGGATCCACAGAGACGGTGCCTGGCATGCTGGGAAATGCAATGCAAAAGCTTTAGTGAAATCATTTTAGTCCACAACTCATAATACATAAACAGACCTTTGCGCTAAATGTTTTAGTTAACCGTCCACATAAAGCCACTGCCCAACTTTAATGCCGCGTACACACGGCCATTTTTAATGTCATTGAAAAAAACATAATTTTTCTCAACGTGATTTTTCTCAAGCCTGCTTTGCCTACACACTATCGTGAAAAAAATTGCTCGAGCAAAGCGTGGTGACGTACAACACGTACGACGGCACTATAAAGGGGAAGTTCCATTCGAATGGCGCCACCCTTTAGGGCGCTTTTGCTGATCCTCATGTTAATAAAGTTTGGTGAGAGACGATTCGCGCTTTTCAGTCTTCGTGCTTTTCAGTCCGTTACAGCGTGACGAATGTGCTATCTCCATTACAAACGCTAGTTTTACCAGAACGAGCGCTCCCGTCTCATACTTAATTCTGAGTCTGCGCGTTTTTTTTCCCCTCGTAAAAGCATACACACTACCGTTTTTTAAGACGTTAAAAAGAACGAGATGAAAAACGACGTGAAAAAATAGAGCAGGTTCTAATTTTTTTCAGCCCATTTTTGACGTCGTTAAAAATGCTCTGGAGCCTACACACAATCGTTTTTAATGACCAATTTAAAAAATTGCATTTTTCACATCATGAAAAATGGTCGTGTGTACGCGGCATAACTGCTATGAAATTTCCTTCTGAAACATTATGCTTTTTTGAGGGGGTGGGATGGGAACTCATGCACACTGCAACTCAAAGCCCTATTTTTCCTTTTTTTTGTGTTTTTTTAGCTTTTTCGCGCATTTATTGGGCACTTAGGTGTCTTCTCTGCTCGAATGCTACTCTCAAAAACACGAGTTTTGTGGGGGGGGGGGGGGGGTTGCCTGAAAACGCCATAGTGTGCATGGACTAGGGTTGCCGTTTGTCCAGGATTCATCCGGACAGTTCGGGTTTTGAATCATGTGTCTGGGTTTCAGTCCTCCTGAAACCCAGACACAATATACAGACAGTTATGTGGCTCAGAACAGGGCCTGATAGGAGGGTGAGCGGGCACTATGCACGCCACATTACTGTTTTCTTTGGAGCGCACAAAGGTGTCCCAGGTCTATTACAATCCTCTAGTCACTAGTGTTTTTCCCCCCAATTTTTTTTAAAATTAAAGTGTTTGGGTTTGGCTTGAAGAAAAAGTGGCAACCCTAGTCACCCCCCCATCCTCTGTGTCACCCCCCCATCCTCTGTTGTCACCCCCTCATCCTCTGTTGTCACCACCTCCTCCTCTGTTGTCACCCCCCTCCTCCTCTGTGTCACCCCCCCATCCTCTGTGTCACCCCCCATCCTCCTCTGTGTCACCCCCCATCCTCCTCTGTGTCACACCCCCTCCTCCTCTGTGTCACACCCCCTCCTCCTCTGTGTCACACCCCCTTCTCCTCTGTGTCACACCCCCTCCTCCTCTGTGTCACACCCCCTCCTACTCTGTGTCACACCCCCTCCTCCTCTGTGTCACACCCCCTCCTCCTCTGTGTCACCCCCTCCTCCTCTGTGTCACCCCCCCTCTCCTCTGTGTCACCCCCCTCCTCCTCTGTGTCACCCCTCCTCCTCCTCTGTGTCACCCCCCTCCTCACCCCCTCCTCTGTGTCACCCCCCTCCTCACCCCCTCCTTTGTGTCAGCTCCCCCTCCCCTGTGTCAGCTCCCCCTCCCCTGTGTCAGCCCCCCTCCTGTCACTCCCTTCCTCTGTGTCACCCCCCCCTCCTCTGTGTCAGTTCCCCGTCCTCTGTGTAAGCCCCCCTTTCCCTCTGTGTCTCTCTCTCTCTCTCTCTCACTCTTTTTCTCTCAGCCTCTCGCTCACCCCCTCTCTCTCACCCCACCCTCTCATCCCCACCTCTCACCCCTGCCATCTCACCCCGCCATCTCACCCCACCCTCTCTCTCTCTCTCACCCCCCCTCACCCCCTCTCTCTCCTGCCTCCTTTGTCCTCCCCCCTTTCTTTCACCCCCCTCACCTCCTCCTCTCTCTCACCTTCCCCTTTCTCACCTCCCTCCCCCCACCTCTTTCCCTCCTCAGGGGGTGGGGGCCCCATGAGGGTGGCTAGATGGGGCCCCATTAATTGCTAACAGCAGCCCTGTGAGTGAGCGCACCAGTTCGGATGTGTCCTGAATCCTGTGTCTTGCCGACACACTTCTCCCCAAGGCTCCCCAACAATGGAAGGAAGGAAAACAGCACTACAGTAGAGGAGCTCCATCCCCAAACTCCAGCTCCCACACTTCCTGGCTTGAAGCGGCTCTCGGTAAGGCAGTCTAATGGGGGTCTTTCGGGGCAAGGGACACTGATGGGGGGGTTCCCTGATCTAATCGAGGGGGGACAGATATAAGGGAGGGAAGTCTGTGGGGAGGGAGGTGGACAGTGTCAGTAGGGCAGTGGATGGTACCAGTAGTTACCATCCACGCTAACCGTGACACATTATTGCTCTCCTCCAGGTCTTTAAAATCCTTTAGTGTATACCACAAAAAATTTGCCACGCGCCGCTAAAGTGTTCAGGTTTGGCTTGAGGAAAAAGGTGGCAACCCTAACTGCCACACACTGATTAAAATTTGATCAGTATATGGCCAATCCTTTATTGATGCACTCATCCTGTTTTCCTTCAGTTAAACCATCCCCCACACAGTAAGAAAGCAATCCCAGGGAACACATTTAAAGTGGTTGTACACCCTGTACAACCACTTTTACCTACAGGTAAGCCTAGATTAAGGCTTACCTGTAGGTGCCAGAAAAATCTCCTAAACCTCCACGGTTTAGAAGATATTTACAACAGAGACGAGCGCTGATGTCTACGGCGCAGGCGCACTTTAGAAACGGCGATCATGCTTTTTCTAAAGGAGGTCATGCCCTGACTGGCAGACGTCACGTGACTCCGGCCAGTCACAGAGCCGGAGTTCGCAGCCCCAGAAGGAAGAGGGGTGAAGAATGGAGGCTTCCTGCACAGGGGACAGCGGTGACATCGCAGGCTTCGGTTTCAGGTAAGTAGCCCATTATGCTTTACCTTTGCAGGGAAATAAAGAGGAAGTAAAACCCATCAGGGTTCACTTCCTCTTTAACCCTTTGATCGCCCCTGAGGTTAACCCCTTCCATGCCAGTGTCATTAGTACCATGACAGTGCTTTTTTTTTTTAGCACTGATCACTGTATTAGTGTCACTGGTCCCCAAAAAGTGTCAAAGGTGTCAGTTAGGTGTTTGATTTGTCCGCCACAATGTCGCAGTCTCGCTAAAAATCGCTGCCATTCCTAGTAAAAAATAAATTTAAAAAAATTCCATAAAGCTATCCCATAGTTTGTAGATGCTATAACTTTTGCACAAACTAGGGCTGTGGAAATTAACTATTAATTCATCGATTAATCGATTAATTGTTTTGATCGATCAAAATTCTTTTGATCGGTACTCACCTCTCCGCCGGCTTCCGGGTCTTCAGGGAGATCCGGTGACGTCATGGGCACCGGCAGGGCTTGCCGTGTCCATCTGAAGGGCTCCTTTGCTGTGCCCTCATATCTGCATGCCGGCGGGACCTTACTATCTGCCACACGCAAGGGCTGTTACACTTCCCTCTATCAACCTTGGATTCTACAGCCATCCACTGGGAGTTGTGATAGTTCCCTTCACGGGACATCTACATGCCGACGGACTGATGTTAGCCCCTTCTCATCTGGATTCAGCAGTGGTATCGTTGTACACATTTTTATACCAGTATCATACTTAGCTACATGTTTTTATGACTGCTTTTGCTACCGTTTGGTATTACTCGCACCATTTTTACAGTTTATGTAGCTACATCGATTTTATCTCCAGTGCAATATTTATTTTGTTACCTACTTGAAGACTATAAAAGTTTTAATGCTATTCCCATCGAGCGCTGCCTTTGTGTGGTTTTTGTATCCTGCTATCGATTTTTCCAGTGGTTGGTAACTGCACTGGGAATCGGCCTGCAAGGAGATCAGCTAAAAGCAGTTGGATCTATGTGCGTTAAAATGAATCGAAATTAGTCGATTAATCGATAAAAAAAAAAAAAAACGATTAATCGAACACGAAAATTTTAATCAGTGACAGCCCTAGCGCAAACCAATCAATATATGCTTATTGGGATTTTTTTACCAAAAACATGTAACAGAATACATATTGGTACATCAGTTCTTCAAGGCTAAACCAATGTATCAATATTCACTAAATATGATGGCAAAGCAACATGTTCTATGGGCATCCCATATCCCCCCTTTCCCCCAACCAAGTTATATCCCCCAATAAACAAAAACAAAACAACGCAAATGACTGTTCATTGTCTCTGAGGTGATAGATGGAGATCTGGCAGCAGGGTGATATGGTGGATGTTAGTTACTAGTAGCAACCAAGCGCTACACAAAGAAGTGGTCTCTCATCTCTGTCTTTCTTTAAATATAATTTTGAAGATAAGAGAAACGCCTTTGTACTTGGTGACAATCGCCTCTGGAGTCTGAAGGGAAGAGGTGCGACCTAGCTGTTTTTGTCAACTTTTAATAGTTCCTGCTCCATTATGTCCAAGAAGAATTTGTCCTCAATAGACATTGCCACCTGATTGTCCTCTTTTGTTCTTTGAAAAACACTGCACCCTAAATGGTCTTGGTCACTGTAACAGGCAAGGTTGTAGCTAGAGTAGGGTGACCAGACATCCCCGGTTTCCGGGGACAGTCCCCGGATTGAGGACACTGTCCCCGGACCAGGTCTGTCCCCGGTTTTGTCCCCGGATTGGATTTGAACAGGGGCTGGGGCAATTTCGAAGACAGTCAGTGCAGAATAAAAAAATAAAATCTGAATTACACCCCCCCCCCGCGCTCCGCCGCCGCTCCTACTAGTTTAGGGGGTGTATTTTTTTTCATTATCTGTGCCCCTTTCTGATGATCATGTGCTGGTCGGAGCGGAGGGAATATTTCCTCAGTTTTGGGTGCATGCCCATTCAGCTCCGCTCACATGTTCTTCTGCCTTGCCTCAAGTCCCGGCCAGCCGCCTGCCTGCTTATCTCCTTGCTTACCCTGGCGGAGTGATCTTCCTCGCTCCCTACCCAGTAGTAGCCGGGGCCTGGAGAGTAAGACTTGACAGGCTGTGAGGCGGGCGGCGGCGGTAATGGGCAGAGAGTTGCTGATTGCCGCCATTACTAGTAAAACAAAGAATATGTCCCCAGATTTCATTTTAAAAATCTGGTCACCTTAAGCTAGAGGGGCTTATGAAGGGACAAGGCAAGTGGGTAGTGTATGGCAGTTCCGTTATGAGGAAGTGGTTGTGGCATGGCTGGAAAAGGGAGGGACGTCCATTCTCTAATGTACTTGTAAGCATGCTGTTAACAGAGGTAGGTTTGTGTATGTTTCCCAAACAGACATCTCCTATAATGACCCATCCTAGGACTAGGTCTAACTTTTGGGCATAGGGAGCATTGTGAGGACCAATAATTTGAGCTCTCACTTAATAGACTCGTAAGATATTTCTCCCAAGAAGTAGGACTATCTGAGCCTGAGGATCAAGTTCTGGTATCAAGTGCGTTATGCGTCTCAAGTGTGGGTGATGAGCTGCTGTGTCTGGTGTGGGGATTTCAGATCTGTTGCATTCAATAAGAGTTGGTAAGGACAGGCATGTTTGTCCATCAAAAGACTTGACTAGGTAGTCAGATGCTCTCCTCCCCGCCATCTCGACTGTTCCCTGCACAAGTTCTTAAAGTAGGGAATGTTGGAGCCTTTAATGCGGAATATGTCAAAGAAGGTTGAGCTGGCTAAAGACTTGTTACTTTGATCATCAAGAATTGCATGAAGCTTAAAGGCCTTGTTCCTTTGACCTGTTGGATAAACTCTGACTAGACAGATTTTAGAGCAGGACCTGCCACCTATGATTCCTTTGCAGACCTCTGTGCATTGTGAAGTGATCTCTGGTGTAGTTGTTACAGTGTGTTCCTCCTCCCCGCCATGCTCACTAGTGCTGTCGGTGCTTTATAATGTCCATGGGGATGACCCTGGGTGTAAAGCTGTGTTGTAATCTGAGCTGTCACATTCTGTACATTTTACACTGACCTTACAATCCTTGGCAAAGTGAGATGTCAATGAGCAGCACTTGTAGCAGATATTGTTTTCCTTCAGGAAGGCTTTGTGACCCTATGTGGATTTCTCTCTGAAGGCTCTGCACTTTGGAAGAGGATATGGCTTCCGGGGCAAAGGGCACTGCTTACCAGTATCTGACCTTTGTCTCTGAGTTACAGGATCTGGCAGACCTGAGAAAGGAATCTGGAGGTGTCCCATTAGTTTTGTGTACTGCTACTGGAGGTTTGCGAGGGTTCAGTCCTGTAGGGAGCAGCACATAACAATGTGAAGTCAAAACAAGAATCATTTCTTGTTCTAGCTTGCTGGTGTAGCACTACCCCACCGTAGGAGCTGCTGGTTTAGATTTGGGCCTTGCACGTGTAGCACTACCCCCGTAGAAGCTGCTGGTTTGTTTTTGGGTTTGCACGTTACCTCTTAAGCTTCGTTGTCAGGGTGAGAAAGTTTGTAGTAAATGCAATGTCCACACAGGATGTAAAACTGTTGGTTTTATTTTTAGCTGCAGTAACTCGTATAGAAAGTAGGAAGTATGAGAATAGAGGGGAAGGTTCAGGTACACATTGTAGAACACACAGAATGTCTAAAGTCATCCACCACTCTCACTGTTGAGTGGGTATTGCTCACCCGGATAGACCCCTCTCACCTGGCCTAGCAGCCGGGATGATGCACGAACATAGTTGCCAACATTGCAAAAAAAAAATCCGTGGCACTTTTTCGCATGTAGGCGGAGCCTTGGTATAATTAGGGGGTGGGGCATTCATTTGAAGGTGTGTTATACTTTAGGAGAAAAAAGTGGCGCACGAAGCGTGGGCGTGGTTTACGCGGGTAGTGGGAGTGGCTTAAATGAGCGTGGCTCAAAGGGTGTGTGGTTAAAGTCTGAGATGAATGAGGGATGAAGGGAGAAAGAAAGAGGGAGGGAAGGAAAGAGAAGGAAGGATGGAAGGACAGCAGGCCCAGATCCTACACCATAATAGAAATATGTGTATTCCAGAGTTTTACAATCAACAGATAAAGATAATCCAAACATCTGGTGTTAGCTCTTTAATCATCCCGGCACCATGGTTGTTAGGGTGTCAGGATGACTGAAGTGCATTATTTCTCTTATTACATTTTAATATAAAATGAAATCATTCAACTCACCAAAATGCCGAATCAGTGTTAGCCCCGAGTGTGTCACCTGCCACGTCGCCTGCCACCAGATGCCATCAGGTGTCCCCAGGGGAGTCCCTCCTTACATCAGGCGTCCCCAGAGGAGTCCCTCCTTACATCAGGCGTCCCCAGCGGAGTCCTTCCTTACATCAGGTGTACCCAGAGGAGTCCCCCTTACATCAGGCGTCCCCAGCGGAGTCCCCCCTTACATCAGGCGTCCCCAGCGGAGTCCCCCCTTACATCAGGCGTCCCCAGCGGAGTCCCCCCTTACATCAGGCGTCCCCAGCGGAGTCCCCCCTTACATCAGGCGTCCCCATCGCAGTCCCCCCTTACATCAGGCGTCCCCATCGGAGTCCCCCCTTACATCAGGCGTCCCCAGCGGAGTCCCCCCTTACATCAGGCGTCCCCAGCGGAGTCCCCCCTTACCTCAGCCGTCCCCAGCGGAGTCCTCCCTTACCACAGGCGTTCCCAGCGGAGTCCCCCCTTACCACAGGCATCCCCAGCGGAGTCCCCCCTTAACCACAGGCGTCTCCTGTCTCGGCCGCCATTATTGTTTCCCCTTCCCCGAAGGGGAACAAAATAGAGGCGGAGCCGACAGTGTGGCTGCAAAAAAATAAAAAATTAAGCTGTGGCGCTGCCGACCCCCGCCCCTTTCCATTACAGACAGACCTGCAGCGGGGCGGGGCGGGGCGGGGTGGTGGCCGGCCGGCCAGCCAAAACACAGATGTAGTACAATAGAAGATAAAGCTGCTGCGGCGCCGCCCACCCCCGGGGAGGTGCGGGGTGTGGGCGGCGCCGCAGCGGCTTTATTTTCTATTGTACTACATCCGTGTTTTGGTCTTCTTGAACATGGCGGCCGGCCGAGGACCTCTAGCGGCGGCGGCCTGCGGCGTCCAAATTCGGGGAAAACTGGAAAAATCGGATTGGCCGGGACAAAATAAATCCGGGAAAAGGGTTTGAATCCCGGGAACGTCCCGGCCAATCCGTGACTGTTGGCAACTATGCACGAACCAGTATCAGGACAGTCTCTGCCACAGACCGTTTGAGAACAAATGTGGATAGCAAGGAATCCTCTTCCACAGGATTTCAGTCCTGAACTTCCAGCCGTGCAGTTAAAGAACCTTTAAGCCGATCCGGCGAACTGCTTGGCTTTTAAAGTAGTGGATCCCCTCTTAATAAGGTCACCAGGCCTCTCCAGAGACATTAGCACTTTGCAGGTCCTCCCCCGGTTTCCTTCATTAAGCAGCTTCCTCCCTCATGGTGGACAGCTTGGGATCCCCTTTAGAATTGTAGGCCCCAGCCAGACTAGCCGGGAATACCAAATAGTGATGCAGCCTCGGGCCAACGTGGCACCGAGGCCGGAATCACACACACATACCTCGCGCCAGGAGGGCAGCGAGGCGAACGCCGAACCCCCAACAATGGTGTCTGCCCCTTAAGTATCCCTCCCCAGCATGCACAGCGGGGCACCACTCCCACTGTACCGCTGCCGAGAAAGGACACCCAATACACCATGGTCTGCCTATGTTCCAACATGGGCCTGAGGTGATACCGCCACCTTCAGGCAACAAGGGAAAACACTACCAGGCACCACCATAGCCAGAACAGAGGCAATTTAGATATAATCATATAGATCTGAGCCAAAGTATTGGCTCAGACACCCCCTAAATTTACAATAGCGCCCCGATCATTGGGGGCAGGGTGCTACACACGTTACCTCTAAGTTCGTTGTCAGGGGAGAAAGTCTGCAGTAACTTCAATGTCCACACAAGATGTAAAACCTTCAACTGTGGTTTTATTTTTGCTGCGGTAAAACTTGTAGATAAAGTAGCAGGTAGAAGGTAGGGAAGATAAGGGGAGGATTCAGGTACGCGGTACAGAGTTCACAAAAATTGTCTAAAGCTCCAATCAGTCTTTCACCACTCTCAACGATCGAGTGGGTATTGATCACCTGGATAGTCCCCTCTCACTTAGCCTAGCAGCCGAGATGATACACAAACCTGTGTCAGTACAGTCTCTGCCACAGACTGTTTAAATGAACATGTAAATGGATAGTCCAGGAATCCTCTGCCACAGGATTTAAAAGTCCCAAACTTCCAGGCAAACAGCGAACAAACCTTTAGGCCGACTCGGTGAGCTGTGAGGCGAGTAGAATTATGGATCCCTCTTGAACGATGCCACCAGGCCTAACCCGAGACACAAGCATTTTGCCGGTCTCCTCCAGGGCCGGTCCTCCCCTGGTCTCCTTCATGAAGCAGCTTCCTCCACTTGGACGGACAGCTGGGAATCGCTTGTCTTTCTTCCTTTCTTTGCAGGCCCCAGCCAGCATAGCTGGGCCTACTTAAAAAAGATGCAGCCTCGGGCCAACGTGGCCCTGAGACCGAAATCACACACACATACCTCGCACCAGGAGGGCCACGAGGCGAAGAAGGGCCCCTCACAATGGCATCCGCCCCTTAAGTATCCCTCCCCAGCATGCACAGCGGGGCACCACTCCCAATGAACCACTGCCGAGAAGGGACACCCAATACACCATGGTCTGCCTGCGTTCCAACATGAACCTGAGGTGGTACCGCCACCTTCAGGCAACAAGGGAAAATATTATCAGGCCCAACCATAGCCAGGACAGAGGCAATTTGTATATAATTACACAAGTTCTGAGCCCAACTATTGGCTCAGACACCCCCTAAATTTACAATAGCGCCCCGATCAATGGCGGCAGAGCGCTACATACACCCCCCTCTACAAAGACACTGTCCTCAGAGTCTGAGGAAAAAAATTGAAAACCTCAAGCCTGAGGTTTTGGTACCTGAACCAAACTGAAAGGGGAAAGAAAGGAAGAGAAAGAAACAGAGTATATAAAAGGAACAACATAAATCTTCAAATAAGACATTTATACATCACACATTGAATATCAAACACTACCACCCTTCACTAACTGTCTAATCCCACCCCATTCTCCAATGGTCTTGACAGCAGATCTGGTACCGAAAAGAAAACGCAAATATACATAGAAAAATACAGATAAAGAATTAGGCATATTTACATAGAAGCAGAACTGCATCTCCGAAGAGATGGAGCTTTCCTTCTTTAAGGTTTTCTAGGGAAAGAAAAAAAAATAATCATGTATCCACATAAAGAGTCTTTCCCTACGCTGACAACCACTGCCACCTAGTGCCAGAGGCCTTACATAAATGTCTTTTAAACAGGGTCTGGAACAACAAACATACAAAGGAACCATGTTGAACTTGGCGTTCTCAGCAACCCTATCCTACCTGACTGATTCCCCAGAGTTCAGTAGTATAGCAAGCTTCCTTTAGTGTTGAAAACATTTTCTCTTGGGGGAGAATCAAAAGACAAACAAAAGCAACGTCAGTTCACTGGTTTAAGGCAAATAGAATCTGGGATCGGGTAGTGTTAGGGACTTCCCCTGTTTGTCCAGGGTGGTGATGAAGTATACCACATCGTCCTTTCCTGGCCTGCAGAGGACAACCCGGTCGGCGTAGATGTGCCGACCGTAACTCCAGTGTAACCAACATCCCTTGAATCGATCGGCCAAAATGAACGAGCGATCAAAGTTCCTGAACGGCTTGGGTACTTTTAGATAGTCCCAGATGGCCTCCCCATACCATTGCTCACGGTGAGCTTCAATGTCCATCATTATGTCCTTCGGTACGTACGGGAACTCCAAACCGTACTCTGTAGCCACTCTCTTTATCAACACTCGCTGTAAGCGGGCAAGTTTAGGCAAAGACCGGGAATTCCCCAGCCCGGGTAGTACATAGGCATTAGGTGACTTCCGAATCAAAGGCTGAGTAGGTTTGGACAGGGATCCCTCATTCGGCAAAGCCTCCTCTACATCCGGGATCTCCACCCGATGTGTGGTGTCCCCAGAGTCCATAACCGATAACTCCCAGAGGCCACGTGTCGGGGTAACACACTTCCCCTTGCCCCATCTCAACTCCTGAGACAGGGTCTCAAACAAATCGTCATCCCCGCCATCAGACAAGGAGTCTAACTCTGAGTCCTCCCACTCTTTAGCCGGTAAGTAAGTGCGAGTAGTCACAACAGCCTTTTTCCCAATCTCCTTACTAGTCCCTGTCGTGGACTTCCCAGGGACATCACCGCTCACGAGGTCCGGTTCCGGCAGGTGTTGTGGCAGGGCCTGTCCGCAGGAATCCTTGACATAGCCCACCTTTTGTTTCACAGGTGGGATGAAAGCACAAGTAGCAACAGTAGTATTCGCTGCAATGTCCACTGATGGCTCCGTAGTAACAACAACACCTACTCCGGATTCACTTATAGCAGCAGATGCAGTGTGCGTAGGCTAAAACGCTGGGGTGAAGTCAATCTCCTCTGGAGTTACGGTGCCGGCGATCCAGTCTACCCGATAAGCGTGGGGGGGCACAGTGGGTTGTTCCACCTCAAATAGGTATTCCCCGCATGATAGACATCGACCGAATGGGCGCAACTGTATGGACAGTCCGTTGCATCCAGGGCACAGCATGCCCAGGGCCTCCACATCTCGGCTTGTATAAAGCGTAAAGCGTCCCCGGGGCTTTAGTCGGATCCCCGTATCTGTGAGTTGGGCTCTGGATTGTGTAGCACCCACAGCATTGGGCATGGAGAACATCCTAGGCCCCGATATGGCTGGTGCCCAAGAAAGAGAAGACATGTTGCTTGATCTGGCAACTTCTGGTCTTTGGCGCCCAGCACACTCACGTGTAGGGCTGCAACTAACGATTATTTTCATAATCGATTAGTTGGCCGATTATTGTTTCGATTAATCAACTAATCGGTTAATGACCTAAAAAAAAAAAAAAAAAAAAATTAAAAAAAAAAGGTTATTTTGCTGCGATTTGCATTTTTACATTTTTTTTGGCCAATTTGTTGTTGGGCAGATTACAAAACACAAATTGCCGCAAAAACACATTGAAGTATATTAAACCAAAAAACTAAAATAGCACCGTTTTGCGTTAAAAAAAGTCCTTGCCCTTTCCAAATACGCAGCAGCTGAAAAAATCATGGATGTGAACGTGTCCCATAGAAACCATGTAAATGAACTGTAGTGTGTTTCTGCAAAAAGCACCAAAAAACATGGAGGTGTGACCCAGGCCTGAGATGTTTAGTAACATGGGGTTAAAAAAACTAAAATTAGTACAAAAAGAGCAAATCGCTACTGTAAGGGGTTCATTTTTTACTGTGGGACAGTGAAAGTCATATTTACAGTAGCAATTTGCTCTTTTTGTATTATAGAGGGTTAATTTTAGTTTTTTTTTTAACCTCATTATGTTACTGGCGGATTAATCGATTATGAAAATTGTAAATCGATTATTTTCATAATCGATTAGTTGTCGATTAATCGATTAGTTGTTTCGGCCCTACTCACGTGCCTCACACAGTTGACGGGAACTCCTCCCAGTTCAGTTCTTTGGTACGTAGCTTGCAGGCTTTCTTCTTTCCTGGGCATTCCCCAGGCCTTTGTTGTTTTCTTCTTTCTGGCTCCGCCCATTGTGGGAGATTAGCTTGTGGGGATCACCTTTTCTCAGAATGAAGGTCAGCGTACAGGCAGTTTCTTTAAAACCTGGCGTATGGCCAGCTTTATTTACGAGTGGTTTGCAATAGTCACACAAAAATAAACAAAACAGTAAAACAAATCCTTGCCATCCGGCGCTAAACTATACAGTAACTGCTCTCTATACGGTGAGGGGCTGGTCCCCATCACCCACAAAACACAAGGTAAAGTAAAGCAAATAGTGATGAGCCGAACACCCCCGGGTTCGGTTCGCACCAGAACCCGCGAACGGACCGAAAGTTCGTACGAACATTAGAACCCTATTAAATACAATGGATGCGAACGTTCGAATTCTAAAGTGCTAATTATAACAACTATTATGCATGTTATTGTCCTAAAAAGGGTTTGGGAACCCGGGTTGTGCACCAGGGGACATGTATCAATGCAAAAAGAAGTTTTAAAAACGGTCATTTTTCGGGAGCAGTCATTTTAATGATGCATAAAGTGAAAAAAAAAAAGTCAAATATTCCTTTAAATATCGTACCTGGGGGGTGTCTAAAGTATGCCTGTGAAGTGCCACGTGTTTCCCGTGTTTAGAACTGTCCCTGCACAAAATGACACTTCTAAAGGAAAAAAAAGCCATTTAAAACTGCTTGCGGCTTTAATGTAATGTCTGGTCCCGGTAATATGGATGAAAATCTTTAAGAAAAATGGCATAGCTACCCCATGACCCCCCCCCCCTACCCCAGCCCATTACCAGCCCCTTTGGGTCTTGTATGGATATTAAGGGGAACCCCGCACATAAAATAAAAAAGGCCCTATATACTCTGAACAGCCGTATACAGGCGGTGCATACAAGACAGGGACTGTAGGTTTGTTCTTATGTAGAATCTGTTTGTAATTTTGAACAGGTACATTGTTGAAGTGTAGCTCCAGCCCAAAAATCTATTTTTAAACTTTTTGGAAAACATAGGTAAGGGTTATCACCCCTGTAACATTTGTTTTGCTGTCTGTGCCCCTGTTCAGAACATTTCACCTCACTTTCCGTCCCAATGACAACTGTTTTTGAAATGTGGTGTTTTTCTTGAAACAAGGATTGCTGATAAAGCATCAGTACAGAGGAGACACCTTTCTCCCATATTTTATTCTTACAGGAGAGAATTTTCCTTCCTAGTGGTAGACTTCCTCTCACTTCCTGTTGTCTTCTTGCGTTTGCAAGTAGGAGTCGTTTGTAAGTTGGATGTTTGAAAGTAGGGACCTGCCGTATATACTCTGCAGAAATAGGCCCCTTAGTTGTTGGTGTTGGCACAACACTGTAAGCACTCACAGTTACTCTTGGTTGGTGCTGGAACACCCTGCTGTCAACTATTATATCAGGAATTTTAATTACATATAATTGTTGAACAGTGGTAGTAAAAATTGGGCCTTTGATGGTGGTGCTGGTGCCACAACACTGTAAGCCCTGACAGTTACTCTTGGTGGGTGCAGCAATGGGCCCAGCTGTGAATTATTAGATCAAGAATTGTAATTGCATGCCCCTGTTGAACAGGGGCTGAAAAATTGGGCCTTTCGTGGTGGTGGTGGTGGTGGTGGTGGTGTTGCCACAACACTGTAAGCCCTCAGAGTTACTCTTGGTGGGTGCAGCAATGGGCCCTGCTGTGAATTATTAGATCAAGAATTGTAATTGCATGCCCCTGTTGAACAGGGGCTGAAAAATTGGGCCTTTCGTGGTGGTGGTGGTGGTGGTGGTGTTGCCACAACACTGTAAGCCCTCAGAGTTACTCTTGGTGGGTGCAGCAATGGGCCCTGCTGTGAATTATTAGATCAAGAATTGTAATTGCATGCCCCTGTTGAACAGGGGCTGAAAAATTGGGCCTTTCGTGGTGGTGGTGGTGGTGGTGGTGTTGCCACAACACTGTAAGCCCTCAGAGTTACTCTTGGTGGGTGCAGGAATGGGCCCTGCTGTGAATTATTAGATCAAGAATTGTAATTGCATGCCCCTGTTGAACAGGGGCTGAAAAATTGGGCCTTTCGTGGTGGTGGTGGTGGTGGTGGTGGTGTTGCCGCAACACTGTAAGCCCTCAGAGTTACTCTTGGTGGGTGCAGGAATGGGCCCTGCTGTGAATTATTAGATCAAGAATTGTAATTACATGCCCCTTTTGAACAGGGGCTGAAAAATTGGGCCTTTCGTGGTGGTGGTGGTGGTGGCGTTGCCACAACACTGTAAGCCCTCAGAGTTACTCTTGGTGGGTGCAGCAATGGGCCCTGCTGTGAATTATTAGATCAAGAATTGTAATTGCATGCCCCTGTTGAACAGGGGCTGAAAAATTGGGCCTTAGGCACTGGTGGCACAACACTACAACCCCTCACAGATACTGTACTTGGAGCACAGCAATGAGCCCTGTTGCAAAGTATTGCTTCAAAAATTGTAATGACACGCCCCTGTTAAACAGGGGCTGAAAAATTGGGCCTTAGGCACTGGTGCCACAACACTCCAACCCCTCACAGATACTGTACTTGGAGCACAGCAATGAGCCCTATGGCAAATTATTGCTAAAAAAACTGTAATTACACGCCCCTGTAAAACAGGGGCTGAAAAATTGGGCCTTAGCCACTGGTGGCGGCACCCATAAACAAAAATGATCTTCCAAGCTATCATCATCAATCGTATCATTGAGGACTCGGAGGAGGAGGATAGCCAGTCAACATAACAGCACAGGCACTCAGCATCAGCATCAGTCTTGAAGGGATGTGACATGTTAAAATCAATTAGTCTGTTATATCAGCATCAGGTGTGTGCTAGCTGGTGGTGATCCAAGACTGGTTCATCTTGATGAAAGTCAGTCGATCAACCGAGTCGGTGGACAGGCGCACCCTGTGATCCGTGACAAATCCTCCAGCAGCACTGAATGTGCGTTCCGAAAGAACGCTGGATGCAGGACAGGCCAGTAGCTCAATTGCATACTGTGCAAGCTCTGGCCAGTGATCCATCCTCAAGACCCAGTAAGCCAGAGGATTTTCGGTGGGGAAGGTGTCCAAGTCTGACCTTGCCCCTAGATATTCCTGCACCATGTTTATCAGACGCTGGCGATGGTTGCTGGAACCGATCATACTTTGGGGCTGCGGACTAAAGAATTGTCTGAACGCATCGGTCAGACGGCCACCTTCCCCACCGCTCCTTCTTTGACTGGCCGAAGCCTCAGCAACTCGTTGTCCAGGACCAGGAGTTTGTAACCTCCCAGTCTCTGGGAACGCGTTGCACAGACCTTTCTGCAAGGCCTCCCGGAGTTGTCTCATCCTCTGCTCCCTCTGCGACGGTAACATAAGGTCCGCAACCTTACCCTTGTACCGTGGATCAAGGAGAGTGGCCAGCCAGTAATGGTCCCTCTCCTTGATCCGAAGAATACGAGGATCCTTCCGCAGACTTTGCAGGATCAGGGAGGCCATGCAGCGTAGGTTTGCTGAGGCATTCGCTCCGGAGTCCTCTGGGTCACTAAGGACGACATGATCCGCAGCCACCTCCTCCCAGCCACGTACAAGTCCACTGGTTTCTTGGGACTGTAAATCATCCCTAAAAGACTGCTGCTGATGATGCTGAGTGCCAGCCTCCACCTCCATGCTGACACAATCCTCCTCCTCCTCCTCCTCCTCCTCCTCTTCCTGTGCGATGGGTGGGACAGAAGGAACACTGTCTGGGTAAAGGGGGCCTTGAGAGGCAAGGAAGTCCTCCTCTTCCTGCCTCTGTTCTGCCTCAAGTGCCCTGTCCATTATTCCACGCAGCGTGTGCTCCAACAGGTGGACAAGAGGTACAGTGTCACTGATGCATGCACTGTCACTGCTCACCATCCTCGTGGCCTCCTCAAATGGTGCCAGGACAGTGCATGCATCCCTGATCATGCCCCACTGGTGTGGAGAAAAAAAACCAAGCTCCCCTGACCCTGTCCTGGTGCCGTAGTCGCACAGGTACTCATTGATGGCCCTCTGCTGCGTGTGCAGCCGCTGCAGCATGGCCAACGTTGAGTTCCACCTGGTGGGCATGTCACATATAAGGCGGTTCTTGGGCAGGTTCAACTCCTTTTGCAGCTCAGCCAGGCGAGCACTGGCATTATAAGATCTGCGGAAATGCACACAGACTTTCCTGGCCTGCCTCAGGACATCCTGTAAGCCCGGGTACCTGCCCAAGAACCGCTGCACCACCAGGTTAAGGACGTGAGCCACACAGGGCACATGGGTCAGTTGTCCCTGTCGGAGGGCGGAGAGGAGGTTGGTGCCATTGTCGCAAACCACCATTCCTGGCTTAAGCTGGCGTGGCGTCAACCACCTCTCGGCCTGGCCCTGCAGAGCAGACAGGACCTCTGCCCCAGTGTGGCTTCTGTCCCCCAAACACACCAGCGCAAGCACGGCATGGCATCTTTTTGCCTGCGTACTTGCGTAGCCCCTTGAACGCCTACGGAGCACCGCTGGTTCCGAGGACAAACCACAGGAAGAGACCATGGAGGAAGAAGAAGAGGAGGGGGTGGAGGAGAGAGGTGTGTCACAACCAGTAGTAGCATTTTGGAGGCGTGGCGGTGGAACAACCTCCAACACTACTGCACCTTGTCCTGCATCCTTCCCAGCTGCCAAAAGAGTGACCCAATGGGCCGTGAAAGAAAGGTAACGTCCCTGTCCATGCCTGCTGGACCATGAGTCAGCGGTAATATGCACCTTACCGCTGACCGCCCTGTCCAGCGAGGCCAAGACATTGCCTTCCACATGCCGGTAGAGAGCCGGAATAGCCTTCCGTGAGAAAAAGTGGCGTTTGGGAACCTGCCACTGAGGAACCGCACATTGCACAAACTCACGGAAGGGGGCCGAGTCTACCAACTGAAAAGGCAGCAGTTGAAGCGCTAGCAATTTAGCCAAGCTAGCATTCAACCGCTGGGCATGTGGATGGCTGGGAGTGAACTTCTTTCGATGGTCCAGCAGCTGGGGCAAGGAAATTTGCCTGCTAGAATCGGACGTCGGTGTACTGCTAGCAGAGTGGCCGCAAGTACTTGGCTGTGACACACCTAATTCTACACCTTCATTCCTCTCAGTGCATGTTTCAGAGAGGACTGAAGTTATAGTGGGGTTGGAGATCCCAGCTGATGCGGTGCAAGGAGAGGTCCGCTTTGTTCTTTGGTGTGGGTCTTTGAGGTAGGCTTGCCAACGAGCTGCATGGCAGGTCAACATATGTCTGGTCAGGCATGTGGTACCCAAGCGGCTGATGTTTTGGCCACGCGATATACGCTTGAGACATATGTTGCAAACAGCAGCTGTGGGATCTGATGCACTAGCCTCAAAAAAGGCCCACACCAAAGAACTTTTTGAATGACGGGCAGAGGCAGCGCCCTGCACAGGCGGAGCTCTGCGGTGTGATTCCGTCGGTGTACTGCCCTTACGCTGGCCACCAAAGGGCATCCTGCCTCGTTGGAGATGTGCCTCCTCCTCATCCTCCTCCTCCTCCTCTCTCCTATTAGGCACCCACGTGAAGTCAGTGACCTCATCATCACCTCCCTCCTCATCACTGGAGCCAATCTGGCAGTATGCTGCAGCTGCTGGAACATGACTGCCAGATTGGTGTCCTTCTTGAGCATCCCCTCTGTCTGCTCTCACGCTACTGCCTTCCTCTAGCTGGGTTTCATCATCAGACCCTTCGAAACGCTGGGCATCCTCCTGGAGCATGTACCCAACACTGTGCTCAAACAGTTCGGGGGACTCCTCAGGAGGAGGACATGGTGGGTCTAGGGAAGGAGTGACTGATGATGAGTCTGACATTGATACCAGGGAAGAGGACGCTTTGGCAGCTGCTTTTCCAGTACCCTGAGCCTGGGTGAGAGAGGATGAGGAGGAGGAGGAGGGCTTGGTCATCCACTCTACCAAGTCTTCGGCATGATGTGGCTCAACATGTCCAGCTGCCGAAAAGAAGGACAAGCGTGTCCCATGGCCATGTGCTGATGACAATGCACCGCGTCCACGACCAGCACTGTTGCCCCCAGACACAGAGCCTGCTTGCCCTCTTTTATTGCCTCCTGACTGTCTGCCTCTCCTTGTTTGCCTTCCAGACATTCTAATAGATGGCCTGCAGGGAGATGGGAAAAAAGCAATAAGGGCTACCTTCAGGTGTCCTTCCCTGTCCCTTTACTTAAGGATTTCTAAATATGGTTGAGGATGATTGCTTTTGCACAGAATAGCACAACGACAATTTCCCTGACTGTCCAAAAAAACAAGGATTTCAAAGATGGTTGATGAGGAATGCTTTAGCACACTATAGCACAAGGAGAATTCCCTCACTGTCCTTCCCTGTCCCTAGAAACAAGGATTCGCACAGTAAAAGACACTGACACTCTCCCTACCTATAGTTTTCTGTCCCTAGAAAAAATGTTTTTTTAAAGCACACTATAGCACAAGGAGAATTTCACTCACTTTCCTTCTTTGTCCCTAGAAACAAGGATTATCACAGTGAAAGAAACTGACACTCTTCCTTCCTATAGTTTTCTGTCCCTAGAATTTTTTTTTTTTAAAGCACACTATAGCACAAGGAGAATTCCCTCACTGTCCTTCCCTGTCCCTAGAAACAAGGATTCACACAGTAAAAGACACTGACACTCTCCCTACCTATAGTTTTCTGTCCCTAGAAAAAATGTTTTTTTAAAGCACACTATAGCACAAGGAGAATTCCCTCACTGTCCTTCCCTGTCCCTAGAAACAAGGATTCGCACAGTAAAAGACACTGACACTCTCCCTACCTATAGTTTTCTGTCCCTAGAAAAAATGTTTTTCTTTCTCGTACATCACGGGACACAGAGCGACATAGTCATTACTAATGGGTTATATAGATACCGTCAGGTGCTGGCACTGGCAACTTCCAAAACCGGAAGTACCCTCCCCTATATAAGCCCCTCCCATCCGGGAGCACCTCAGTTTTTTGCCAGTGTCTAAGGTGTTGGCCAAGAAGAAACATGTGTTTTTCACTGAGCTTGCGTACAGGTTCTTTTGGGCCTCAGTAAGCTATTCCGGATCCGACCAAAAAAGCTTCATAGCTAAACGGTCGGTACCCGGGCCTTGCAGAGAAGAGCAAGGTTTTGCCTGTAATGCTTCTCTTAGGAGAGCTGGACCCTGGGATCCAGAGCTCTGGTCATACCCACGACCAAGATGTTTTCTGTGCAGGGTGCTATACAGGTCCAGGGGAGTGGAATCCTTGGGAACCCGGTCCCTGAAGGTTTGATTACAATGCCTGCCGTGATAGGTGAAGTTTGGGCTTCTGTGGACCAAACAAAGTCCTGCGGCAAGGAAAAGGTAAGTGGGGGCCCTCAGGAACTTGGTTCTATTGAGGGACCCCCAAGCCTATTTTGTCTTTCTGCCTGTTACCTAAGGTATTCCCGCTAATATTCTGTGTATGCCTGTTACTACTGAGAAAATGTAAAAATTTTAATAGTAGGCAAGAAAAAAAATAAATAAAAAAAATGTAAGACCGCGGTACCTGTGTTAGACACTAGAGGCCGCTATGGTTCTTTTTCTTGTAATGTGGATTTTTTTTTTTCTTCCAGAATCAAATCCAGGCAGTTGGTATGTTCTCTGCTGGGAAGCTGTCTCCTCTGCCCTGTTGCTGCGCTCATCCATCCCCGGGCCCTGCGGCAAAGGGGGCCCTGGCTCCCGTCTAGCTCCTTATTGTTTTTAAAAAAGGGCGCCGAAGGCGCACGTGCCCGCGCGCGTGCGCGTGCACGCGCCTCTATTCATAGAGGCGATCTGAAAAAAGGGGCGGAGCGGGTGGATGACGCTCAGGTGTGCGCCGCGGCGCTGCTGCGCATGTGCGGGCGTCCAGCGTGTTTTAAAGCACATTATAGCTGGCTATTGAATGCACAGACAGAGCTAGCAACAGATAAAGGCACACAGAGGCGGTTGATGCAGGCATCCCCTAGAAAGGCACTTTAGTAGACACCAACTGTGATATAGCAGCAATTGTGCTAGACTATTCTCAGTAAAAGTGGTGTATTACGGCTGGAATACCTCAGCTTTAGGCTTAAGAATATGCCGTCCAGAAGCTCCGGAACTGAATCTTCCAGGAAGCGAAGGGGGTCTCATCGGGCTCTGAGGTGGGCATGCTTCTGCTGCACCAGTCTCCCCTGAAGTTCAGAGGTAAGTGACCATAGAGACCCCGCAGGGGTACTTGGTACTGTGGCTGTCCTCAGTCACCTGCTCCTGTGTATGTAACAGAGGAGGTTTTTTCCTCAGCTCTGGGAGGATTAGAGAGAGATTGTCAACATTGATCGCTGCCTCCCTGTCAGGGAAAGCACGCCGATCTCCGTCTCCTTCTTCAGAGTGCCTGTTAGCAGAGCAACAGTCCCATACAGGGATCGACCTGCCTGAAGGGGATCAGGATGAGGTTGATTCTGTTATAGAGGAATCAACAGTGGAGGAACCTTTCTCAGCAGCTCAAGCTGAAAGATTATGGGTTCAGTCTCTGACTAACATGGTCCGATCGGCATTAAAAATGCACCTTGCGGAACCATCAACCACTACTGTATCCTCGTTGGGGTCGCTAGAAGCCCCCAGACTGTCTGTTCTTTTCCACTTCACCCTTTTACTGAAAGGGCTTATTTACCAGGATTGGGAACGTCCTGAGAAAATATTATTCCCCCAAGAGATTTCCGGTGGTCTATCCCATGGAGGATAAGTTCATCAAAAAAAAAAAAAAAATGGAAGGTCCCTACAGTGGACGCAGCCATCTCTTGTATGTATAAATCACTGACATGTCCAGTGGATAATGTCCAAATGTTCAAGAACCCAATAGATAAAAGATTGGAGTCCTTATGAAAGTCTGCTTCTTTCTACAGCAAGCTTGGTGACACAACCAGCAGTAGCAGCTATTGGGGTCTGCTAAGCAGTGAAGGATCAGTTAAAACAGGTCTTGAGGGACTTGACAGATCAGCAGGCCTTGCCCTAGCTGATCTACCTAGAGCCTTAGGCTTTGCGGTTGACGCCATAAAGGATTCAGTCCATCAGGCCTCCCGCCTTACGCTGTCTAGAGTACATATGCGTAGGCTTCTATGGCTCAAAAACTGGTCTGCTGAAGCTCCCTGTAAGGAATGGCTGGTTAGCGTCCCATTTCATGGTGAACGCTTATTCAGGGAAAACCTGGACAAATATATCCAGAAAATTTCCAGCGGTAAAAATACGCTCTTGCCGGTTAAAAACAGAGTTAGAGGTCCCTCTTTAAGAGGCCTGCTTCTCCAGTCCCTGGGGCATCGGCTGTGTAACAGTTCCGACGGCCTCCTCGGTCAATTCCCGGGGGTAAAAAACAGGGACAATAGCAGGGTAATGAGAAACCCTGGGTCAGGGGAGGTACAAAACCTCCCCCAAAGTTAAATTCATTGAAGGGTTGCCCCCACTCAGTCGGGTGGGGGGAGGACTCCAGTTGTTCACAAGAGACCTGGCGGGACGCGATCAAGACAGATAGGTGCTCTCCGCAGTATGTTGGGGATACAGATTGGAGTTAAGAGACTCTCCTCCTTCCCATTTTTGAGGTCAAACGTGCCAAGGGATCCCCGGAAGAGAGGATCCCTCCTGTTGGCACTAGAACAACTATTGCTCCAAGGAGTAATTATGGAGGTTCCCCTGGAAGAATGAGGGTTCGGGTTTTACTCAAACCTCTCTACAGTCCCGAAGCAAACGCGGACGGGAGGCCCATATTAATTCTAAAAGGGCTATACAAATTCCTGTATATCAGGACTTTCCGATGAAGTCGATCCGATCGGTGGCCACTGCCCTACAAGGGGAGGATTGGTTAGCCGCGATCGACATCAAAGATGCTTATCTGCACATTCCCATCTTTCCAGTCTACCAAAAGTTTCTACGCTTTGCAGTAGAAGGGCGCCATTTTCAGTTCAGAGCCTTACCCTTCGGTTTGGCCACAGCACCACGAGTGTTTACAAAAATTCTGGCCCTTTATTGGCCAATCTAAGAACACAAGGTGTAATGATAATGGCATATCTAGATGACTTGTTGCTGATAGACCACTCAGTGAAAAAACTAGAAGTGGTCGTTCACAAGACAATCAAGTATCTGGAATCTCACGGTTGGATTATCAACCGAGAAAAGTCAGCCCTAAAAACCAGTCAAAAGTCTGGAATACTTGGGGCTAAGGTTGGATTCAGGCCAGAGAAAAATATTCTTGCCTCGAGGAAAGGTGTTGTCTTTGAAAGATTTGATACACTTAGTGGGTACAAAAAAGACAGCCGTCCATACGCCTGTGCATAAGGCTGCTGGGAAAAATGGTGGCATCATTCGAAGCAGTACCCTACGGTCAATTCCATTCAAGGAATTTGCAGGGGGCCATACTGTCAGCCTGGAACAAAAAAGTTCAGGCCCTAGACTTACAATGTCCTTGTCCCCTTCCGTTCGCAAGAGCCTCCGTTAGTGGTTGGTTCCCCAGAATCTGGAAAAAGGGAAATCCTTCAGTCTGATTTCTTGGAAGGTGGTCACTACAGATGCCAGCCTTATAGGCTGGGGAGCAGTACTGGAGCAATAGTCTCTCCAGGGCAGATGGTCGGATGCAGAAAAGGCCCTGCCCATCAATCTCTTAGAGATACGAGCAGCCCGGTATGCCCTAGTAGCATGGACATCCAAACTCCAAGGGTCCCCTGTCAGAATTCAATCAGACAATGCCACAGCAGTGGCATATATCAATCATCAGGGGGGCACCAGGAGTCGTGCAGCCCAGAGGGAAGTAAATTACATCCTGAAATGGGCAGAAAAATATGTCCCAGCCATATCTGCGGTATTCATTCCAGGAGTGGAGAATTGGAAGGCGGACTTTCTAAGTCGCCAGCAATTAGGCCCAGAGGAAGGGTCCCTTCACCCCGAGGTTTTCTGGACAATATGTCAGCGGTGGGGAACATCGGATGTAGATCTTCTAGCATCCAGATTCAACGCAAAGGGGGACAGGTTTGTCTCTCGGACAAGGGATCCCCTAGCTTGCGGCTCGGATGCCCTAGTGTTCCCTTGGGATCAGTTCAAGCTGATATATGCATTCACACCGCCACAATGGTTACCTCGATTACTCCGCAGAATCAGGGTAGAAAAGAAACCAGTGATTCCGGTGGCTCCAGCGTGGCCCCGAAGAGCGTGGTACGCGGAGATTGTAAAATTTCAGTGGGGAGTCCTTGGACTCTCCCACGTCGTCCGGACCTGCTTTCGCAAGGACCGATATACCACCCTTCCTTACCAGCCCTAGGTTTGACGACCTGGCTATGGAAGCCCACATTCTAAAAAAGAGAGGGCTCTCTAATCCTGTGGTATCTACCATGATCAATGCCAGGAAGCCGGTATCCAGGCAGATCTAATATAGAATCTGGAAGGCGTACATCGCGTGGTGTGAGGCCAAGAAATGGCATCCACATAAGTACGTAATAGGTAGGATTCTGGACTTCCTACAATGGGCTGTAGATAGGAAGCTTGCCTTGAGTACTATCAAGGGTCAGATTTCGGCCTTGTCAATATTTTTTCAAAGGCCCTTGGCTTCGCATTCACTAGTCAAAGCCTTTATACAAGGAGTGATGCGTATTAGTCCTCCGGTTAATATTCCCATATGTCCATGGGATCTAAACTTGGTTCTGTCGGTTCTACAGAAACAACCATTTGAACCATTACAGCATATTTCTTTGGTGCTTCTCACCAGGAAATTGATTTTTCTAGTAGCCATTTGTTCGGCTAAAAGAGTGTCGGAATTAGCAGCTATGTCCTGTAAGGAGCCATATCTGGTTATCCATAAGGATAGAGTAGTGTTACGTCCTCATCCAGCCTTTCTTCCTAGGGTGGTATCGAGGTTTCATTTGAACCAAGATGTGGTTCTTCCTTCTTTTTTCCCCAAACCTACTTCGGTAGAGGAAAAGTTATTGCATTCTTTGGATGTAGTAAGAGCAGTTAAAGCTTATCTAAAGGCCACTGCTCAGATTCGCAGAACGGATACTTTGGTTATTCTGCCGGAAGGCCCCAGAAAGGGTCAGGCAGCGTCAAAATCTACTTTAGCCAAGTGGATTCGACAGGTCATAATACAAGCCTATGGCTTGAGAAGGAGACCGCCTCCGTTCAAAGTTAGAGCGCACTCCACGAGAGCAGTTGGAACTTCATGGGCAGTGCATCACCAGGCCTCCCTGGCTCAAATCTGTAAGGCCGCAACATGGTCTTCAGTACACACGTTTACTAGGTTCTACCAGGTGGACGTTAGAAGTCAGGAGGATGTCGCCTTTGGGCGCAGTGTGTTGCAGGCCGCAAAAGATCCTCATGTCTGATAGCGCTCAGCTTATATATGGTGTATCCCCCCCCTCATTGGGCATTGCTTTAGGACATCCCATTAGTAATGACTATGTCGCTCTGTGTCCCGTGATGTACGAGAAAGAAAATAGGATTTTTATAACAGCTTACCTGTAAAATCCTTTTCTTGGAGTACATCACGGGACACAGAGCTCCCGCCCCTCTTTGGGGACACTTATTGCTTTGCTACAAAACTGAGGTGCTCCCGGATGGGAGGGGCTTATATAGGGGAGGGTACTTCCGGTTTTGGAAGTTGCCAGTGCCAGCACCTGACGGTATCTATATAACCCATTAGTAATGACTATGTCGCTCTGTGTCCCGTGATGTACTCCAAGAAAAGGATTTTACAGGTAAGCTGTTATAAAAATCCTATTTTTTAAAGCACACTATAGCACAAGGAGAATTTCACTCACTTTCCTTCTTTGTCCCTAGAAACAAGGATTATCACAGTGAAAGAAACTGACACTCTTCCTTCCTATAGTTTTCTGTCCCTAGAAAAAATGTTTTTTTAAAGCACACTATAGCACAAGGAGAATTCCCTCACTGTCCTTCCCTGTCCCTAGAAACAAGGATTCGCACAGTAAAAGACACTGACACTCTCCCTACCTATAGTTTTCTGTCCCTAGAAAAAATGTTTTTTTAAAGCACACTATAGCACAAGGAGAATTCCCTCACTGTCCTTCCCTGTCCCTAGAAACAAGGATTCGCACAGTAAAACACACTGACACTCTCCCTACCTATAGTTTTCTGTCCCTAGAAAAAATGTTTTTTTAAAGCACACTATAGCACAAGGAGAATTCCCTCACTGTCCTTCCCTGTCCCTAGAAACAAGGATTCGCACAGTAAAACACACTGACACTCTCCCTACCTATAGTTTTCTGTCCCTAGAAAAAATGTTTTTTTAAAGCACACTATAGCACAAGGAGAATTTCCCTCACTTTCCTTCTTTGTCCCTAGAAACAAGGATTATCACAGTGTAAGAAACTGACACTCTTCCTACCTATAGTTTTCTGTCCCTAGAAAAAATGTTTTTTTAAAGCACACTATAGCACAAGGAGAATTCCCTCACTGTCCTTCCCTGTCCCTAGAAACAAGGATTCGCACAGTAAAACACACTGACACTCTCCCTACCTATAGTTTTCTGTCCCTAGAAAAAATGTTTTTTTAAAGCACACTATAGCACAAGGAGGATTTCCCTCACTTTCCTTCTTTGTCCCTAGAAACAAGGATTATCACAGTGAAAGAAACTGACACTCTTCCTACCTATAGTTTTCTGTCCCTAGAAAAAATGTTTTTTTAAAGCACACTATAGCACAAGGAGAATTCCCTCACTGTCCTTCCCTGTCCCTAGAAACAAGGATTCGAACAGTAAAACACACTGACACTCTCCCTACCTATAGTTTTCTGTCCCTAGAAAAAATGTTTTTTTAAAGCACACTATAGCACAAGGAGAATTCCCTCACTGTCCTTCCCTGTCCCTAGAAACAAGGATTCGCACAGTAAAACACACTGACACTCTCCCTACCTATAGTTTTCTGTCCCTAGAAAAAATGTTTTTTTAAAGCACACTATAGCACAAGGAGAATTCCCTCACTGTCCTTCCCTGTCCCTAGAAACAAGGATTCGCACAGTAAAACACACTGACACTCTCCCTACCTATAGTTTTCTGTCCCTAGAAAAAATGTTTTTTTAAAGCACACTATAGCACAAGGAGAATTTCCCTCACTTTCCTTCTTTGTCCCTAGAAACAAGGATTATCACAGTGAAAGAAACTGACACTCTTCCTACCTATAGTTTTCTGTCCCTAGAAAAAATGTTTTTTTAAAGCACACTATAGCACAAGGAGAATTCCCTCACTGTCCTTCCCTGTCCCTAGAAACAAGGATTCGCACAGTAAAAGACACTGACACTCTCCCTACCTATAGTTTTCTGTCCCTAGAAAAAATGTTTTTTTAAAGCACACTATAGCACAAGGAGAATTCCCTCACTGTCCTTCCCTGTCCCTAGAAACAAGGATTCGCACAGTAAAACACACTGACACTCTCCCTACCTATAGTTTTCTGTCCCTAGAAAAAATGTTTTTTTAAAGCACACTATAGCACAAGGAGAATTTCCCTCACTTTCCTTCTTTGTCCCTAGAAACAAGGATTATCACAGTGAAAGAAACTGACACTCTTCCTACCTATAGTTTTCTGTCCCTAGAAAAAATGTTTTTTTAAAGCACACTATAGCACAAGGAGAATTCCCTCACTGTCCTTCCCTGTCCCTAGAAACAAGGATTCGCACAGTAAAAGACACTGACACTCTCCCTACCTATAGTTTTCTGTCCCTAGAAAAAATGTTTTTTTAAAGCACACTTTAGCACAAGGAGAATTTCCCTCACTTTCCTTCTTTGTCCCTAGAAACAAGGATTATCACAGTGAAAGAAACTGACACTCTTCCTACCTATAGTTTTCTGTCCCTAGAAAAAATGTTTTTTTAAAGCACACTATAGCACAAGGAGAATTCCCTCACTGTCCTTCCCTGTCCCTAGAAACAAGGATTCGCACAGTAAAAGACACTGACACTCTCCCTACCTATAGTTTTCTGTCCCTAGAATTTTTTTTTTTTAAAGCACACTATAGCACAAGGAGAATTCCCTCACTGTCCTTCCCTGTCCCTAGAAACAAGGATTCGCACAGTAAAACACACTGACACTCTCCCTACCTATCCTTCTCTTTCCCTAAACTAAAGGAATCCAGGTTAAGCAAGAAAAAAATAAATGTCACTGTCCCTGCCTATGCTTCTCTTTCCCTGCTCCGGAACACACTACACTAGGCCGCCGTGCTGGCGGCCTTTTATAGTGTGGGGCGTGTACTAAACACCCTCAGCAATAATTGGCCACAGGCATCCTGCCTGTGGCCAATCATTGCTCTCCTCGCTGCCGGCGCTGTGATTGGCCAAGCATGCGGGGTCACAGTGCATGCTTGGCCAATCACAGCGCCTGGATGACACTGCGATGGCGTAGTGCATTGTGGGCCGTTCGCGTCACTCGAATTTGGCGCGAACAGCCCAAATCGTTCGATCTTCGTCGAACGATCGAACAGCCGATGTTCGAGTCGAACGTATGTTCGACTCGAACACGAAGCTCATCCCTAAAAGCAAACCTTTTCTTTCAGCCCAAAATAACCAGCGCTCCTCTTACTCAGATTCCCTTCTGAGTCTCAGGCCAGAGCCATGCTGTGCTCTCTTCCTGGATCTTTAAAGCCCAGCTGCCTATGGATTCCAGTGAACCTGAATATCCGGACCGGAACCCAGCCAACTACAGAGGCTGGAAAAACCTGGGCCGGATTCTGGTTCAGTCCCTTACAATGGACCGAATGCAGTTGGCAAAGTGATCTGTACCCCTTAACCCCTTCTTTCTCTTGCTTAATGCCCAGTCCAACACTTTCTCAATGGCAGACTTTCAATAAACTAACAAAAAAATAATAATCCAGTTGTCAGAGGCAACGGCAAGAATCCCGGAGGAGCCCCCACGTGTAGCACTACCCCCGTAGGAGCTGCTGGTTTAGATTTGGGCCTTGCACGTTACCCCTAAGTTCGTTGTCAGGGGAGAAAGTCTGCAGTAATTTCAATGTCCACACAAGATGTAAAACATTCAACTGTGGTTTTATTTTTGCTGCGGTAAAACTTGTAGAGAAAGTAGCAGGTAGAAGGTAGGAAAGATAAGGGGAGGACAGAGTTCACAAAAATTGTCTAAAGCTCCAATCAGTCTTTCACCACTCTCAACGATCAAGTGGGTATTGATCACCCGGATAGTCCCCTCTCACTTGGCCTAGCAGCCGAGATGATACACGAACCTGTGTCAGTACAGTCTCTGCCACAGACTGTTTAAATGAACATGTAAATGGATAGTCCAGGAATCCTCTGCCACAGGATTTAAAAGTCCCAAACTTCCAACCAAACAGCCAAAGAACCTTTAGGCCAACTCGGTGAGCTGTGAGGCGAGTAGAATTATGGATCCCTCTTGAATGAAGCCACCAGGCCTAACCCGAGACACAAGCACTTTGCCGGTCTCCTCCAGGGCCGGTCCTCCCCTGGTCTCCTTCGTGAAGCAACTTCCTCCACTTGGACGGACAGCTGGGAATCGCTTGTCTTTCTTCCTTTCTTTGCAGGCCCCAGCCAGCATAGCTGGGCCTACTAAAAAGAGATGCAGCCTCGGGCCAACGTGGCCCCGAGACCGAAATCACACACACATACCTCGTACCAGGAGGGCCACGAGGCGAAGAAGAGCCCCTCACAATGGCGTCCGCCCCTTAAGTATCCCTCCCAGCATGCACAGCGGAGCACCACTCCCAATGAACCACTGCCGAGAAGGGACACCCAATACACCATGGTCTGCCTGCGTTCCAACATGGACCTGAGGTGGTACCGCCACCTTCAGGCAACAAGGGAAAATACTATCAGCCTATATACCATAGCCAGGACAGAGGCAATTTGTATATAATTACACAAGTTCTGAGCACAACTATTGGCTCAGACACCCCCTAAATTTACAATAGCGCCCCGATCAATGGGGGCAGGGCGCTACACTGGCTTACAAAGTCCACATAACAGAGAAAGGGGAATGTCATATTATACTTTCTTTTATAATTGGAGCCATGTGTGATCCACTGCTCTTGTAAGTTACAGGGTAGCTTTTGTACAATGGGGTTAAAGCCTCTGGCTGTTTCAAGGAAGGCAAGTCCTTGTAAGTCCCATTCGGCTTTGGCTACCTAAAGTTCCATTAGTAAGTCACTAAAGCCTCGTACACACGGCCGGTTTTCTCGTCAAGAAAGGACAAGAAAACTGCTGGGAGAGCTTTCTTGCCGAGAAAACCGCCCGTGTGTACGAGGCTTTCAGGCTTCTCGTCAAGAAAACTGGCCAGAATCTCAACGAAAAAAAATAGAGAACCTGCTCCCTATTTTCTCGTCGAGATTCTCGTCGGCCTGTTTCCCGACGAGAAACCCGAGAGTGTGTATGCTTACCTGTCGCCGTGGAAACCCACGCATGCTCGAAATGACTTTGACGCATGCGTGGTAGCTTCCTAGGCATAGGTAGGGTGTAGCAAGATGGCGGCGGCAGCATCGAATGTGACGAGCGCACGCTCGTCGTAGTCAATGACGTCACCGCGCTCGTTCCATTCAAAAGAACGGCGGTTCTTTTGAATCGAGCGTGTGTACACTCGGTCGGGACAAGATTCTTGTCAAGAATCTCGTCAGGAAAAATGACGTGTTTTTTCCTGACGAGATTCTTGGCCGTGTGTACGAGGCTTAAGTTTCCTGAGTTTCTGATAAGCCTTGTTAGGTCTCTTAGGAAAGTTATCAAGTCACTTGAATAGTGCATTTTCTTTTGCTTCTGCTGACCCAAAACATTTTTAAGGTCTATCCCAGATCATTTTAAGGCCAGTGCCTGGGTAGTTTATATTTATTGTCCTGATTCGCTTGGTATGTTAGGCTGACTCATTTCCAAGCCATTTGATCAGTAGGTCTATCTCTTCATTGTATGACAGGTCTAAGCCTCTGACAGTGTTTTGGAAAGATCGCCAGGCTCTGTAGCTGTCAGAGTGGTCCTTTTGTGACTAATTTGCATCATGCAAAGAACTTGGCAAAGTCTACAATGGCTTAAATAGCTGGCCGTGTATTGCTATGGTGGAAAGGCGGTGTGTGATCATACCTTTTAGGAGTTTCTGGTTTAATCCAGTCCTTGGCAGGACCTGGAGGATAATTTGTAGATTCTGGTACCTTGCAGGTAGGATGTCTGACCTAAGAGGTTTCACTTTGCTTGGACTCCTGTTTGCAGATTTGAGACTTGTCGCTGACTTGCGATGGTGCTATTAAGTATCCTCTATTTTTCTCCTCATAGTCTTTGTTGCTGCTTGTATCGGAGTGTTGATAGATGTAGTCTGAAGTGTGTAGTAGAAGATCTTGAGGTTAGGCTTCTACACCGAACACACCGCTGTATCTACTGTGTTCACTATCGGGGTATACAGCTAATTCTAGGGCCTCTGCTTCGGCTATAGCGAACAGCACTTCTTTCTCTACAGTAAGCTTTTGTAGGTTTGCTTCTAGTATGGCTTTCTGCTTTTCCAAGAATGTTTCTTGTTGCACCTTCTCAGCCTCTAGATTATTCTCTTGGCCTCAAAATGGACCTCTTGTTGCACCTTCTCAACCTCTAGTCGTGCTCTCTTAGCCTCTAAATGTGCCTCTTGTTGCACCTTCTCAATCGGTAATTGTGCTTTCTCTGCCTCTAAGCGTGCCTCTTTTCACACCTTCTGTAGTCGTGCTTCATATTGCACCTTCTCAGCCTCTAATCGCGCTCTCTTGATTTATCTGCATTTCTTGCTCAAAATAGGCTGCTCTGGCTTGTGCTTTTGCACATGCTATAGAAAGTGCATTACTTGCAGAAGAGGATCTGGAGGAACCAAAGACCTTGGGACCTTGTTTTAAGTGAAGATGCCTGACTCTGCGACATGTTGCTTGCGGAGATGCTTGACTATGTAAAGACTGCTGTGTTGCCATATGCAAATGACTGCGTTGACAGTTTAGTAGGCCTCTGTGTAGTGTGACGGTATGCAAGGTGAGATACACGATAATTAATACATTTCACCTCGCATTCGTTCCATTGTAAGGGACTGAACCAGAATCCGGCCCGGTTTTTCCAGCCTCTGTGGCAGGCTGGGTTCCGGTCTGGATGTTCATGTCCACTGGAGTCCACAATCAGGTGGACTTTAAATATCCAAGAAGAGAGCACAGCAGGGCTCTGGCTGGAGACTCAGGGAGGAACCTGAGTGAGAGGAGCTCTGTGTGTTGGACTGAAAGGTTTGCTTACCCTCATGATTGGGTGACGGGGACCAGCCCCCCACTGTATAGTGAGGAGATAATTGTTTAGTTTAGCGCCGGTGATGTAAAAAAAGTCTCGACCTATGCAGGGTCTCGACCGCGTCACTTCCGGTGCAGCTACGTCAAAAACACAGCTGATGGCGGGCTCGACTGCGCATGCGCGGCTTCACCGCATCTATACCGCGCATGCGCAGACGCTCGGTTTAGTCCATGAAAATTCTAGACTCGAGCGGGCGGGTGGAGGCGTTGCGAATCGCTTAACATCGTCGGCAGCACCGCCTCCAGACCCGCCCCCAGCTTGCTCTGGAGAAGGGGGGCGGGCCCCGTGCATAGCACTGTGTACTGTATATTATTGGGACCGACCGAGGTCGAGAGAAAATATAGAGCTGCACCGCCTCCAGCCCCGCCCCTAGCCTGCTCTACTGAAGAGGGGCGGGCCCCGTGCATAGCACTGAGTCCAAGTACAGTACTGTACATTGTTCTGCCATCAAATACCAGCGCTGCCTCACTGTGCCCGTCAAACGCAGCCACTGCACCCAGCAAACGCAACCACTGTGCCCGTCAAACGCAGCCACTGTGCCCGTCAAACAGCACACGCAGCCACTGTGCCCATCAAACGCAGCCACTGTGCCTGTCAAACAGCAAACACAGCCACTGTGCCCATCAAATGCAGCCACTGTGCCCGTCAAACAGCAAACGAAGCCACTGTGCCCATCAAAACGCAGCCACTGCACCCAGCAAACGCAACCACTGTGCCCGTCAAACGCAGCCACTGTGCCCGTCAAACAGCAAACGCAGCCACTGTGCCCATCAAACGCAGCCACTGTGCCCGTCAAACAGCAAACGCAGCCACTGTGCCCATCAAAACGCAGCCACTGCACCCAGCAAACGCAGCCACTGTGCCCGTCAAACAGCAAACGCAGCCACTGTGCCCTTCAAACGCAGCCACTGCGCCCAGCAAACGCAGCCACTGCACCCAGCAAACGCAGCCACTGCGCCCGTCAAACGCAGCCACTGCGCCCGTCAAACGCAGCCACTGCACCCAGCAAATGCAGCCACTGCACCCAGCAAACGCAGCCACTGCACCCAGCAAACGCAGCCACTGCGCCCGTCAAATGCAGCCACTGCACCCAGCAAACGCAGCCACTGTGCCCGTCAAACGCAGCCACTGCACCCAGCAAACGCAGCCACTGTGCTCGTCAAACAGCAAACGCAGCCACTGTGCTCATCAAAATGCAGCCACTGTGCCCATCAAACGCAGCCACTGCACCCAGCAAACGCAAATACTGTGTCCATCATACGCAGCCACTGTGCCCATCAAACGCAGCCACTGCACCCAGCAAACGCAGCCACTGTGCCCATCAAACGCAGTCACTGTGCCCGGCAAACAGCAAACGCAGCCACTGCACCCAGCACGCGCAGCCACTGTGCCCATCAAACGCAGCCACTGTGCCCGTCAAACAGCAAACGCAGCCACTGTGCCCATCAAAACGCAGCCACTGCACCCAGCAAACGCAGCCACTGTGCCCGTCAAACAGCAAACGCAGCCACTGTGCCCTTCAAACGCAGCCACTGCACCCAGCAAACGCAGCCACTGCACCCAGCAAACGCAGCCACTGCGCCCGTCAAACGCAGCCACTGCACCCAGCAAACGCAGCCACTGCACCCAGCAAACGCAGCCACTGCACCCAGCAAACGCAGCCACTGCGCCCATCAAATGCAGCCACTGCACCCAGCAAACGCAGCCACTGTGCCCGTCAAACGCAGCCACTGCACCCAGCAAACGCAGCCACTGTGCCCGTCAAACAGCAAACGCAGCCACTGTGCCCTTCAAACGCAGCCACTGCGCCCAGCAAACGCAGCCAGTGCGCCCAGCAAACGCAGCCACTGCGCCCGTCAAACGCAGCCACTGCGCCCGTCAAACGCAGCCACTGCACCCAGCAAATGCAGCCACTGCACCCAGCAAACGCAGCCACTGCACCCAGCAAACGCAGCCACTGCGCCCGTCAAATGCAGCCACTGCACCCAGCAAACGCAGCCACTGTGCCCGTCAAACGCAGCCACTGCACCCAGCAAACGCAGCCACTGTGCTCGTCAAACAGCAAACGCAGCCACTGTGCTCATCAAAATGCAGCCACTGTGCCCATCAAACGCAGCCACTGCACCCAGCAAACGCAAATACTGTGTCCATCATACGCAGCCACTGTGCCCATCAAACGCAGCCACTGCACCCAGCAAACGCAGCCACTGTGCCCATCAAACGCAGTCACTGTGCCCGGCAAACAGCAAACGCAGCCACTGCACCCAGCACACGCAGCCACTGTGCCCATCAAACGCAGCCACTGTGCCCGTCAAACAGCAAACGCAGCCACTGTGCCCATCAAAACGCAGCCACTGCACCCAGCAAACGCAGCCACTGTGCCCGTCAAACAGCAAACGCAGCCACTGTGCCCTTCAAACGCAGCCACTGCACCCAGCAAACGCAGCCACTGCACCCAGCAAACGCAGCCACTGCGCCCGTCAAACGCAGCCACTGCACCCAGCAAACGCAGCCACTGCACCCAGCAAACGCAGCCACTGCACCCAGCAAACGCAGCCACTGCACCCAGCAAACGCAGCCACTGCGCCCATCAAATGCAGCCACTGCACCCAGCAAACGCAGCCACTGTGCCCGTCAAACGCAGCCACTGCACCCAGCAAACGCAGCCACTGTGCTCGTCAAACAGCAAACGCAGCCACTGTGCTCATCAAAACGCAGCCACTGTGCCCATCAAACGCAGCCACTGCACCCAGCAAACGCAAACACTGTGTCCATCATACGCAGCCACTGTGCCCATCAAACGCAGCCACTGTGCCCATCAAACGCAGCCACTGTGCCCATCAAACGCAGCCACTGCACCCAGCAAACGCAGCCACTGTGCCCATCAAACGCAGTCACTGTGCCCGGCAAACAGCAAACGCAACCACTGTGCCCTTCAAACGCAGCCACTGCACCCAGCAAACGCAGCCACTGCACCCAGCACACGCAGCCACTGTGCCCTTCACACGCAGCCACTGCACCCAGCAAACGCAGCCACTGTGCCCATCATACGCAGCCACTGTGCCCATCAAACGCAGCCACTGTGCCCGGCAAACAGCAAACGCAACCACTGTGCCCATCAAAGGCAGCCACTGCACCCAGCAGACGCAGCCACTGTGCCCTTCAAACGCAGCCACTGCACCCAGCAAACTCAACCACTGTGCCCATCATACGCAGCCACTGTGCCCATCAAACGCAGCCACTACACCCAGCAAACGCAGCCACTGTGCCCATCAAACGCAGCCACTGTGCCCATCAATTGCTGTCAGATTGTCAAGCCGTAGCTGTGCTCCCTGGGGATAAGCTGATCGCCCATTCGAGCTGCTGGAGGGAGCCCAGATGACCATAAATGAGGGACCTGCAGACTTGGTCATGGTAAGTGAGACCATCCCATATCCCACTCCATATTCCCCGAGGACAGGGACCTCCACCTCCCCCCCAAGACAGAGACCCGCTTCTCCCCCCTGAGGACAGGGACCCCTTCTCTCCTGGGGACAGGGACTCCCTTCTCTCCTGGGGACAGGGACTCCCTTCTCCTCTGGGTACAGGGACACCTTCTCTCCTGGGGACAGGGACTCCCTTCTCTCCTGGGGACAGGGACCCCCTCCCCCCCAAGACAGAGACTTCCTTCTCCCCCCTGAGGACAGGGAAACCTTCTCCCCCCTGAGGACAGGGACTCCCTTCTCTCCTGGGGACAGGGACCCCCTCCCCCCCCAAGACAGACACCCCCTTTTCTCCCCTGAGGACAGGGAAACCTTCTCTATCCTGGGGACAGGGACTCCCTTCTCCTATGGGTACAGGGACACCTTCTCTCCTTTGGACAGGGACCCCCTTCTCCCCTGGAAACAGGGACTCTATGGGCCACTCACCTGGGAACAGGAACTCCTCCTCTCCTGGGGACAGGGACCCCCTTCTCCCCTGGGGACAGGGACCCCCTTCTCACTCTGGGGCAGGGATCCTATCTCAGCTGGGGGCAGCAACTCCATCTCCCATGGCAACGGGGACTTCATCTCACCTAGGGACCCCATCTTCCCTAGGGATCAGGACCCCACCTCCCCTAAGAACAGGAACCTGATCACCCTGTGTGTGCCAAACTCACTGCCCTGCCTGCCATGTGTCCTGTGTGAGGGCCCTTCTGTGACAGCTCTTATCAGGACTTCATCCCACTGTGTGATCCCCCTACATGACTGACCCCTCTGTGTGCACCCCTTACATGGGGGAACCCCTCTGTTTGCTACCCCTAAATGTCTGCATACTCTGACCACCACCTGTACCTTTTCCACATCCTCTGACTGCCTCCTGTATCCTGTCTGCCATCCTCTGACCACCTACTCTATCCTGTGCACATGTTCTGACCACCTATTGACTGCAGCCTCTAACCACCTCCTGTATCCTGTCCGCAGCCTCTAACCTGTCTGCAATCTCTGACTATCTCTTGTCTTTTATCGTGTCTGCAGTCTCTTAGGGAGAGTCTGGAGAGGAATCAAGAGTGAGAGCGTCGCCGGGATTGGGATTATGGGAGGAGTCAGACGTGTATGGACTGTGGAGAATAGACTATAGAATAAAACCAGAGCCACCAACCAGGAGCCATCTAACTGAGACCTGCACGCTGCACCTGAGAGGAGGTCAGTGACAGCGCCGTCAGGCCAGTCTGAGGGGGGGGGGTCACTGATGTAGAGAATACATGGGATAGATTAGAAGGGATGGATGTCCAGGGAAAACAGAGGAGGCCTCCATCCCTTCTAATCTATCCCATGTATTCTCTGTGTTCTCTGGACATGTCTCTGGGCCTCCATCCTTTCTAATCTATCCCATGTATCCTCTGTGTACTCTGGACATGTCTCTGGGCCTCCATCCCTTCTAATCTATCCCATGTATCCTCTATGTTCTTTGGACATGTCTCCGGGCCTCCATCCCTTCTAATCTTACAGGGGGAACTCTGCCAACCCTGATGTAAAGGGGAACACTGATGTAAAGGGCAATGCTGCAGACCCTGATGTAAGTGGGAATTCTGATGTAATCGGGAATGCAGTGGACTCTGATATAAGGTGGACTCTGGTGACCAGAGCACTCCTTACATCAGAGTTCCTCCTTAGATTATGCTTTGCAGCATTTTCCTTTACATCTGAGCTCCCTTGCACTGTAAGGGGGAAGCCTGCCGACTCTGATGTAAAGGGGAATGCCGGGAAATGTGATGTGGGGGGAGGGGGACTCCTGTGATCAGAGACCACCTTCCGCAGAGTGAATACACTAAGGTAAGGGGGGGGTGTTACTGATATAAGGGGAAACCTTTATATCAGTGCCCACTTACATAATTGTATTCACTCCCCCCTTACATCAGTGACCCCCCCCCTCAGACTGGCCTGATGGCGCTGTCACTGACCTCCTCTCTGGTGCAGCGTGCAGGTCTCAGTTAGATGGCTCCTGGTTGGTGGCTCTGGTTTTATTCTATAGTCTGTTCTCCACAGTCCATACACGTCTGACTCCTCCCATAATCCCAATCCCGGCAACGCTCTCACTCTTGATTCCTCTCCAGACTCTCCCTAAGAGACTGCAGACACGATAAAAGACAAGAGATAGTCAGAGATGGCAGACAGGATACAAGAGATGGTTAGAGGCTGCGGACAGGATACAGGAGGTTGTTAGAGGCTGCGGACAGGATACAAGAGATGGTTAGAGGCTGCGGACAGGATACAGGAGGTGGTTAGAACATGTGTACAGGATAGAGGAGGTGGTCAGAGGATGGCACACAGGATATAGGAGGCAGTCAGAGGATGTGGAAATGGTACAGGTTGTGGTCAGAGTATGCAGACATGTAGGGGTAGCAAACAGAGGGGTTCCCCGTGTAAGGGGTGCACACAGAGGGATCAGTCATGTAGGGGGATCACAAAGTGGGATGAAGTTCTGATAAGAGCTGTCACAGGAGGGCCCTCACACAGGACACATGGCAGGCAGGGCAGTGAGGTTGGCACTCACAGGGTGATCAGGTTCCTGTTCTTAGGGGGGGGTGAGGTCCCGATCCCCAGGGAAGATGGGGGTCCCTGTCCCCAGGAGAGAAGGGAGTCCCTGTCCCCAGGAGAGAAGGGAGTCCCTGTTCTCAGAGGGGAGAAGGTTTTCCTGTCCTCAGGGGGGGGGTTTCCCTGTTCTCAGAGGGGGGAGAGGGTCCCTGTCCTCAGAGGGGGTCCCTGTCCTCGGGGGGGGGGTCCCTGTCCTCTGGCAATATGGAGTGGGATATGGGATGATCTCACTCACCATGACCAAGTTTGCAGGTCCCTCATTTATGGTGGTCTGGGCTCCCTCCAGCAGCACGCATGCGCGAGCAGCATATCCCGAAGGAGCACAGCTACGGCTTAACATCACACTTTTCAAAAGATCAAAGAGTACGTAGTGGTGGTGCTTCCATAAGGGGCGCATGGGCGCCGCCCCCTCTCTCCTGCACCGCTCTATCACCATAGATAGATTCATGCATTGCATGATTCTATCTATGGTCACTGCTGACACCCCCTATTCAGGTGTCCGGGCCCCTTTTCGGGCGCCGGGCACCTGAATTATATCGGCGGGGGTGTTTTTTGGAAGCACCTGATTAGAGCCATAGGCTCTAATAGGCGCCCAAAAAGGTGAACAGCGGGCGCCATGCTGGGCATTCTCTGTTCACTCAGCGTTGTGTTAGCAAAGCAAAGGAATTCGCTTTGCTAACACTAAACCGCCTCTTAGCCAATCAGGTGCTCGAGTCTGTTACCGGTCCCCTGATTGGCTGAAACATCAGGCGCTGTGATTGGATGCCTGAGAGAGGACGGAAGAAGACATGGAGGACGTGCAGGACACCACAGCTGACCCGCTGCGAGACAGGTAAATGCCGGGCAGCATTTGATGGGGCACATTAGTGGTAATTATGGGCACACTGGCAGCATTTGATGGGGCACAGTAGCGGCAATTAATGGGACACACTGGCAGCAATTGATGGGTAAAGTAGCTGCGTTTGATGGCACAGTGGCGTCAATAGTGGGTGCATTTGATGGGCACAGTGGCTGCGTTTGCTGTTTGACGGGCACAGTGGCTGCATTTGATGGGCACAGTGGCTGCGTTTGCTATTTGATGGGCACAGTGGCTGCGTTTGACGGGCGCAGTGGCTGCGTTTGACGGGCGCAGTGGCTGCGTTTGACGGGCACAGTGGCTGCGTTTTGATGGGCACAGTGGCTGCGTTTGCTGGGTGCAGTGGCTGCGTTTGACGGGCACAGTGGCTGTGCTTGCTGGGTGCAGAGGCTGCGTTTGCTGGGTGCAGTGGCTGTGTTTGAAGGGCCCAGTGGCTGCGTTTTGATGGGCACAGTGGCTGCGTTTGACGGGCACAGTGGCTGCCTTTGATGGGCACAGTGGCTGCCTTTGATGGGCACAGTGGTTGCGTTTGCTGTTTGACGGGCACAGTGGCTGCGTTTGCTGTTTGACAGGCACAGTGGCTGCGTTTGCTGGGTGCAGTGGTTGTGTTTGACAGGCACAGTGGTTGCATTTGCTGGGTGCAGTGGTTGCGTTTGAAGGGCACAGTGGCTGCATTTGAAGGGCACAGTGGCTGCGTTTGCTGTTTGATGGGCACAGTGGCTGCGTTTGATGGGCACAGTGGCTGTGTTTGCTGGGTGCAGTGGTTGCGTTTGACGGGCACAGTGGTTGCGTTTGACAGGCACAGTGGCTGCGTTTGACGGGCACAGTGGTTGCGTTTGCTGGGTGCAGTGGCTGCGTTTGACGGGCACAGTGAGGCAGCACTGGTATTTGATGGCAGAACAATGTACAGTACTGTACTTGGACTCAGTGCTATGCACGGGGCCCGCCCCCTTTCAGTAGAGCAGGCTAGGGGCGGGGCTGGAGGCGGTGCAGCTCTATATTTTCTCTCGACCTCGGTCGGTCCCAATAATATACAGTACACAGTGTTATGCACGGGGCCCGCTAGGGGCGTGTTGGGGGCGGGTCTAGAGGCGGTGCTGCCGACGATGTTAAGCAATTCGCAACGCCTCCGCCCGCCCGCTCGAGTCTAGAATTTTCACGGACTAAACCGAGCGTCTGCGCATGCGCGGTATAGATGCGGTGAAGCCGCGCATGCGCAGTCGAGCCCACCATCAGCTGTGTTTTTGACGTAGCTGCACCGGAAGTGACGTGGTCGAGACCCTGCATAGGTCGAGACTTTTTTTTACATCACCGGACGGCAAGGATTTTATTTACTGTTTTGTTTATTTTTATCCTGTAAATAAACCTGGCATCCACCAGATTTTAAGAAAGTGCCTGTTTGCTGACCTTCATTCAGAAAAGGTGATCCCTCACAAGCTAATCTCCCACAGTAGCCACTGTGTATCCCACTGGTTAGCTGCTGTATCGCAAGCAGTCGCTGTTCTATCCCCACTACACATTTCCCTGTGTGTGTAGCTTGACATGCAGCTAAACCTTCCAATTCTGCAATAAGCCAGACTGAGTTTCATTGTGAAGCTATATTAACAAAACGGGGAGGGTGAAACTATTGAGAAAAAACAAATACAGATACATATAATCAGCATATGAAGTATAAAGAAATACAATGATTAAGCTAGGCTGTAGATAGTGATAAGTAATTCTCACCAGCAATGCTGTGTTTATGGGATGCAAGTGGATGTAAGTTTTAGTCCAACATGTGCTCTGATAGCTGGTTCCTTCTTTCAGTTTCTAAGATGGAGTCCAAGTTCCCAGGATGCACCTGTTTCTCTTCCTTAGACTAAAGAATGATGGGAATTTTGCCATCATTTAGGACAGTAAGCAAACATTTTTGCAGAACACTGGCAGTAAGAAATACAAGGAGGTAAAAAGTGTACAACTTTCAGAGGCCCATAAGAGGCTTAGCAATCCAGAGGAAAATATCAGTAAGGCCCCTTTCACATGGACTTTCCCATCAGGTCTGCTTGTCAGTTTTTCAGGCGGACCTGATCGGACACCCCATTCACCTCTATGTGTAATGATGTGGGAGGGGGGTTCTGTAATTATGGGGGTAGTATGGGGAATGTAGGTCCTATGTAGTGATTTGGGTAGTATGGGGGAGGGAGTCCTGTGTAATGATGGGGGGGGGCGAAATTGCATGGGGGGGCCCCAGGAAAACGTTTGCCCAGGGTCCAATCAATATTAAAGACGGCCCTGACAATGTAGTGCAAGGGCCTGCCTGACTGCATACAAATAGAAAGTGTTTAGGTTTGACCTCATATTATTTGGTAAATCTAAAGGAAACTTGAACAAGAAAATTGTATAATGTATGACCAGCCTTGCTAGTAAAATCTGTTTCCTGGAGTACAGTACTTAGCTTCTGGGTCACAGCAGTTATATTTTGCACTCCTGTGACCCAGTTGACAGCGGGCTAAAGTCTGCTGTCATCTGACATCACTGTGCCGTGGCACCCCGGGGCAGGGTTGCCAACTTTCAGTAAATATACAAACAGTTTGTAAAATCCGTACTTTTTGCATCTGTCCATGAATGATCATTACAGACATGTAGGCTGCATGTCCGTAACTGACATTCATGGACAGATGCAACAATTATGGATTTTACAAACTGTTTGTAAATTTACTGAAAGTTGGCAACCCTGCCCCGGGGTGCCTTCTGGGTTCTTCAGAGGTGCCTTGGCAAAACACCTAAAAATTGCCCCAAATTGGCCAAAAATTGTCAACAAGGGGTCAGGTGGTTTAAGCCTGCCTTATTGTTTGTGACAGAATGCAGGTAAAATCACCAGGTTGCATCCAGGATGGAAGGTATATATGTCCTAGATTCAGGCTTTATGCCGGTTTATACCACTAGGGGGAGTGCGGGGAGTCTTGCAGGGGAAGAGTTAATGAGCCCAGCTGAAGTAAGTGGGCTCGTTAGGGCCTCTACAAGAACTCCCAGCATGCTAAGGGAGATGCTCCGACCTGGAACCAGATCTGTGTGAATAGTCTGGGGAGTGTGATCTCTGTGCGGTGAGCCAAAGCCTGTGTGGTTCCTGTAATAACTTCAAAAAACAGGGAGCTAGGGACTGGGACAGCACAAGGCTGTACCCAGTTGTTAGTTAGGGACACAAACGTGTGTAGTAAGCGGTCAAGCTGACCAGGATTTCTTTTTGTTTGTTTCTTTTTGTTTTGCTGTTTTTTCCCCTGTAAATAGTGTAAATAAACCGCACCTTTTGTTTTTGCCACTACAAACTCTGTCTGCTGTGCCTGTTTTTGTGTGGTGAACCCATCCAGGGGGTCACACACACCCGCTGCCGAGCTAACCCCCTCACAGTTGGTGGAGAATGCGGGCAGTTTTTTTTAAGGCCAGCATGGAGGAGATACTGAAACAGCTGGCTCTTGCAAATGCCAATCAGCAGCAGACAAATGCAGGTTTGCAAAAGAGCCTTGCAGCTCAACAACAGAGCTTTGCAGCCTACCAGCAAGCTTATCAACAGAGCCTTGCAGCCCAGCAGCAAGCTCACCAACAGAGTCTGGAAGCTCAGCAACAAGCCCTGCAGCAATCGGAGGCCAGTTTCATAGACCTGTTTCAGAAGCAAGAGCAGAGACTACAACAAATGGAAACAGTAATGCAGCAACGTCCGCAGACCAGTGAGGAAAGTCGTTCCACTAATACCGCGTCATTTGGGGTGAGTCGTTTATTGACAAAAATGACTGGAGAGGATGATCCAGAGGTGTTTTTGACCACATTTGAAAGGACTGCTGAAAGAGAAACGTGGCCTAAGGATCAGTGGGCTGGACTGGTGGCTCCTCTGTTAACTGGTGAATCGCAGAAAGCCTACTATGACCTAGAGCCTGACCAAGCAAAAGACTATGTGATGCTAAAAACTGAAATATTGGCACGGCTGGGTGTCACCCTGGCTGTCCGGGCTCAGCGTGTGCATAACTGGACTTTCCAGCTTGGAAAACCCCCCAGGTCTCAACTGTATGATCTCATTCACCTGAGCAGGAAGTGGCTACAGCCAGAGACTTTGTCCGCACCAAAGATTGTGGAACGTGTTGTGATGGATCGTTTCTTGAGAGCTCTTCCTACTGCCATCCAAAAGTGGGTAAGCCATGGAGACCCAGAAACGGCCGATAATCTTGTGAATCGTGTAGAGAAGTACTTGGCTACAGAGAATCTGACTGCCTCTTCCAGAGACTCACGGACTTTCCACCCTAAGACCAGACCATCCCCAGTGGCGGGTAAGATGATTCCAAGGGGTGAGGGTGGAGAGAGTGAGAGGGTGGGAGTTCTACCCAAGGTTTGGCGAGAACAGCCTGGGAAGTCAGGGGCTCAAGAGGCAGCAAGAAGGATTGTCTGTTACCGCTGATGGCAAGAGGGACATATTGCAGAAAATTGCCCGGTTGTGGATGAACCCATGCAATGTGACTTTCTAAGGGACAGACGTCAGTCGCTGTTTGCGACAGTCGCATGCACTGCCATTCGGGGAACTGAGAAACATTTATGCAAAATGTGTATTAATGGTAGAAATGTTGTTGTGTTGCTGGATTCAGGTAGCCTGGTGACACTGATAAAGGCTGAATTAGTTACTACAGAGGTCTCTGGGAATAACAAAGTAGCTGTTATTTGTGTGCATGGGGACACCCGAGAGTATCTGGTGACTACAGTGTGTTTTGAGACCCCCAAAGGTACCGTCTCTCATCGGGTGGGACTAGTGTCTCACTTGCCTCATGATGCCATTGTGGGAAGGGATTTTCCAAAGTTCTGGGAACTATGGGATTGTCCTGAGCCCCCCACTGGTGCCCCTATATACCAGGAATGTGATAGCCAGAATTCCTCTGAGAGTGGTGAGGACTCTCCAGAATTTCCCTTGTCAGTATTGGCAGGGGAGACTCGAGAAACTGGGGAGGAGCCAACATCCTCAGACGAAAACATGCCGTCTGTGGAATTTTCTGATCTCGAGGTTCACAAGGAAAATTTTGCCACAGAACGGTTAAAAGACCCCACCCTAATAAAAGCACGGGAAAACGTAGTGGAAATAGATGGCGAGTTAGTGAACCCAGATGAGACCTGCACTTACCCATACTTCATCGTGGAAAAGGACCTACTGTATCGGGTGGCTAAAAGGGCAGAAGAAACCATTGAGCAGCTTGTGGTGCCCAAACCTTACAGGAAGTTGGTGTTAGAGTTGGCCCATGGGCACATTCTTGGAGGTCATCTGGGGACAGAGAAAACCAGAGAGAGAGTATTGCAGAGGTTCTATTGGCCTGGGGTCATGAAGGAAACAGAAAATTATTGTTCCTCCTGCCCTGTGTGTCAGAGGTCGGCACCGATGCCACATTTCCGTAACCCGCTGGTACCTCTTCCCATCATTGAGGTCCCCTTTGAGAGGATCGCAATGGATTTGGTAGGTCCGATAATGAAGTCCGCTAGGGGGCACCAGTACATCTTGGTTATAATGGACTATGCCACCCGTTATCCGGAAGCGATTCCTCTCCGAAATATCTCGGCCAAAACCATAGCCAAAGAGCTATCTCTTGTTTTTAGCCGTGTGGGTATTTGTAAAGAACTGCTTACGGACCAAGTGTGTAAGTTGTTCAAAGTGACACAATTCCGTACATCTGTGTATCACCCCCAAACAGATGGGTTGGTTGAAAGATTTAACAAAACCCTAAAACAAATGTTAAAGAAAGTGGTGGATAGAGATGGAAAGGATTGGGACTGTCTAATTCCCTATTTAATGTTTGCTATTAGGGAGGTACCCCAATCCTCTATGGGTTTCTCACCCTTTGAGTTACTTTATGGGAGACACCCCAGAGGGCTGTTGGATATCGCCAAGGAAACCTGGGAAAGTGAGAGTTCTCCCCACAGGAGTGTGATTGAGCATGTCGCCCTGATGCAAGATAGAATTGCACAGGTAATGCCAATCGTAAAGGAACATTTGGCCCAAGCGCAGTTGGCACAGCAGAGAGTGTACAACCGTGGAGCCAGGACCTGTACCTTTTCCCCGGGGGATAGGGTATTGGTACTTGTCCCTACGGTTGAAAGCAAATTCCTCGCCAAATGGCAAGGCCCCTATGAGTTAATGGAAAAAGTGAGCGAAGTGAATTACAAGGTCAGACAACCAGGAAGGCGAAAGCCCGAACAGATCTATCACGTTAATCTGTTGAAAGCCTGGAGGGATAGGGAATCCCTAGTCGCGGAAACTTTGTCACCAGCTCACTCTGATTGCGGGATTCCTGAGGTTGGAATAGCAGTCACCTTGTCAAACCCCCAACAACAGAAGGTTAAGGAGTTTGTGCTTCGCAACAAGGAGGTTTTCTCTGAGCTGCCGGGACAAACGTCTGGCGTAGAGCATGATATTATTACCCCGCCCGGTGAAAGGGTGAAACTAAAACCCTATCGGATCTTAGAGGCCCGACGGGAAGCAATACGTGAGGAAGTACAGAAAATGCTTAAGTTAGGGGTGATAGAGGAGTCCCAAAGTGATTGGTCAAGTCCCATTGTGTTAGTGCCTAAACCGGATGGGAGCTGGCGATTTTGTAACGATTTTCGACAACTGAACAAAGTTACAAAATTTGACACCTACCCCATGCCACGTATAGATGAGTTGATCGACCGGCTGGGAACAGCCCGATACATGACAACTCTTGATCTCACAAAAGGGTATTGGCAAATTCCCCTGGCCAAGTCGGCCAAGGAGAAAACCGCATTTGTAACCCCAGACGGGGCGTTCCAATATAAAAGAATGCCGTTTGGGTTACAGAATGCGCTGACCACTTTCCAGCGGAAAATGGACCAGATACTGATACTGAGGCCCCATCAGAAGTATGCCGCGGCTTACCTGGATGATGTAATTATCTACAGCACAGATTGGGTGTCATGGATATGCATTAATGTCTGTCTGCCATCTTACCTTTCCTCCTCATGTGTTCATCTTAGAGACCAGACCTCCTTCACCTGGGTTCCTTTATAATCTCCTCCCAGCCAGACTCCACCCCAGGCCCTATCACAGGACACTATATTAACCTGTGCACTGCAAGCCTGCTTTGCTGATCAATGTGTTTGTTAGGCATTGTGTGTTTGGGTTCCTGCCTGCCGTGTGCTACGTCTGTCTCTCGGTTATACATTTGGCTTGTCCCCGACTATCCCTGTCTGCTCGTGACCCTTTACCTTCGGCTTGTCCTTCGTTTTCCTTGTCTGCTTGAGGCCCTTGACCTTCAGCTTGTTATTCATTACTCTTATATCTTGTGCTGCTGCTTCCCCTCTTTTCCCCTTATCCTACGGGGCGTGAGCTAGGAGACTCTAGGGGCCGCGACCTGGACCCAGCCTGCAGCATACCATCCTCACCACTAGAGGCTCTGGAGAAGACCTGCTGGGTCTTAGACTCCGCGCCCTGGGGAATCTTGGCTCTAGCTTCCTATAGGATCCCGGTTGTGCTCCTCTGGTCCCGCTTTCCACAACCACCCAGTTTCCTATCCGCAGCAGTCAGCCATAGGGTTCACTACCTTGCGGTGCACTCCTGTCCCCCTATGGTGTGCATCTGTCACCTGGCCATAGGTGACCTGACAGTTTGATCAGCCATGGACCCAGCTGACAGGCCGCTCCCCGCGGATGATCCATTACAGGGCATAGTCTGTAGGCTTGAGACCCAGGAATTAGATCAGACTCAGGTGATGCGATTCCTCCAGGATCTGGCTTCTCGCTTCGAGCAGCTTCAGACCTCCATGGGAACCCCAAATCTGCAACCTCAAGTACAACCAGCGACTGCGCCTTTCGCATCAGTCGCAGCCACACACTCACTAGAACTGCCAGCTCCGTTCCGTTTCTCTGGGGACTCCGAGGCCTGCAGGGGGTTTCTCAGCCAATGTACGATTCATTTTGAGCTTCAGCCTCAAAACTTCCTGTCTGATCGGGCTAAAGTAGCCTATATCATCTCCCTCCTCTCCGGTGAAGCTTAGCCTGGGCTGCCCCCCTGTGGGAAAGGAATGATTCGGTGGTTTCCATCCTGTCCGACTTTTTGGAGCTCTTTCGGAACATCTTTGAGGAGCCGGCTCGGGCTTCTTCAGCGGCTAGTGCTGTCTTACGTCTTCGCCAAGAATCTAGTTCAGTGGGACAGTACGCTCTTCAGTTCCGTATCCACACAGCTGAATTGAGCTGGAATAATGAGGCCCTGGTCGCTACCTTTTTACATGGCCTCTCTGACCGAGTGAAAGACGAATTAGCGGGAAGAGCCATTCCCGTCGGTCTGGACGATGTAATTTCTTTGTGCAACCAGATCGACATTCGTTTTCATGAGAGGTCGCTAGAAAAAAGACGCCAGCACCCTCTGGGTCCTAGCCAGTCTGAGCTCCCCTCCCTTCGTCCCGTGGAGCATCTTCTGCCTGCTGAGGGACCTATGCAGCTGGGCCGGACTAGACTAACCCCCGAAGAACGTGCTAGGTGCAGAACTCTGGGCTTGTGCCTCTATTGTGGGGGCAAGGGTCATTTTCTGGACTTTTGCTCGCTTCTGTCCGGGAAACGCTCGGGCCTAATACATTTGGAAGGTGGAGTATTGGACCCTGAAACATCACCTTCTCGCCTTCTCCTGCCGGTGTTCCTTCATGTAGGCACTTCTCCTCAATCAACCCTTGCATATCTGGATTCAGGGGCAGCCGGCAATTTTATGGATTGGGGAACTGCTTCTTCTATGAAGCTTACCCTTTCACCTCTCGCTACCCCATTGGTAGTCTCGGCAATTGATGGCACTGTTCTCCCAGGGGGCCCTATTCGCTTCCAGACGCTACCCATTAGGATGTCGGTAGGGATTCTCCACCAGGAGTGGATATCCTTTCTCATCCTACCCAAGGCCTCTACCCCCATTGTATTGGGCCTTCCTTGGCTGCAGCTCCACTCTCCACATGTGGACTGGGCCTCTGGGCAGGTCCTGGCTTGGGGTCCCTCATGTTTCTCGTCATGTCTTCTCAAGGTGGCCCCCAAAGAGAGACTTCCGGTTGCTACCACTTCTGTTTCTTCTGATCTTCCCGCTGCATACAACGATTACAGGGATGTGTTCTGTAAGAAATCAGCTGAGGTGCTTCCTCCCCACAGGTCTTTTGACTGTGCTATTGATCTTGTCCCCGGAGCAACTCTGCCCAGGGGTCGTACCTACCCTCTGTCCATCCCAGAGACCCAGGCCATGTCTGAGTATGTTGCAGAGAATCTGGAGAGAGGTTTCATCCGGAAATCCGCATCACCTGCAGGGGCAGGGTTCTTTTTCGTTGCCAAAAAGGATGGTACCCTAAGACCCTGTATCGACTATCGAGGTTTAAACGCGGTTACTATTAAAAATCGATACCCCTTACCCTTAATATCTGAACTATTCGATAGGTTAAAGGGTGCCTCCATTTTCACTAAGTTGGATCTTAGAGGCGCGTACAATCTCATTCGAATACGGGAGGGTGACGAATGGAAGACTGCATTCAACACTAGAGACGGGCATTACGAATACCTGGTGATGCCTTTTGGTTTGTGTAATGCCCCAGCTGTGTTTCAAAACTTCGTCAATGAAATCTTCAGAGATCTGCTGTACCAGTTTGTTGTCATCTATCTGGATGACATTCTGATCTTTTCTGAAAATTTGCTCGTCCACAGAAACCATGTCCGCACTGTACTTCAGCGTCTTAGAGAGAACAATCTCTATGCCAAGCTGGAGAAATGTTCCTTTGAATGTTCTGAGGTCCTGTTTTTGGGGTGCTTTGTCTCATGTTCGGGTCTTCGTATGGATCCTGCGAAGGTCTTGGCTATTACCAACTGGCCTCTTCCTGCTAGCCTCAAGGCCACACAGCGCTTTCTTGGCTTCACAAATTATTATAGGCAGTTCATAAGGAATTACTCTTCCATTGCCGCGCCTATTATCGCTTTAACCAAGAAGGGTGCCAATGCCAAAGACTGGCCTCCCGAAGCTGTCTCTGCATTTCACGACCTGAAACAGGCCTTTGTTTCTGGACCTCTCTTGAGGAGACCAAATCCTGGGGATGCATTTTTGAAGTGGACGCTTCCTCAATGGGGGTGGGAGCTGTGCTTCTTCAATTCTTTGAGAAGAGACATCAACCATGTGCGTTCTTCTCCAAAAAAAAATCTCAGGCAGAGAGGAATTATGCCATCGGTGATCGGGAACTTCTCGCGATTAAATTGGCGTTAGAGGAGTGGTGTCATCTCTTGGAGGGTTCCCCTCACTCTATAACGATCTTTACTGACCACAAGAATTTACAGTATCTAAAGAATGCTAAACGTCTGAATCCTAGACAGGCCAGGTGGAGTCTCTTCTTTGTCCGTTTTAATTTCACGATTACTTACAAACCTGGTTCCTGCAACGGTCGGGCTGATGCGCTCTCTAGGTCATTTGACACTTTTGACGAGGAGTCCGCCCCTGAACCTGAGTCGATCATTCCAACCTCGTGCATTGCTGCCCACTCTACCACCCTGAAGTCAAAGATTCCGCCTGGTAAGACCTTTGTCCCCACTGAGCTAAGAGCTAAGATCCTTCGTTGGGGACATGATTCCAAGGTGGCAGGTCATTCTGGATTCCTCCGATCCTTCTTACTCATTAGTCATCACTACTGGTGGCCTAATCTCCGCTCAGATGTCAAAGACTACGTTAAGGCTTGTCATGTCTGTGCTCAGTCTAAATCCTCCACACAAGCTCCTGCTGGTCTCCTCATGCCCTTGCCCATCCCTAAGGAGCCTTGGGCTCATATTGCCATGGATTTTATCACCGACCTCCCACTGTCTGAGAATAATACAGTCATTTGGGTGGTAATCAATCGGTTCTCCAAGATGGCTCATTTTATTCCTCTCCCTGGTCTTCCTTCTGCTCCTGCCTTGGTTCCCATTTTTATTCGAGAAATTTTCCGCCTCCATGGGGTTCCTTCTCATATTGTTTCCGACAGGGGAGTCCAATTTACGTCTCATTTTTGAAGAGCCTTTTGCAAATCCCTCAATATTGTCTTGGATTTTTCCTCTTCCTACCACCCTCAATCCAATGGACAGACTGAGAGGGTTAATCAGGAGTTAGAGGTCTTTCTTTGCGCCTTTGTGTCTTCTCATCATGACGATTGGTCCTCTCTACTTCCGTGGGCAGAATTCTCCCATAACAATCATGTGAATACCAGCTCGCAGAAGACACCCTTTTTCACTGTTTATGGAAAACACCCTCAACTTCCTCTTCCCATGACCTGTTCTCCAGATATTCCAGCTTTGGCTTCGGTTCAGGAGTCTCTCAATTCTGTTTGGGGTGACGTTCATGATACCCTCCGGGCAGCTGCTGAAAAATTCAAAGGCTTTGCCGACCGCCGCAGGCATAAACTGCCTTCTCTTCAGCCAGGGGACAAAGTCTGGCTCTCTACCAGGAACATCAAGCTCCGAGTTCCTTCTCTGAAGTTTGCTCCACGATTCATTGGTCCATACACTGTAACTGCTAAACTGAATCCAGTTTGTTTCAAACTCCAGATTCCTAAGAGCCTTAAAATCACTAACTCCTTCCATGTTGCCCTTCTGAAGCCTTTAGTCCTCAATAAATTCTCTCTTCCTCTCCCTACCGTGGCGCCTGTCTCTGAGGATAATCAGGATTACGAGGTCAGTCAAATTCTGGACTCCCGACTTTGTAAAGGCGTTCTTCAGTACCTCTTTCATTGGAAGGGGTTTGGTCCTGAGGAGAGGTCTTGGATCACTGCATCTGAGGTCTTTGCACCTCGTCTGTTAAAGGAGTTTCATCTGAAATTTCCCTCCAAACCTGGGCCCAGGCGGGGAAGGGGGAGGCCTCGTAAGAGGGAGGGTACTGTCATGGATATGCATTAATGTCTGTCTGCCATCTTACCTTTCCTCCTCATGTGTTCATCTTAGAGACCAGACCTCCTTCACCTGGCTTCCTTTATAATCTCCTCCCAGCCAGACTCCACCCCAGGCCCTATCACAGAACACTATATTAATCTGTGCACTGCAAGCCTGCTTTGCTGATCAACGTGTTTGTTAGGCATTGTGTGTTTGGGTTCCTGCCTGCCGTGTGCTACGTCTGTATCTCGGTTATACATTTGGCTTGTCCCCGACTATCCCTGTCTGCTCGTGACCCTTGACCTTTGGCTTGTCCTTCGTTTTCCTTGTCTGCTTGTGGCCCTTGACCTTCAGCTTGTTATTCGTTACTCTTATATCTTGTGCTGCTGCTTCCCCTCTTTTCCCCTTATCCTACGGGGCATGAGCTAGGAGACTCTAGGGGCCGCGACCTGGACCCAGCCTGCAGCATAACATCCTCACCACTAGAGGCTCTGGAGAAGACCTGCTGGGTCTTAGACTCTGCGCCCTGGGGAATCTTGGCTCTAGTTTCCTATAGGATCCCGGTTGTGCTCCTCTGGTCCCGCTTTCCACAACCACCCAGTTTCCTATCCGCAGCAGTCAGCCATAGGGTTCACTACCTTGCGGTGCACTTCTGTCCCACTATGGTGTGCATCTGTCACCTGGCCATAGGTGACCTGACATTGGGCCTCACATCTGCCAAAAGTGCAAGCAGTCCTAGACTCTATCCGGGAAGCTGGGTTTACGGCCAACCCCAAGAAATGTACCATTGGGCAGGAGGAGGCCAAATATCTTGGGTACACCATTGGGAGGGGAGTAATAAAACCCCAAGTCAACAAAGTCAAGGCCATACAGAATTGGCCACGTCCCAACAGCAAGAAGCAGGTACGAGCCTTTCTGGGAATCGCTGGTTATTATCGGCGATTCATTCCCCACTTTGCTTCTCAGGCTGAGCCCCTAACCAACCTGACAAAAGGGAAAGAGTCGGTCATGGTTAAATGGACCCCAGAGGCTGAGGCAGCATTCCAATTCTTAAAAAAAGCCTTATGTAGCCAGCCAGTGTTGTACTCACCAGACTTCTCTAGGGACTTTGTCGTACAAAGTGATGCATCAGACGTTGGGTTAGGAGCAGTATTGTCCCAGGTCTGGAACGGGGAAGAGCACCCAGTAATTTACCTCAGCAGGAAATTGAAGTCCCATGAGGTAAATTACGCCACGATTGAGAAGGAGTGTTTAGCGTTGAAGTGGGCTCTAGATTCCCTTCGGTACTATCTGCTAGGTAGGCACTTTGACATGATTACTGATCACGCTCCTTTAAAGTGGATGGCTCAAAACAAAGAGACAAATAGAAGAGTGAATAGGTGGTTCCTGGCCCTACAGGAATTCAACTTTACGGTAAAGCATCACCCTGGCGTTCAAATGGGGAATGTGGATGCTTTGTCTCGAGTACAGGCATGCCTGATTGCTTGTGTTCCAACCCCAAGGTTAAAACAAGAGGGGGGGGTATGTGACAGAATGCAGGTAAAATCACCAGGTTGCATCCAGGATGGAAGGTATATATGTCCTAGATTCAGGCTTTATGCTGATTTATACCACTAGGGGGAGTGCGGGGAGTCTTGCAGGGGAAGAGTTAATGAGCCCAGCTGAAGTAAGTGGGCTCGTTAGGGCCTCTACAAGAACTCCCAGAATGCTAAGGGAGATGCTCCGACCTGGAACCAGATCTGTGTGAATAGTCTGGGGAGTGTGATCTCTGTGCGGTGAGCCAAAGCCTGTGTGGTTACTGTAATAACTTAAAAAAACAGGGAGCTAGGGACTGGGACAGCACAAGGCTGTACCCAGTTGTTAGTTAGGGACACAAACGTGTGTAGTAAGCGGTCAAGCTGACCAGGATTTCTTTTTCTTTGTTTATTTTTGTTTTGCTGTTTTTTCCCCTGTAAATAGTGTAAATAAACCACACCTTTTGTTTTTGCCACTACAAACTCTGTCTGCTGTGCCTGTTTTTGTGTGGTGAACCCATCCAGGGGGTCACACACACCCGCTGCCGAGCTAACCCCCTCACAGTTGCAAAAGGCCTCAGGTTTTTATTGTGCAGCATGGGCACTATGTTAGCTAACTGCCGGCGTCCTAACAACCGATGATGTCATAGGCTGATAAAGAGGACTTCTGGCTAGTGATGAGCCGAACACCCCCGGGTTCGGTTCGCACCAGAACCCGCGAACGGACCGAAAGTTTGTACGAACATTAGAACCCTATTAAATACAATGGATGCGAACGTTCGAATTCTAAAGTGCTAATTATAACAACTATTATGCATGTTATTGTCCTAAAAAGGGTTTGGGAACCCGGGTTCTGCACCAGGGGACATGTATCAATGCAAAAAGAAGTTTTAAAAACGGTCGTTTTTCGGGAGCAGTCATTTTAATGATGCATAAAGTGAAAAAAAAAAAGTCAAATATTCCTTTAAATATCGTACCTGGGGGGTGTCTAAAGTATGCCTGTGAAGTGCCACGTGTTTCCCGTGTTTAGAACTGTCCCTGCACAAAATGACACTTCTAAAGGAAAAAAAAGCCATTTAAAACTGCTTGCGGCTTTAATGTAATGTCTGGTCCCGGTAATATGGATGAAAATCTTTAAGAAAAATGGCATAGCTACCCCATGACCCCCCCCCCCCTACCCCAGCCCATTACCAGCCCCTTTGGGTCTTGTATGGATATTAAGGGGAACCCCGCACATAAAATAAAAAAGGCCCTATATACTCTGAACAGCCGTATACAGGCGGTGCATACAAGACAGGGACTGTATGTTTGTTCTTATGTAGAATGTGTTTGTAATTTTGAACAGGTACATTGTTTAAGTGTAGCTCCAGCCCAAAAATCTATTTTTAAACTTTTTGGAAAACATAGGTAAGGGTTATCACCCCTGTAACATTTGTTTTGCTGTCTGTGCCCCTGTTCAGAACATTTCACCTCACTTTCCGTCCCAATGACAACTGTTTTTGAAATGTGGTGTTTTTCTTGAAACAAGGATTGCTGATAAAGCATCAGTACAGAGGAGACACCTTTCTCCCATATTAATTCTTACAGGAGAGAATTTTCCTTCCTAGGGGTAGATTTCCTCTCACTTCCTGTTGTCTTCTTGCGTTTGCAAGTAGGAGTCGTTTGTAAGTTGGATGTTTGAAAGTAGGGACCTGCCGTATATAATCTGCAGAAATAGGCCCCTTAGTTGGTGTTGGCACAACACTGTAAGCACTCACAGTTACTCTTGGTTGGTGCTGGAACGCCCTGCTGTCAACTATTATATCAGGAATTGTAATTACATATAATTGTTGAACAGTGGTAGTAAAAATTGGGCCTTTGATGGTGGTGCTGGTGCCACAACACTGTAAGCCCTGACAGTTACTCTTGGTGGGTGCAGCAATGGGCCCTGCTGTGAATTATTAGATCAAGAATTGTAATTGCATGCCCCTGTTGAACAGGGGCTGAAAAATTGGGCCTTTCGTGGTGGTGGTGGTGGTGGTGGTGTTGCCACAACACTGTAAGCCCTCAGAGTTACTCTTGCTTGGTGGGTGCAGGAATGGGCCCTGCTGTGAATTATTAGATCAATAATTGTAATTACATGCCCCTGTTGAACAGGGGCTGAAAAATTGGGCCTTAGGCACTGGTGGCACAACACTGCAACCCCTCACAGATACTGTACTTGGAGCACAGCAATGAGCCCTGTTGCAAAGTATTGCTTCAAAAATTGTAATGACACGCCCCTGTTAAACAGGGGCTGAAAAATTGGGCCTTAGGCACTGGTGGCACAACACTCCAACCCCTCACACATACTGTACTTGGAGCACAGCAATGAGCCCTGTTGCAAAGTATTGCTTCAAAAATTGTAATTACACGCCCCTGTTAAACAGGGGCTGAAAAATTGGGCCTTAGCCACTGGTGGCGGCACCCATAAACAAAAATGATCTTCCAAGCTATCATCATCAATCGTATCATTGAGGACTCGGAGGAGGAGGATAGCCAGTCAACATAACAGCACAGGCACTCAGCATCAGCATCAGTCTTGAAGGGATGTGACATGTTAAAATCAATTAGTCTGTTATATCAGCATCAGGTGTGTGGTAGCTGGTGGTGATCCAAGACTGGTTCATCTTGATGAAAGTCAGTCGATCAACCGAGTCGGTGGACAGGCGCACCCTGTGATCCATGACAAATCCTCCAGCAGCACTGAATGTGCGTTCCGAAAGAACGCTGGATGCAGGACAGGCCAGTAGCTCAATTGCATACTGTGAAAGCTCTGGCCAGTGATCCATCCTCAAGACCCAGTAAGCCAGAGGATTTTCGGTGGGGAAGGTGTCCAAGTCTGACCTTGCCCCTAGATATTCCTGCACCATGTTTATCAGACGCTGGCGATGGTTGCTGGAACCGATCATACTTTGGGGCTGCGGACTAAAGAATTGTCTGAACGCATCGGTCAGACGGCCACCTTCCCCACCGCTCCTTCTTTGACTGGCCGAAGCCTCAGCAACTCGTTGTCCAGGACCAGGAGTTTGTAACCTCCCAGTCTCTGGGAACGCGTTGCACAGACCTTTCTGCAAGGCCTCCCGGAGTTGTCTCATCCTCTGCTCCCTCTGCGACGGTAACATAAGGTCCGCAACCTTACCCTTGTACCGTGGATCAAGGAGAGTGGCCAGCCAGTAATGGTCCCTCTCCTTGATCCGAAGAATACGAGGATCCTTCCGCAGACTTTGCAGGATCAGGGAGGCCATGCAGCGTAGGTTTGCTGAGGCATTCGCTCCGGAGTCCTCTGGGTCACTAAGGACGACATGATCCGCAGTCACCTCCTCCCAGCCACGTACAAGTCCACTGGTTTCTTGGGACTGTAAATCATCCCTAAAAGACTGCTGCTGATGATGCTGAGTGCCAGCCTCCACCTCCATGCTGACACAATCCTCCTCCTCCTCCTCCTCCTCCTCCTCTTCCTGTGCGATGGGTGGGACAGAAGGAACACTGTCTGGGTAAAGGGGGCCTTGAGAGGCAAGGAAGTCCTCCTCTTCCTGCCTCTGTTCTGCCTCAAGTGCCCTGTCCATTATTCCACGCAGCGTGTGCTCCAACAGGTGGACAAGAGGTACAGTGTCACTGATGCATGCACTGTCACTGCTCACCATCCTCGTGGCCTCCTCAAATGGTGCCAGGACAGTGCATGCATCCCTGATCATGCCCCACTGGCGTGGAGAAAAAAAACCAAGCTCCCCTGACCCTGTCCTGGTGCCGTAGTCGCACAGGTACTCATTGATGGCCCTCTGCTGCGTGTGCAGCCGCTGCAGCATGGCCAACGTTGAGTTCCACCTGGTGGGCATGTCACATATAAGGCGGTTCTTGGGCAGGTTCAACTCCTTTTGCAGCTCAGCCAGGCGAGCACTGGCATTATAAGATCTGCGGAAATGCACACAGACTTTCCTGGCCTGCCTCAGGACATCCTGTAAGCCCGGGTACCTGCCCAAGAAACGCTGCACCACCAGGTTAAGGACGTGAGCCACACAGGGCACATGGGTCAGTTGTCCCTGTCGAAGGGCGGAGAGGAGGTTGGTGCCATTGTCGCAAACCACCATTCCTGGCTTAAGCTGGCGTGGCGTCAACCACCTCTCGGCCTGGCCCTGCAGAGCAGACAGGACCTCTGCCCCAGTGTGGCTTCTGTCCCCCAAACACACCAGCGCAAGCACGGCATGGCATCTTTTTGCCTGCGTACTTGCGTAGCCCCGTGAACGGCTACGGAGCACCGCTGGTTCATAGGACAAACCACAGGAAGAGGCCATGGAGGAAGAAGAAGAGGAGGGGGTGGAGGAGAGAGGTGTGTCACAACCAGTAGTAGCATTTTGGAGGCGTGGCGGTGGGACAACCTCCAACACTACTGCACCTTGTCCTGCATCCTTCCCAGCTGCCAAAAGAGTGACCCAATGGGCCGTGAAAGAAAGGTAACGTCCCTGTCCATGCCTGCTGGACCATGAGTCAGCGGTAATATGCACCTTACCGCTGACCGCCCTGTCCAGCGAGGCCAAGACATTGCCTTCCACATGCCGGTAGAGAGCCGGAATAGCCTTCCGTGAGAAAAAGTGGCGTTTGGGAACCTGCCACTGAGGAACCGCACATTGCACAAACTCACGGAAGGGGGCCGAGTCTACCAACTGAAAAGGCAGCAGTTGAAGCGCTAGCAATTTAGCCAAGCTAGCATTCAACCGCTGGGCATGTGGATGGCTGGGAGTGAACTTCTTTCGACGGTCCAGCAGCTGGGGCAGGGAAATTTGCCTGCTAGAATCGGACGTCGGTGTACTGCTAGCAGAGTGGCCGCAAGTACTTGGCTGTGACACACCTAATTCTACACCTTCATTCCTCTCAGTGCATGTTTCAGAGAGGACTGAAGTTATAGTGGGGTTGGAGATCCCAGCTGATGCGGTGGAAGGAGAGGTCCGCTTTGTTCTTTGGTGTGGGTCTTTGAGGTAGGCTTGCCAACGAGCTGCATGGCAGGTCAACATATGTCTGGTCAGGCATGTGGTACCCAAGCGGCTGATGTTTTGGCCACGCGATATACGCTTGAGACATATGTTGCAAACAGCAGCTGTGCGATCTGATGCACTAGCCTCAAAAAAGGCCCACACCAAGGAACTTTTTGAATGACGGGCAGAGGCAGCGCCCTGCACAGGCGGAGCTCTGCGGTGTGATTCCGTCGGTGTACTGCCCTTACGCTGGCCACCAAAGGGCATCCTGCCTCGTTGGAGATGTGCCTCCTCCTCATCCTCCTCCTCCTCCTCTCTCCTATTAGGCACCCATGTGGAGTCAGTGACCTCATCATCCCCTCCCTCCTCATCACTGGAGCCAATCTGGCAGTATGCTGCAGCTGCTGGAACATGACTGCCAGATTGGTGTCCTTCTTGAGCATCCCCTCTGTCTGCTCTCACCCTACTGCCTTCCTGTAGCTGGGTTTCATCATCAGACCCTTCGAAACGCTGGGCATCCTCCTGGAGCATGTACCCAACACTGTGCTCAAACAGTTCGGGGGACTCCTCAGGAGGAGGACATGGTGGGTCTAGGGAAGGAGTGACTGATGATGAGTCTGACATTGATACCAGGGAAGAGGACGCTTTGGCAGCTGCTTTGCCAGTACCCTGAGCCTGGGTGAGAGAGGATGAGGAGGAGGAGGAGGGCTTGGTCATCCACTCTACCAAGTCTTCGGCATGATGTGGCTCAACATGTCCAGCTGCCGAAAAGAAAGACAAGCGTGTCCCATGGCCATGTGCTGATGACAATGCACCGCGTCCACGACCAGCACTGTTGCCCCCAGACACAGAGCCTGCTTGCCCTCTTTTATTGCCTCCTGACTGTCTGCCTCTCCTTGTTTGCCTTCCAGACATTCTAATAGATGGCCTGCAGGGAGATGGGAAAAAAGCAATAAGGGCTACCTTCAGGTGTCCTTCTCTGTCCCTTTACTTAAGGATTTCTAAATATGGTTGAGGATGATTGCTTTTGCACAGAATAGCACAACGACAATTTCCCTGACTGTCCAAAAAACAAGGATTTCAAAGATGGTTGATGAGGAATGCTTTAGCACACTATAGCACAAGGAGAATTCACTCACTGTCCTTCCCAGTCCCTAGAAACAAGGACTTGCACAGTGAAAGAAACTGACACTCTCCCTACCTACAGTTTTCTGTCCCTAGAAAAAATGTTTTTTTTAAGCACACTATAGCACAAGGAGAATTCACTCACTGTCCTTCCCAGTCCCTAGAAACAAGGACTTGCACAGTGAAAGAAACTGACACTCTCCCTACCTACAGTTTTCTGTCCCTAGAAAAAATGTTTTTTTTAAGCACACTATAGCACAAGGAGAATTCACTCACTGTCCTTCCCAGTCCCTAGAAACAAGGACTTGCACAGTGAAAGAAACTGACACTCTCCCTACCTACAGTTTTCTGTCCCTAGAAAAAATGTTTTTTTTAAGCACACTATAGCACAAGGAGAATTCACTCACTGTCCTTCCCAGTCCCTAGAAACAAGGACTTGCACAGTGAAAGAAACTGACACTCTCCCTACCTACAGTTTTCTGTCCCTAGAAAAAATGTTTTTTTTAAGCACACTATAGCACAAGGAGAATTCACTCACTGTCCTTCCCAGTCCCTAGAAACAAGGACTTGCACAGTGAAAGAAACTGACACTCTCCCTACCTACAGTTTTCTGTCCCTAGAAAAAATGTTTTTTTTAAGCACACTATAGCACAAGGAGAATTCACTCACTGTCCTTCCCAGTCCCTAGAAACAAGGACTTGCACAGTGAAAGAAACTGACACTCTCCCTACCTACAGTTTTCTGTCCCTAGAAAAAATGTTTTTTTTAAGCACACTATAGCACAAGGAGAATTCACTCACTGTCCTTCCCAGTCCCTAGAAACAAGGACTTGCACAGTGAAAGAAACTGACACTCTCCCTACCTACAGTTTTCTGTCCCTAGAAAAAATGTTTTTTTTAAGCACACTATAGCACAAGGAGAATTCACTCACTGTCCTTCCCAGTCCCTAGAAACAAGGACTTGCACAGTGAAAGAAACTGACACTCTCCCTACCTACAGTTTTCTGTCCCTAGAAAAAATGTTTTTTTTAAGCACACTATAGCACAAGGAGAATTCACTCACTGTCCTTCCCAGTCCCTAGAAACAAGGACTTGCACAGTGAAAGAAACTGACACTCTCCCTACCTACAGTTTTCTGTCCCTAGAAAAAATGTTTTTTTTAAGCACACTATAGCACAAGGAGAATTCACTCACTGTCCTTCCCAGTCCCTAGAAACAAGGACTTGCACAGTGAAAGAAACTGACACTCTCCCTACCTACAGTTTTCTGTCCCTAGAAAAAATGTTTTTTTTAAGCACACTATAGCACAAGGAGAATTCACTCACTGTCCTTCCCAGTCCCTAGAAACAAGGACTTGCACAGTGAAAGAAACTGACACTCTCCCTACCTACAGTTTTCTGTCCCTAGAAAAAATGTTTTTTTTAAGCACACTATAGCACAAGCACAAAACACACTGACACTCTCCCTACCTATCCTTCTCTTTCCCTAAACTAAAGGAATCCAGGTTAAGCAAGAAAGAAATAAAAGTCACTGTCCCTGCCTATGCTGCTCTTTCCCTGCTCCGGAACACACTACACTAGGCCGCCGTGCTGGCGGCCTTTTATAGTGTGGGGCGTGTACTAAACACCCTCAGCAATAATTGGCCACAGGCATCCTGCCTGTGGCCAATCATTGCTCTCCTCGCTGCCGGCGCTGTGATTGGCCAAGCATGCGGGGTCACAGTGCATGCTTGGCCAATCACAGCGCCTGGATGACACTGCGATGGCGTAGTGCATTGTGGGCCGTTCGCGTCACTCGAATTTGGCACGAACGGCCCAAATCGTTCGATCTTCGTCGAACGATCGAACAGCCGATGTTCGAGTCGAACGTATGTTCGACTCGAACACGAAGCTCATCCCTACTTCTGGCAATGGCCCTACCATGGGACCCTGGGGACCCATGGTCCCAGGTGACATTTTAAGAGGGGCGGCAGCCGACAGTGACAAGTTGTACCCGTACAATAGTAGCTGCCCGGTCGTACCCTACCTGTCAGGAGGAGGTCAGATCAGTCAGCAGGAGCAGGGCCGATCCTGGTTAGCTGTGCGCTGCACTGGTTGCTAGAATCACCTACCGCCTGGCATCTAACAACCAGTGACGTGCAGGTTTAGGAGATATCCGGGGTAGCTACAGGTAAGCCTTATTATATGCTTACCTGTAGCAAAAAGTGGATTGTAAAGGATTTATATCCACTTTAATGAATGAATAAATTAAATGTCCCCAAAGGGGCACTCACAACTGCTGCAGCAATGGAGAACGAGGGGAATGCCTTACTACAAGCATATGTATGTTTCTGTATTATACTGGACTCTAAATGGTATTTTAACCTAATCTGGACATCTACTTAGGTCAACTAATACCGGAGTATGGTTCCACTCCCATCACACAAGACGTACTACAGCAGCAGTAATTCCATTTCTCACACAGTTCTATATATATGTAGCGGGGTGTCACTTTAAGGAGCCTAAAAGACTACTATACCCAGAGTACAGCGGGACACCCACATTGCATTGCCCGGCGCCATGTCTGCTGGGGAAGGCCTATTTAAGGAGGAGCGGAGCAACACACGGGTCTCTTTGGACGTCGCTCACCTAGCAAGTGGAGCCTGCGCTGGGTCTGTCGTTGGACTGGGCCTGAGAGTTGGGCCTTGTGATCCAAAGAGCCTCCAGCCTTCACGGAGAACCCAATAGTTACCTCATCCATCATCCTTCCAAGGACTGTCAGGAGGATCGGAGACTACGGGAGTCGTGAGACTGTGTACAGGAGTCCAGTTACGGGAGTCGGTTGTACGGACTGGTCCGGTCGGGTGAGAGAGCACTTGCTCAAGGATTAATTGACTAATCTTTAGGCTCAGTGTCCCCCGTTCAGGGACCACAGTTTGCCGGAGTGTTACATTGCACGTAAGAGGGACCGTGTGTTGTGCAGAAATAGTTGACTCCTTTATTGCCTATCAAGTAGTTGACTGTTTTTTTTCCCTGTGGGTTACAAATACCCTTTTTAAGTGCACCACCATTGCTAGCGAATATCTCTCCCAACGGAGCATCGTATCACTCTGGTACAAGTTGATCTTGGTCTCATCTGTCCATAGGATGTTGTTCCAGAACTGTGAAGGCTTTTTTAGATGTTGTTTGGCAAACTCTAACCTTCCTGTTTTTGAGGCTCACCAATGGTTTACATCTTGTGGTGAAACCTCTGTATTCACTCTGGTGAAGTCTTCTCTTGATTGTTGACTTTGACACGCATACACCTACCTCCTGGAGAGTGTTCTTGATCTGGCCAACTGTTGTGAAGGGTGTTTTCTTCACCAGGGAAATAATTCTTCGGTCATCCACCACAGTTGTTTTCCGTGGTCTTCCGGGTCTTTTGGTGTTGCTGAGCTCACCGGTGCGTTCTTTCTTTTTAAGGATGTTCCAAACAGTTGATTTGGCCACACCTAATGTTTTTGCTATCTCTCTGATGGGTTTGTTTTGTTTTCTCAGTCTAATGAGGGCTTGCTTCACTGATGGTGACAGCTCTTTGGATCTCATATTGAGAGTTGACAGCAACAGATTCCAAATGCAAATAGCACACTTGAAAGGAACTCTGGACCTTTTATCTGCTCCTTGTAAATAGGATAATGAGGGAATAACACACACCTGGCCATGGAACAGCTGAGCAGCCAATTGTCCCATTACTTTTGGTCCCTTAAAAAGTGGGAGGCACATATACAAACTGTTGTAATTCCTACACCGTTCACTTGATTTGGATGTAAATACCCTCAAGTTAAAGCTGAAAGTCTGCAAATAAAGCACATCTTGTTTGTTTAATTTCAAATCCATTATGGTGGTGTATAGAGCCAAAAAGATTAGAACTGTGTCGATGTCCCATTATTTATGGACCTGACTGTATGTATTATTGTCTAACTTTATGCTTTATACTCAGTCAAATTTACTTGTGGTTAAGCACATACGCTGTGTGGTTATATGTTTATTGCGGTATTGTGATTAAGGGGTCCACAATCCCATATTTACTGCTATCTCTGCCAAGGGAGGTTAGAGCCAGTTACTGGGGGTTGACAGCAGTGTGTTACAGGCCCAAAATCGATATCAGCAGCCCTCTTAACTGGGGATGTGCTACAGGTGGGGGCTCGTCCGGGATCCTGTATGCTGCAATCAAGCCTGCCAGAAGTACCGGCATGGATCTTTTAGCAGTGACCCAGTGGTGCGCATCAGCCGACGCTTTTCCAGACAAGGCTGTAGTCATTGAGCTTCTCGGGGAAGACTGGTCCGGAAGCAATGTAGAACGGCTCATGGAGTTACTGTCCCTGAGTCAGAAGGCATGGTTACTTGACCTCAGGCCAGACGAAGAGACCTCCTATACCTCTGCATTGGTAGAATGGAGGGAGAAGATACCTGAGAGTTTCAGAGGTCAGAGTGTGCAGTCCATAGACCAGAAGATATACCGCTTAGCGCATGCAAAGCCTATAAAGAAAGAACCCCCTGAACCTACAACCGGAGGGAAGCAGACAAAAGAGACAACAACCTATGCGGTGCCCCTGACCGCCATAGACCCTGAGCTTCTCAATGCTTTAGGGCAACGTTTCTCAACCAGTGTGCCGCGGCACACTGGTGTGCCGTGAAGAGTCCCCAGGTGTGCCGCGGCAAAATGACCCCCAATATAGGCAGCTATGGCAGCTATCTGATGTTTTAACTACTGCTGGCCACTTGGTTAATTTTTGCTATTACAGCAGTGCCGGTCCGCTGTGTAAAGTTCACTTCCCGCTGCCACAGGCACTCGGGAAGCTGTGCTGGCTGTGCAAGCCTCCCGATCGCGTCTTGCCAACCGATTACGTCATCGGTTTCTATGGGAGTGTCGGGCGCATGCACTGCTATCTGTGACGTGTGAGGTGTGAGCCGCGGGTGCCGGAATAAATGCTGGCTGGCGCGCGTTTCCCTGAGGGGAGAAGAAGAACAACAACAACACGAGTAGAGGTGAAAGAACAGTGAGGAAACAAAACAGTGAGGAGACACAGGTACAGTACTTGTACCTGTCATTTTCAATGTATGATAGTTTTATTGCAGGCATGGTGTTTATAAAAATAAAAAAAATATATAACACTTGTTGGCACTTTCATCGCCTCACTTTTCATTGCAGGCATGGTGATTTTTTTTTTAAATGTAATATAATATACATGGGCTATGTGGGTTATTAGTGATAATGATAACTGTATACTTCAATACTGCAGTTTGGCCGCAGCGCAGGTGTAGCGCAGTGTACTTGCGGTTTTCATGTGGTTTCTCATAGACTTCTATTATGTCCCTCATTTTTGGTGTGCTTTCAGAAAATGTACCAAAAATGTACTACATAATAGAAGTTTGAGAAACCACACGAAAACCGCAGGTACACTGCGCTACACCTGCGCTGCGGCCAAACTGCAGTATTGAAGAATACAGTTATCATTATCAATAATAACCCACATAGAACATGTATATTATTTAAAAAAAAAATGGAATGAGTCAATGTGAAAGTGCCCTAATTTTAACAAGTGTTATGTAGGTTTTTTTTTTTTCCCACAAGACCACAATTCGCAGTTACAGATTTGGAATGGTTTGCCGGGGCTAAAGATATCAGCCATAACCTTGGTATTGTTTTTTACAGCCAGTGACTGGCTTTCTCATGAAAGCGTTCCGAGCGGCTCTTGAGCCACTGGAACGCTTTCAAAAGCGGCGGGAGGGGATGTCCCCCCCCTTCCACTGTCTCGCCTGAGAAACAATCCAATGGAGTTTTCCACATTTTTGGTTTGGTGTGCCTCGAGATTCTGACAGATTTTAAAGGGTGCCTTGGTTGAAAAAAGGTTGAAAAACACTGCTTTAGGGGACCTTGTAGCAAAATGCCAGAAGAGTAACACTGTGTGTGTGGAGACTGGGTACCGGAAGCTCAGAATGTTTTCGGGTAGGCAACTTGTGCCATTCGGGGAAGAGGACTTTGATACGTGGATGGAACAAGCAATGCAGGCCGTGGAAGGATGGGAAGTGACAGAAGCCGAGAAGAAACAGCGCATAAACTAAAGTTTAAGGGGGGCTGCTGCTGAAGCGGTGAAGAATCTCAGATTCAGCAATACTTCCTGTACTGCTTATGACTACCTAACCATGCTGCAGGAAGATTTCGGCCAGTTGGAGAAGGTTACTGACTTAATTTACAAATTTGAGCATACTCTTCAACAGCCAGGGGAACAATTATCTGAATATGTCCGCAGGTTGAACAAAATGCTCTGCCAGATAGTCCTGAAGAAGGGGATAATGCCACAGGCCATAGATGCAGCCAGGATGCGGCAGGTCATGAAGGGAGCACTGCGCTCTGATCCAGTCTGGCTCCATTTGAAGACCACTGGCGGAGTCATGTCCCTAAGCTATCCAGATCCTCGTGCGAATAGTGAAAGACGAAGAGGCTTTTCTCAAAGACCAACAAGTGACTGAGAAACCCACCCCTTCTCCCTCAGCCGTGGTTGGATCTGTTGTGGCCATAGAACGGGACTCTGAGGTGGCTGTCTTGAAGTCACAAATGACCCAAGTACTGGAAATGCTGACTTCCTTAATGGCTAAGAACCCAGGAGCCATAAACAAAGAAGAAGAGAGGAAAGAAGTGTTTCAAAATGTCTCAACACCAGTTTTCCAACAAGCCGGAAGAGAAGAGATTTTTTTCAACTGTGGAGGGGTTGGAAATTATGGACGAGTGTGTCCCAGCCCGAAGAAGACCCAAGGCACATACCGCAAGCCGGCGGAAAAGTTCAGAGGGCCCCGGTGAAGGAGTCAACCGGGTGCCCGTCAGTTCCAGTAAACTCCAAAGGAATCAGAGAACAAGAGAAGCCAAGAAGAGAGGGGAACAATTCCTCATCCCACAAACTCAATATCCCTCACCTTAAGTCCAAAGCCAAAAATTGGCAAGAGATCAATGCATACCAGGCCCAACAAGGACTCAGATCCAGGAAGAGAGTAAAAAGAAAGAAATCACAGAAAAACAAACCCATGGAATCTAGGAAGGAAACCTCTCCAAGAAAATTCCCTGTCAAACTGGTGGGACCCTCCCCTGTGGTCCCCATTCAAGTGGAAGGGATATACACAAAGGCCATTCTCGACACAGGAGCTCAAGTGACCCTTTTGTACCGGGACTTTTACCAGAAACATCTGAGGCATTTACCCTTGCAGAAGCTGTAAGACTTGCAAATATGGGGAATTGGAACCCAAAGCTTCCCGTACGACGGATACCTTCCAATTAGATTGGCCTTCGACCCCTCGGTAGCCGGGGACACAGAGGTTTTCGATACATTGGCGGTGGTCTGTCCTCACCCGCCAGGAGCCAACAAGAGTTCCCTCATAATAGGGACGAACACTGACCTGGTCAGGAGATTATTGGCCCCTATAGTACAGGAACAGGATGCCCCAACAACCAGAATCCATCCTATGTTACAACAGGCCTATCAGCGTCTAGTATTGGAAAAGAAAGCTCCAGAAGGAGGAGTGGGAAAGATCTGGAAGCTAGATAAGAGGGAGAAGGTACTACAACCCGGTGAGGTTGCCAGCCTGAAGGCCACTGTAAAGCTTACATGGGAACAACCTGGTCCCTTCGTAGTCCTGGAATCAGATTCCCTAGACACCCATCCAGGGTTGGAAGTAATCCCTGAAGTAGTCCCAATAAGAGCCCTGAAGAAGGCCAGTGGCAGGGTATCATGTGTCTCAGGAATACTACCGACACACCTGTGAAGATCCCAGTCCGGTTGCTGTTGGGCCAAGTGAATTCTGCTACCCCGGTTGCCTTGTCAGACTTGGAGAAGGAAAAAGGGGGGAGAGCTACTGAGAAACTCTGCTTGGAGGAGACAGCCTTACCCCCGGTGTGGAAGGAGAGGGCCAGAGCCCAGTTGACTAGATGGCAGAAGATCTTTTCAAGGGATGAGTTTGACGTGTGGTGTGCAAAAAGTGCTACCCACAGGATCCGCCTGCAGGAGGACAGGCCATTCAGGGAAAGAGTCCGGCGGGTCCCCTTGGCTGATTTGGAAGACCTACGAGAGCAATTGACAGAGCTAAAGAGAACCAGTGTCATCCGGGAGTCTAGGAGCCCATACGCCTCTCCAATAGTGGTGGTTAGGAAGAAAAATGGGTTATAGAGGCTATGTATCGATTATTGGACCCTCAATAGAAGAACAATACCCGATCAATACACTACCCCACGAATAGAGGATGCCCTACAGAGTTTGTCTGGAGCAAAAGGGTTCAGTGTAATGGACCTGAGGAGCGGGTATTACCAGATTCCAATGCACCCGGATGACCGAGAAAAAACAGCCTTTATCACCCCGGTGGGGTTCTATGAATTCAATCGCATGCCCCAAGGCTTGTCGGGAGCCCCAGCCACCTTCCAGCGACTTATGGAGAAGACAGTAGGAGACATGAATCTCATTGAAGTGCTGGTTTATCTGGATGACATAATTGTGTTCGGGAAGACTCTAGAAGAGCATGAGGCAAGGCTGGAAAAGGTCTTGAAGAGACTCAGTGATGAAGGACTCAAGCTTTCTTTGGAGAAGTGCCAGTTTTTATCAATCTTCAGTCCACTACCTGGGGCACATTGTGTCTGCCGAAGGAGTGTCCACAGATCCAGAAAAGTTGGAGGCTGTTACCTTCTGGCCCTGGCCCACTACAGTGACTGAGCTCAGATCGTTCTTGGGGTTCTGCTCCTATTACCGAAGGTTTGTGGAGGGGTGCCAGGATCGCCAAGCCCTTGAATGAACTCTTGAAGACAGAAGGAGAGGAGGATGACTCGGGCCCTAGGAAGCCGGGGGAGTCTGTGGAGGATCAGTGGACGGAAAAATGTGAAGAAGCGTTCACAAGATTGAAGGAGAGCTTGACCACTGCCCCTGTCTTGGCGTATGCGGACACCAAGAAGCCGTATGAGTTACATGTGGATGCCAGTCATGATGGTCTGGGAGGAGTGCTGTATCAGGAGCATGATGACCAGCTGAGACCCGTTGCTTATGTGAGCAGAAGCTTGACCCCAGCTGAGAAGAATTACCCCACCCATAAGTTGGAATTCTTGGTCTTGAAGTGGGCTGTGGTGGACAAGTTGAGGGACTACCTGTTTGGAGCCGAATTTGTGGTTACAACAGACAATAACCCGCTCACTTACCTTCTGACCACAGCCAAGCTGGATGCCACCGGCCACCGTTGGCTGGCAGCCCTCTCAGGATTCACCTTCAGTTTAAAGTACAGACCTGGGAGAGGTGGTATATGAACCCAGAAGCATATCGGACCACTCCTCAATGACTTTTGAAATAAAGACGAATAGAGGATATAATAAAAGGGACTGGAAGCTAAATCCATTCTGGTTAGAGGTTATCAAAGAGCCGGAGGGAATAAATGGCAGTCTGAAAGAATTTATAGAAGTAAATACCGGCTCTGCCTCGATGGGAATAATTTGGGATACTCTGAAAGCATTCCTGCGGGGAATCCTGATCCAAAAAATATCGCTTATTAAAAAACAAACGCGTGCCATAGAACTTGCGGCGAGTGAAAAGGTAAAGAGCTTAGAGATCCGTTATATAAATAACCCAAGCCAGGAGGAACATAAGAAATGGCTAGAAGCACAGGAGGAATACAAAAAAATAATAATAAGAAAGGCGGAAAATAAAAAACTATTTCAGAAACAGAACTTGTTTGGTGAGGGTGAGAGAGTGGGGAAAATTCTCGCCCTGGCCGCGAGGGCTGACAATTCCCCTACCATTATACCGGCGATTCATGATGAGAATGGGGAGATTAAGAGAGACACACCAGAAATAATGCAGGTGTTCAAAAGGTATTACCAGAATTTGTATAGCAGTAATTGGCATAACAACAGTGAAGGGGAAATGGTCACTTTCTTTGCAGGCCTGAAAATACATCGGCTGACAGAGCAAGATAGGGAAGAGCTGGAGGCACCACTGACACTGGGAGAGATACAATTGGCAACTAAAGAAATGGCGGGTCAAAAGTCACCGGGTCCTGACGGTCTCCCAATAGAAATATATAAAACCTACAGTGAGGTGCTGCTTCCAAAATTGCTAGAGGTATTTAACTGGGCGGCTGAGGCAGGGAAAATGCCTGGGTCCATGGAAGAGGCAACTATAATAACACTATTAAAGGAAGGGAAAGATCAATTAGAGGCAAATTCCTATAGACCAATATCACTCCTGTGCGCTGACACCAAAATCCTGGTTAAAATACTGGCAACAAGGTTAAATAGGATAGTTACAAAACTGGTACATCCTGATCAAACAGGATTCATACCAGGAAGGTCCACTAGCTCTAACATCAGAAGAACATTCCTAAATATCCAGCTGCCAGTAGTAGAAAGAGAGGCAAGAGCAATCTTGTCCCTGGATGCCACAAAGGCATTCGATAGCCTTGAGTGGCAATATCTGTGGAAGGTGTTAGAAGAGTACAGATTCGGCCCTAAGTTTACTCAATGGGTTAGGTTACTATATGGGAATCCCCGGGCAAAGGTAAGGGTCAATGGTGAGTGCTCAGACTGGTTTAGACTGGCCAGGGGGACAAGACAGGGATGCCCGTTGTCGCTCCTGCTTTTCGCCCTGGCCATGGAACCACTAGCCACTGCAATAAGGGCATCTCCGGGGATAAAAGGATTCAAAAGAAAGCTAGGAGAGGAGAAAGTCGCATTATATGCGGACGACATCCTACTCTTTCTGGGGGATGCACAGGCCTCACTGGCGACAGCAATGAATATTATAGGGGAATTTGGGAGATTTTCCGGTCTAACAATAAACTGGGAGAAATCCGCCCTCCTGCCGCTAGAGCCCTTGAGAGGGCAGATAGACCAAGTGAAGGTAGTACCCCAGATAAGATACCTAGGAATAAACATGACAAAGGATCCTGGGCACTATATAGGGGGAAATCTAGTGCCATTACTGACAAAGATGAAACAAAAATGCAGGTTCTGGAATCGGCTTCCCCTATCTGTAGTAGGAAGGAGAAATCTGATAAAAATGGTGTGGATGCCGCAAATCCTATATATTCTACATAATTCCCCAGTATGGATCCCAAAACGGTGGTTCAGGAAGATAGAAGGGGTTTTCAGGGAATTGATCTGGAAGGGGGGAATAGCGAGAATCTCGCTCCGAGCCTTGCAATATCCAAGGGAGAAGGGGGGTCTCGCTCTCCCGAACCCCAGATTTTATTTCTTAGCGGCCCAGCTGCAGCACATGAGGAATAGTAATCAGAGAGGACCCAGGGTAGTCATGAATGACACAAGCCATGACACGGAAGTTGAGGCAGTGGAGGCAGATTCATTTCATTCTAAATGCCCCACAGTCCAATTAATGGTAAAATGTTGGAAAGAGGGGAAGAAGATTCTAGGATATACAGGTTTCTCTGAATTCTCCCCTATCTGGGATAATGGCAACCTACAAGAACTTAAAATCATGGGAAAGGTTGATGAGTGGGACAGATTAGGGATACATCTACTGGAACAACTATTTGCTGTTGGTAGAATAAAAACATTTCAAGAAATAAGAGAGGAGTTCTCGGTTCCAAATAGATCTTTTTATAGATATTTACAAATCAGACATGCGCTGAATGCACAATTTGAAAATAGGATACCGGAATGGAATAATATGGCCATCTTCCGAAACTTAGTAAACACTGAGGACACTAGAGGAGTAATCTCAACCATTTATGACTCCCTAGAAAGGGCAGATCGAAGCGAGATCATGGCTAATAAAATTAGGGAGAAATGGGAGAAGGATGTGGGCACAATTTCACAAGATCAATGGGAACAAATACTGGGTATAGGCCCCGAACTGTCAATGTCCCCCTCCCAGTATATGTCTCAGCTATATCTGATACATAGGACATACTACACGCCCCAAAGAATGTTCCAATTTGGCAGGAGACCAGACCCAGGATGCCAGAGATGTGGACAGGATAAAGGAGACCTAATACACATGGTCTGGAGATGCCCCAAGCTGTACCAATATTGGAAGCAAATAGTCGAAAAGATCAATAGAACATTTGGAACATTATTACAGCCGGAGGCGAGGCTATGTGTGCTGGGCTTGGTGGAAGAGAGGGTACCCTCAAAGGGCGAGCGTATAGCGATTAGGAGATGCCTGTTTCAGGGAAGGAAACTTATTGCACAGGAATGGCAAGCGGTAAACCCACCTACAGTAACAGAATGGGAGGAGGTAATAAATGACACAATAAGAAAAGAACAATTTATATACACTAAAAGAGGTAACAAAAAGAAATTTAATAATATATGGAATAAATGGATTGATGGGGGGGCACGGTGGATGGGGGGGGGGGGTTGGGAAACGGGAATGAGTTGGAGAATGTATAACATAAGTCAAGGCATATTTGTATTGTAACACAGGATTGAAATGGATGTATGTATAAATGTTGTGATAAAGAAATAAAAAAATATTTGATTAAAAAAAAAAAAGTACAGACCTGGGACTGGAAACAGAGTTGCAGACGCCTTATCCAGAAGGGCCTATACCCCCACCAATCCTACAGAAGACTGGACTCAACTGACCCCGGAGGGAGTGCGAGCCCTGTGTCAGGGAACGGAGTTCCAAGCCAGTGGAGGATCCAGGGCTGAAGAAATTGGGGTCTCGGTTGTTGGAGTGCCCAAGTATTACTGTGATGTGGCCCAGATTGGAGCGGAGAATCTACCCAGACTTTCAAAGAGAGATCTAAGGAGAGATCAACTGGAAGACCCACTGGGGAGGCTGGCCTTGGAAGCACTGGAGAACCAGACACCAGACTTACTCCTGAAGGACCCCTCAAAGGAGGCTTGCCTATTGAGAAGAGAATGGGACCGGTTACAGATGCATCAAGGGGTGGTCTACCGAAGGGGCCCCTCTGATGATCTGGAGGATAAATGGCAACTGTTTTTGCCCGAGAAGTACCGAAAGACTGTTCTGACCGCTTTACATGACGATCATGGTCACCTAGGATCGGAAAGAACTTTTCAACTCATGAGGAACCGGTTTTACTGGCCCTGTATGCGGGCTGAAGTGGAGGAATATTGCCATTCATGTGCAAGCTGCATACAAAGAGACTCTGCCTCATCAAGCTGCCCCAATGGGCCATCTACAAAGTCAAGGGCCCTTGGATCTGGTATGCATTGATTTTCTTTGTATAGAACCAGATTTGAGTGGACATGGGAATGTTCTGGTGATATCCGATCATTTCACCCGATATGCTCAGGCAATCCCAACCAAAGACCAGAAGGCCTCCACAGTGGCCAAGGTACTTGTCGAAGTTCTTTGTGCATTACGGACTACCTCAACGCCTCCACTCGGATCAGGGAAGGGACTTCGAAAGTAGACTGATACGGAAATTGTTGGATTCCCTGGGTATAAAGAAGACCCGAACCACCCCCTACCACCCACAAGGGGATGCTCAGCCCGAACGCTTTAATCGGACATTGTTAAATATGCTGGGGACTTTGAGTAATGAGAAGAAACAGCATTGGGGCAAGCATGTGGCTTCCATTGTGCATGCGTATAATAGTACAACTAGTGATGCCACTAGATACTCCCCATACAGGTTGATGTTCGGTAGGGAATCAAGATTACCGGTAGACCCAGCCTTTGGCACTTCAATAGATCATACATCCGCGGCTTCTCACAAAGGTATGTGGACCGGTTGCGACAGAGTTTAAGACTGGCATATGAGAAGGCGCAGGCGACTTCCGATCAAAGAGGAGCCAGGAATAAGCGGAGCTACGACCTCAAGGTTCGGATTCATGACCTACAGCCAGGAGACAGGGTTCTGTTGCGGAACTTAGGCATACCAGGAAAACATAAGCTGGCCGACCGGTGGAGGTCCCAACCCTATGTGATCTGTAAACAACTGCCAGGCTTACCAGTATACCAACCATTCAAGCCAGAAGGAAGTGTGGGGTCGTTGAAGACATGGCACAGGAATCACCTACTGCTCCTCTCTGAAGCAGTCCATTTGCCCCCTACCTCGGATCCTTCTGAACCCCTTTCAGCCTCCAGTACCCCTAGACCTGTCCCCAGGTCTCAAACAACCCATTTGGAAGAGATGGATGCCCAAGACCAGAGTGAAGATGAAGAATTGGAACTTGATTGGTTGTGGACACCGCAAATACCTGATTCCATGTCCACAGCCACTCCATCATCCGAGGTTACGACTAGAGACACTTTAAATGCTGAGGCTGCTGAATTCATACCGCTTGCTACTCCTACTGAGGAATGGGAGGATGCCCAAGACTCTTTTCCAGAAGAAGATCCCAGGGATTCCTTGTACCTCTCTGCACCTGAAGTAGATGCCCCTGGACCATTGGAACCCAATATAACGGACTTAGTAGAAGGAGAATTGGGTGAATCCACTGTGGTAGAAATCCTGGCCCCTAGAGAACAAAGAGAGAAAAGGACCATCCACCCCCCAAGAAGACTAACGTATACTCAGATGGGAGAGTGCTCGGAAGAGACTATTGCCACTGCAAGGAGGACAGTAGATAAGCCTGTCCCATCTACTGTGAATTTAGTAGAGGGCAACCCTAGCTCGCTCCCTGGCACAGTTAGACAGGTCACTTCCACTAATGTGGAATCTTTGCCCACGAGGGGGAAGCTCGCGAGCGCAGTTGATTGACATTGAGTGTGTGAAATACTGTTATAACTTATTGCTTGATTATATGCTTAGCAGTAACATTGCAGGGCTCTGCATAGACATATGTATTATTGTCTAACTTTATGCTTTATACTCAGTAAAATTTACTTGTGGTTAAGCACATACGCTGTGTGGTTATATGTTTATTGCGGTAATGTAATCCCCTTAGCTAACGGGTTCCACGATCCCATATTTACTGCTATCTGTGCCAAGGGAGGTTAGAGCCAGTTACTGGGGGTTCACAGCAGTGTGTTACAGGCCCCAAATCTATATCAGCAGCCCTCTTAACTGGGGGTGTGCTACATATACATAATAGTACTTTTTTTTTTTGTTGTTCCACTCTTTTCCTTTAATTGGGTGAATTTTTCAGCCCTTAGCAATCGACTATGATATATGGACTATTTTTGCTGTTTTTTTGCAAGCACTCATTAATTAGTAGCTACTTGTGTGTTGATGGTCTGGATGAATGAATGGGTGTATTATGTCTGTGATTTGATAACGTTATCATCTTACTATCTGTATGGTGGAGGTATCATCAATTTCTTTTAACTTTTATATGGTGGATTATTTATAATTAAATAATACATTTTTTGATATAACCAGTATTGTTTCTCCGTGACGAATCCTTTTTGGGTCTACTACCCTTCTCTTTTTTTATATGCAGCACCCCGATTCAGAGGAACACACCGCTTTTTGAAATCATATTCAGTCATTCAGGTGTATGGTTTTAATTTGGGCATTTTGGAATTGCTGTTTTTCAATTATACATAATCTTCCATTCTACCCAAATTAATTTACTGGATCGATACTTCTAGACAATCCCTCTTGTTTTTTCTTATATGCTTTATGTGGAATTTTCTTATTATCCCTTCTTGTCAGAAGATCCTTCTACCACCAATATATATATATTAGTCACTTGATACCTCCATTCATCTTCTTTTTCATAATTTCTATTGAGTAGACTATTTTTTCACTGTGGTGTCTTTATATAACTATTCTTGGTAATTAACTGTTTTTAGGTGTACACATCAATATCTATCTAAGGCATATTTATTGGATGAAAAAATTGATCTTGAGATCCAATCGGCATTTTCTAATGACCAAACAACTCAAGAGTCTGCAGATGATTCCTTAAAAAAACTTTTCAATGTGCATAAGAAATTGACCATTAGGTATTTAAATAGGAAATGGGATATTTCCTCCTTGTAATCTCACATTGAACAAAAAATCATCCCTAGAGGATTTAGGGAAAAAGTAATCCCGGCAGCTCATTTGCATACTCCGAGATTTCTTGAAGCATGGAAAAAGAGCTGCTTGGATAGAGGAGTTGATCTCATGCGACTCATTGTTGCAGAGGAGCAATTACAGTTGTCTGAAATCCAACTGGAGAGTCTTCTTGAACCTCACAAAGAGGACCCCGATTTTGAGAAATTTAATGATTCTCTCAAAAAAGAGGTAGAACGTACTCAAAAATATCTGAGGACTAATAAACAAGAAAGATTCAGACAAACTTTATTGGACTGGGAGAAGGATGAAATTTTCGATCTAACTATTCATAGAGGGAGGAGTCTCTCTCGTAAAAGAGGAAATCAAAAATCCCCTTCCCAGTCTAATAATAAATCTAGTCGCTCCTCTTCTGACAGTGAAGGTGATTCTGTTTTGAAAACAGTCTCTTTTTTAGAGAAAACTCAGGGAGGGAGAGACAACCCAGGTCCCATAACAAAAAATCATACTCAGACCACACAGAGAGGAAAGGCAAAACGGGGGGGGGGGGGAGCCAGTTCACGGAGGAGATAGAAGTAAAAATGACTGTAGAACCAATTAATGGTTGCATGGATATGCAGACCACTCATCTCAAGGTTGTCAATCTCACTGATTTTCCCCTTAATTGTCATCATATTTCCCTGCTCAAATGGGGTCTGTCCTTTTCACCGAATTGCTCAATGTGTGAATTTGAGGTTTACAAAGATATTAGCTTCTTTTTGAGGAAAGTGATCTTTAGGTACTGGCATTCTAATCGCCAGGATTCTGGAATCACTTCTCAAACCAATAAGGAAGAGGAGGAAGCACTTTCTATACTGGTATCATTACTAGAAGAAAATAGTGACGTTGATCTTGATACAGATCCGACAGCGTCTACAACAATTTGTAGAAGATCTGCCAAATTATCTATCAGATCCGTCGCCATGCCCCCACTTTCTAAACACAAGTGGATTAGCCTCTTTTTGAGTCAAGTTAAAAATGACCTCTCCAAAATTTACTGGACGTGGAAGGGGATTGACAACCTTACCAAACAGGAAAGAAGAGCTCTAAAGGAACTTCAGGAAACACCTAATTTAATTATAAAGAGTAGTGACAAGGGTGGCAATATTGAATAAGAAGTTTTGAGACAACTCTCTGATTCACTAACATATAGAAAATTGTCTCTAATCCTTTCCATGAGACAGTGACAACTTTGAATCAAAAACTTAGCTTTGCCCTTGAGGCAGATCTTATTAGCAAAAAGGAACAGATCTACTTAAGTGTTAAAGAATTTAACACACCTACTTTTTACACCATTCCCAAACTCCACAAATCTATGACCCAGCCCCTGGTAGACCCATAGTGTCTGCCATAAATGGTCCCCTAGAGAGACTAGGGAAATACACAGATACCTTAATCGCAGGGTTAGTGCGTGAACTTCCTTCATTTGTTAGGGGCACTAGAGATGTCCTTAGCTAGTTAGAAGGCATTTCCTCTCCAGAAGGAGCCATCCTTGTTGGGATTGACGTGGAATCGCTCTACACGTCAATCCCATGAGTGGGGACTTCAGGTAGTTACATTTTTCTTGGAAAGAGGTTTTCCCCTGTTTGGAGATCAAAATGAATTTATTGTAGAAATTCTGGAATTTATGTTAAACAACAACAACTTCCAATTTATGGGAAATTTCTATCAACAAATGCGGGGCACCTCCATGGGTGCCCCGTGGGCACCATCCTATGCCTGTTTGCACTTGGGACTGTGGGAGGAGGAGGTGGTTTACGGATCTGCTTTGTACCTCAGCCATTGTCAACTGTGGCTGAGGTACATTAATGACGTGCTGGTGGTGTGGGGAGGCTCCGCCCATGAGTTACATCTCTTCATCAAGGAACTAAATATTAATGACAGGAACCTCAAATTTACCTACAACTTTAGTTCCGAGACCCTGGACTTCCTCGACCTCACAAGAAGTGTACAGGATGGACACTTTGTGACCAAAACCTTCCACAAAAAAACTTCAGCCAACACACTACTGTATGCCACTAGCCATCACCCTCAGTCCCTAATACGAGGCATTCCGGTGGGGCAGTTCCTTCATATTAAATGGAACTGCACACTGGACAATGATTTTTACACTGAGGCCTCTGACCTTTATGATAGATTCAGAGAAAGGGGGTATTCTCACAAAACAATCAGAAAGGCTAAGAAAATGGCTATTTTGATGGATAGAAAAAAAACTCATGTGATACCTCACATTCTCAAAAACAGCCCCAAAAACAATCTGGCCCTATAAGAATCATCACAAAATATGGCTCTCAGTGGAATCAGGTGAAGGACATTCTAAACCAACATTGGCACAT